>MCGE01000035.1:0-424405 GCA_002105175.1 Absidia repens | reverse complement strand
AAGGTAGTACAGACGGTCATTCAATTCTATTCTCTGAAATGAAGCAATTCCAAAATGTAAGCACTGATTATCGATTCTTTGACTCCAGTCAATCGGCGGGCTTTGGCTTGGCTCGTCCCTTTTTTTTAAAAAAAAAAAAAAATTACCCACCCGTGATCATTTCATCTTTTACTTTTGTTTTTTATCAAAATAATAAAGTCTTCCAAAATGAGAAGAAGTACAGCTCCCCATCCCACCGTCACTACTGAGCAACCATCTTCTTCTTCTAATACTCACAACAACGAAGGATGTAAATCCCCTCCATTCAGTAACAAGGTAAACTCCTTTTTCAACCTGTTCTTTGTTACTGGAATGGCCCTGTAACTGACTTCTCTCTCTTGTTTTATTGTTATTAGGGAAAAGGAAACTGTCGTCGTTTACCTCAACTTCCCCCTGAAATCATCTTACTTGTTCTTCAGCAACTTCCTTGGTCAAACCATCAGCCAACTCTTCATGCCTGCACTGTCGTCAACAAAATGTTTTATTCGACTATCAATCCCTTATTATGGAACAAACCCACGCTGCCTTCTGCGACTAATGTCCAACGTCTTCTTACTTGCCTTGATCTCCATGCTTCTCAAGATCCAGGGCAAACACCTGGTCAACATATCCGTCAACTACGTTTGCATGGCAACTTTGTAACGGATGCTCACCTTCAACGGTTATTGCCCCTTGTACCCCAATTGACTTCCCTCGAGTTGTCTTGCTCAACACAGCTTACCGCAACAAGCATTCAATGGATTCCACATCACTGCCAACATCTCATGTCTCTTCATTTGGAAAGTATTACTTTGACTCCCTCCATCCTGACTTCTATGGGTCAGTATTGTCGTCAGTTCCAGAAACTTTTCCTGGGTAACTGCACCATGCGACAACCAAACATGTTCATGCCGCTCGTCCAACATTGTCCTTTGAAAGACCTGACCATGATGAACTGCCACATGCATGGAAATGAAGAAACAACATTCATGGATATCATTCATTGTCACCATTTGACCTCCTTGTATCTTTCTGGATTGGAAAGCACCATGAACCAGCTCCTTCTTTTGGCGGCGGCACCGACAACGACGACGAGTCCCAACACCAACACAGCAGCAGCAACAGCAGCAGCAACAACAACAACGACACATGCATGGCCTCATCTGGCGAAATTCGTCACCCGTGATGGGTTGGGCATTGACGATCGCACATGGATTTCATTTTTCAAGTCCCATCCACAGCTCCGGGAGATCAGTTTAGGCGATGCGTTTGGCTTGACCGACGACAGTTTGGACGCCATGGGTGCGCGGTGGCTTCCCCATCTCACGCATGTACGTGTGATCGACAATAAAAAAATAACTCCTGCTGGCGTACGACGGTGGATCCAAAACGCGTCTTCTTGTCTGGTGTCCGTCGAATTGATTCATTGTGATCGCCTTCAGAAACATGATTTCCCTGATCTGGTGTTCCCCGCCGTCTTTAACCATAGGATTAAATTGGATGAAACAGATATCGGCAGGATGAGAGGAACCAACAAAGCGCAAATGTTAGAATGAACCGCAACCCCCCCCCACGCTACAATAGCAACAACCACAACAACAACCGCCATCATCCCTTCTTCAACCATTATTATATGACGAACATAAACTACTACCCCATATCGTCGAATCTCCATATATCACCCTCATTTTACATTTACTGAATGGAATGACCATGACAAAGAATGTAAGAGGATCACACACCACCTAACCCGCCGATCTCACTCCAATGGCATGGAACACAACATCAATTCAGCTGCACTCGCCAAAAGAAAATGTCATCCATGGGCGGGCCCTGGATCAAAACAGCTTTGGAATCGGACCGACCACCACACCACCCAGCATTTCTGGTGCTCGACTGGCTATGCAATCGGGATGGATCTTGGGATGATGTAGATGACACTGGGACTTGTTTGGTGCCACAGGTCTTTCACTCTAATTTTTTTATGGACGGTGTGTTGGGTGATTCTTGTGTGAAAAACGCAAACGTGTGGTCCATTAGCAAGGCAATCGATGAACAACAAACAGCGTGAAAAGCGGTAACAGCAACAGCTGCATTAATCAACAGAAAAGCATGGTACCAAGGGGGGTGGATATTCTATTACATACGGAAACTGGCATGGGCAGAAACGTGGGACAACCAACCAATCATGACGGACATCCATCATCAACGGTCAACAACAGTACGGTCAGTGGTTTAGCTTAGTGTTAGTTACCATAGTTTATATATCAATATATGAATAAAATAGGGTTTTGTCTTTTTATATCATTTTGTCTCTTATATGTTTTCATTATCTTAATGTAAAAAAAAAAAAAAAAAAAAAAAAAAAAAAAAAAAAAAAAAAAAAAAAAAAAAAAAAAACGCTCATTTTTTGGCAATAGGCTATTCAATTCAATAGTATACATGTCAACCAGATACAGGAAAGGAGGCGAACATTTAGACATCATCTTGTCCACATTAATAAAAAAAAAAAGAGAGAGATAGAGACAGTATGATCCTGAGATAAATGAGTGTCAAGTATGGTCCTCCATTAACCCCTTGATTTTATTCCCCCCTCCCCAGTTTCATTCATTGTGATGATACAATCATACTCTTTTGCACAGTACACCAGCGATCACATTCACAAAAACAGCATAACCACTGAAGGAAATAGCAATCAAAAAAAAAAAAAAACAATTTTATTGAAATCAGATACAATAATAATTCTATATAAAAAAAAAAAGCTAAACTATGATACAAAAGAGAAAACACCCCATCCAATCGAAAAGAGACCCAATTCCGTTTTTAGACCCCATCTATGTGTGAGTGTGCCGCATGTTTACCATTGCAAGCAAGGCTGATTGACCAGGAATGCATTGTCGTCGTTAGATCATCGGGGTTGGGGGACTGTCGCAAGCCAAGATGCAGGACGATCTAATTGATCCACCGGGCTACGTCGTTTGCTGCTTGTTGTTGATGTTGCAGTCGCGGGGTCAACCACGTCAACCACTGTGTCACCATCCATGTGTTGCATCTCTTGTCCCTGATGACGATACACTTGACATCCCACCAGTTGAATCCAAGGAGGGTCGAGGTCCATGCCAGATCAAACGATGCACACCTTTCGCCGTGATGGTTGTCGTATGTGATACATCCAACGTTGATACAAGACAAATCGCGCGCCATGGTATCCACCAACACCACGTCAGAGAACCGACCCCCAGATAACGTCAGATGCTGGAAGACTTCGATGCGTTTGAGAAAGCCGCTCAATGTAGTATCTCCCACCATCCCAAGACATCGATCAAACGAAACGACACCAAATGAGGCCATGATGCGCAGCAGTATTGCTGGCGGTGGTGAGAAGACATTGGATAAAGCGGTCGGCGATGTTGCTGAGAGTCAAATGGGTCAAATGGGGTAACCGAGGGAGATCCATTACGATTTTTTCTATGGTGGTGGATGTTGCTGTGGCGGTTGTCCAGCGGAGCGTAATCGAGGTGGAGTGACAATTGTTTCAAAGGGCACGTGAGGAGGGGCACCACGATCTCAGGAGATAGCGGAGCACAATTCACCAAATCAAGGCACTGGAGATGGCGGCAAGCGTCTTCGTCACCGAAGGCTTGGAACAAAGCTGGCGAGTCGATATGGCAGTCAGCAGTCGGAAGGATGTCAGATTTGGACAATGGCGCGGGAGACAACCCAAGCTGATATTGGAAAGACATGCTTCATTATTGATATTGAGTTCTTCCAAAAGCGACAAGCGTCTCGTAACAAGTAGAAGTTCGGCATCGCTCCAAATGTAATCCCCCAGATCCAGTTTTCTAACTTGGAGAGCAACAAGATGGCGTGCTTCCATGACACAAACAATGAAGCGGATCGCAGTAATGGTGTTGGCTTCCTCGTCGCCGTCGTCGCCGCCGGTGCTGCTGCTGCTGGTTATGGTCGGTGAGCGCCATAAGATCGGATTGGTTTCATGGTAGAAGAAACGGTTAACAAGCGCCAATGAATAACGATCCTTGTTGTCATCTAGTTGTTCAACGATGTTGGAGATGATTTCAAGGGAAGGTGATGAATCATTAATCAACGAAAAGACTGGAAAAAAAATCCTGAGTTTTAAAGCAATCCCATTCGGTAATTCAAACTTACAATGTCCCATACTATAGTCATTGTTCAACATATTGAACAAAGGTCACTTCAGACAATATATAAGCCCACACTGTAGATACTTCCTTTTTATTGTTAAAACACAACATAACCTTAAAAAAAATCGAGATTTTAAGTGTTTTGGCAGGTCCCTGTCAATAATGTCCCTGAAAAAAATAAAAGGTTTTTGTCGGGCTTTCGATGATTAGAAAAAGAAGGGGGAATTTTACACGTTTTGAAATGCTCGTTATTCTTTTTACTTTAAAAACCACTAAACGAAAACCATGGCTATCAAGTACATTTCCACTCTGCTCAACAATTATCTTCTTCCGCTCTACCAAAGCCAGGAATCGGGTGATGGTGGGTCCAGTTCTTCTGTTAGTAACGAGACAGGAAGAAACACGAACACTGATCCGCTCTGGTTCTATACTGTTTTATTATTGTCAGCCACAAAGAATAGGAACACCTAGCGACGATCAATACTTTTCCGATGATGGACACGGACATTCACACTTCACACGTAATGAAAAAAAAAGGATGTTATGGAACTTCTTAGATGAAAACCATGAACTAACTTTTATACCATAATTGATTTTTTGTAGGAGGCGACACCAAGCAAATGAACGCTACGCCGAGGACTCTTCAACATGAACGAAGCAACATTCAAGTGAAACCTGATGACACAGTCATTATCACCCTTCATCTTCACAACTCCCGAATGAAATCCTGGCACACATTATCCATTACGTTCTTGAGCCTGAACATGTTATGTCCCAACCTGATAGTCGACAAATTGATCAGCAGCTGGACCTTTGTACCTGCATCTTGGTCAACAAACAATTTTACGCAGTAGCGTATCCTTTGTTATGGCGGGAACCAGTATTAAGTAGCGATCTTACACAGTTACAACGAATGATTGACTATTTGGTAACAAAAGAACCACCCATGGGGCATTATGTCAGAAAACTGCGTTTGGACAACATCACTTGCAACGACAATGAGCTTTTACGTTTAATGACGCACATCCCCCATTTGGAAACGCTTTCGATAGGAAATGACACTGATAATTACTTGCCACAATAACCAGCACAAGTCTACAACATCTTCCACATCATTGCCCCATCTCACGTCTCTCACACTATGGCGCATTCATCTGTCGTAGGCGACCATCCGTGCCATAGGTCACCATTGCCACCAATTGACGAACCTCGACTTCGATCGCATTACCGATCTACAGGATGATTTTCTCTCTGCTCTTTCCAATTGTCCTTTGAAAAGAATTCGTGTTCGTCAAACTGACAAAAGCATCTTGACCGAGAAACTGGTGATGGATATGACAAGATTTCAAGACTTGACCGAGTTGAAACTCTCGATCTTCGAACCTTCAGGCCTTATCATGGCAATCGCCAACAAACACAACAAGACAGCGGGGTTCCCTGCTGGCCTCGTTTGCAAGTCCTCAATCTTAATTGTTGTGATGATATTGACGATGCCACCTTTATTTGCTTTATCAACACCCATCCTCATCTTCAGGAGCTTCGTTTGGAGGGTGCCAACTTGACCAATGCAAGCCTGGATGCCATGGCGGTGTCGCTCCGTGGCTGCCTTCGCAAAGTGTGGTTCATCAGGGTGCATGGTATCTCCGCTGGTGGTGTACGCCGATGGATTCAAACTGCCAAGGGTTGGTGTTCGTCATGCTTCGACACTGTAATCAAATCGTGAAACGTGACGTTTTGGAAACATGTAAACCCGAGCCCAGAGGTAGTTTAAACTTGAAGGAACATGATATTTTCAAGATACGCCGTGCTCAAGGAACTGGAAACGTACATTGTTGATTAGTGAATCTACTCAATATGGTACACTGGGATGCTGTAGCTTAGTATAGTTTAGAATAGTACCGTCTTTTTATAGCTATATATATATATATATATATATATATATATATATATATATTGCTATCTCAATTTATTCAATAAAGAGAACACTACATATTATCTATTGACTTTCGTCGCGTTGATTGCTATGTGGCTTTTTTTTTTTTTTTTACAACATGCATGTCAATGCTTTTTTTTTTTTATTATTATTTCTTTTCAAAAACCAAAACAAAAAAAAAAAAACCACACACAAACCACTTACTGTCAGCGAAAGCCATACGATATTCCACTTCCATTCATACGATAAGTCTACAGTCTGCTTTTTTTTTTACTGAAGTATTTAAGATTCCACATATGAACGACATACCGCTGGCGGTACCCCACGTGATATAACCGCGGCGGTTACCCGCGTGAAACTTCAACACGCATAATTAATGCACACACTATGACTTTGACAGACCGCATGCCAATGCCTTTTTTTTTAAGGGCAAGGTTTCTTTATCAACTGGGTTTTCCGGCTTCTTCTTCATTATTATTTCTATATAATAAACGCTCTGGCGGTCCGCTGGAGCTTTTGGAAATCTTTCGATTTATTGGGTGTCAGAGTTTCTTTTATTAAAGTGTGGATTTTGAAGGGATGGAATTAGAGTCTTCGCCATTTCACACTATGATGGGACGCCCCTTGGAACCAATCGTCGTGCTCAGCGCGTCGTCAACGGGTTTTTTTGTGTGATGAAAAAAAAAAAAAATAGTGAAGGGATAAGACCTCCGGCATTTTTCGCACTATGGTAGGCTGGATGATTCAGGTTCCGCATTTTGCTTTCTAGTTTTTTTGGCCTCCCGTTTTTTTTTGTTTTTTTTTTTTCTCTTTAGAAACTTTGAATCACCTATTCTACTCCTGTTCCCTGAAATGGCCAATATGGGAAGCATCATTTGAAGCCATTCTACCACTAGTACCCCTCAACAACAAATGATCCACGATTTACTCCGAAATTTTGGTTGCTCCAGGAAACATGGATAACTCCATCCACCTTTGATTACTCTGCTCCTGTACTCTCCAAACGATCTCACGACATCACTGGCTCTTTATTTTACACAACACCCCATTCAACAAATCAAATGTAATATCGCCCTTCACTCATCTGTTTTCTCGCCTTCGTCCTCCTCCACGCACCTTCATCATTCCAACCTCTCCTGAGACAGACGACATCCCATTTTAGTTCTGAGATAGTAACATTTTATGTTTAGTCATTTAGCGTCTAATTCACACATTATCTATTTTCTCCCACTCTTTTATTCCCTCTATTCACCTCTCTGCGATGTGTTTCAAATTCCGCAATAAAATTCTATTTATATTGCCCTAAAAAAAAAATTCTCTTTTTCTTTCTTTTTGCCACCCTCATCCACAACGACTTCGAACAGGAATTTCTCCACCAACTTTCCACATTTGGAATCATCCCCATCGAAGACTTCGATCCCCTCGATCCAAAGCACATCCAAAACCCCGACTTCAATGACGACTCCACCAGCCAATTTGAAAAGGAACAATTTGCATTCAAGACCGTTAACCAACGTATGACCCGCACCTTACAATTCATCCGCACACCTGTACGATATGCCGTCAGTGAATACTTTATGCAAGAAGGATGGATCGACGAGGTAGAACGAAACATCGTCCTGAATGACCTTGCCCCACATGAGACTACGGACCACACCACCTCTGACGCGGACTTCCTCCGTGCCGACACTACCACCAGCACACCTAACCCCACCCAACAGTAATACCAATGATTAGTACAACCACTACGTTATCATTACTCAACATCAACGGCACCAACAAATCTGCAATCGCACCCCTCCTCGTCCATACACAACACACCGATCTCCTCCTGCTCACAGAGACATGGCTTATCTCCCCAAATAAACTCGATACCACATGGTTACAACTCCACACCTATGGCTTCAAATCCCACCCACACGCATACGTCGGAAAAATGGGCATCTCTCTCCTCATCAACCCCTCCTACCCCCATCCCATCCATCACCTTCCCCACAGTCTCCCCCCTGAATATCGGCAATACGTCCTCTCCTTCATCACCAATCACACCCTCATCCATTGCTTATATCTACCACCATCATTCGATGACACTATCGCTCTCATTATCATTAGTTCATTGCCATTACATCACCCACACAGCACAAACACCATTATCTGCGGAGATGTCAATGCACGGCTACGTGATACATTAGGCGATCACCGCACCACACCACGAGGAAAATTACTTGAAGACTGGACTCACAACAACGACATCATGATCTGGAATTCCCTCCTCACCAAAGGTCAGTATACACTAATCAAATACCAAGGCAGTAGTATTGTAGATTGGATTATGTCCACACGCCCCTTCACCGCCATGCCATCCATGACCATCCGGGACGACCTTTCCTTAGGTTCAGACCACAAGCTCATCCACTTCACCTTTACCACCGCCCCACCACCTCCTCCCCCAAACCACAACATCAACGTTTGCTTTGGAAACTCGACCGACTCCATCAACAACGATACTACGACCACTACGTCAACACATTCCTTCTTGAGTCCCAACAACTACTGGAAGAACTCACCATCCGTGACGACACTTACACAACCCCCGCCGACCTCCAGATAGACCAGCAAATCATCGACAATCTCAACGACGATCTCAACAACGCTATCCATCATTCCCTCGATACGACGATCGGAAGACGTACACCCACCGAAAAAACATCGACGTTCTGGACAGTGGAAATGGACGAAGCAGTACAACAACGGGAATATTTTTATCAGAAATGGCGCAAATCCATTGGCATCAACAAACTCGAATGGTGGATTGAACACCAACGTGCCCGGGCACTCCTCAGACGCTTGATCAACAAACGGAAACGACAGCTATGGCGACAATTCTGCGATTCAATGAATAGTCTGGATTTCAGCAAAGTAGCAGCAAAGATCAAACGTATCAAGACCAGCAGGACCATCCACCCCACCTTCACCCATCCCTTAGGACCACAGCACGCTGTCAACCAACTTGCCAACCACTTTCAGCAAATCTATTCCGGCCACCTCCTCGACCCCTCCACACGTCCTCCCCCATCCCCATCGCCCTCCCCACCTGACTCCCCACCCCCTTTCTCCACCTCAGATATCACCTTTGCTATCAAACAACTGGCACGGAAAAAGGCACCCGGTATCGATTCCATCATCAGCGAAGTACTCCAACCCATCAACGAACAGCTCTCTCTCCTCCTCCTTCCCTTTTTCAACCTTTGCTGGAAAACCGGTCTCACACCCCATCTGTGGCGCACTGCCCAAGTCATCCCCCTCCACAAAAAGGCGACCCTACCGACCCTGCCAACTTTCGTCCCATCAGTCTGACATCTATTTTCCGCAAGATTCTCGAGAAATGCCTTGCAGCGCCCCTCCGTGATTGCACACCGGCATTTGATATTGCCCAAGGTGGCTTCCGTCCTCAACGTGGTACCCTTGATCAAGTGCTTTGTCTCACCGAACTCTGTCGTCTCCACCGTCTTCGCCACAAACAATCACCTGTCCTTGCGTTCCTGGATATCAAATCAGCTTATGATACCGTCGACCGCCAAATTATCTGGAATGCACTCGCCCCAACCACCCCTCCTTCCCTCCCTCCCTCCGCTCACCTAGTGTAGCCCGTTAGTACACTCATTTATTTTATTTTATTTTATTTTTCTTTCTTTTTTCTTTCTACTCTTTTCTTTATTCTCACCTGGTTTATCCATTGTACCACCTCCAATCAGTCCTCCTTCTTTACACATATCTCCTTCCCTTTTTATTCCTTGCCCCTAGGACTTTTTTAGTCTCTCACATTCCATTTTGAACCCAGCTGGGCAAATTATGACTTAACAGTCTCAGTGCCATAAAACAGCAAAAAATAAAAATCCCAAATTCGTCTTCATCTTTACTTCGTTTAGACCCCGCTCCAGACTTCTTTACTTTTGACATTTGACACATACTTCCCTTCACTTTATTCCCATCACACTTCATCTCCGCTAAATCACATACCCAATATCACATCAAATCAATATAGAATGACTCACCTAGCTATAGAAAAAGATATAAATATGACATGTTTGAATACTAAATAAAAAGACCAATCAATTATATCACTTACCTTGTACCTTTGCGTCGCCTAGGTTTCGAGGACTTTTTTCTTTTTTTTTTTTGTGGGACGAAATTGGGCGAAATCAAAAGGGACTTTTGTAAACAGTAGTGAGTACTTTGATGGTAATGCCGATGATTTCAGTGCCAGCACTCTGAAATTCTTCCCATCGTGTATTTTATTTATTTATTTTTACAGTCATGATGTATCATATCCATGTGCTGACTACATGACTCTGACTCCTTATATTTTCTTAAAAAGAACATCCATCAAGATCCTTCCCTTATTCTCTCTTTTTTATTTGCATAAATCATACTAAGGTCCGCTCCAAAATACAAAAAAAGTTGAAGTTTATGAATCCTACTGCTACCACTTCTGAACAATTGGATTCACATCATGATATTAAAGATGATTTGACCAACCTTGATATAGGTGATCACGTAAGTTGAATGTAGTGATAGATGCGCTGTAGAACTACTAGTGCGATTTTAACGCTAGGACACCTTTTTTTTTTTTTTTTTTTTTTTATCATGGCAATCAGGAGCAGGCCGAAAAAGAAATCATCTATAGTAGCCTTGAATCCAACTCTACTGATATCAATTATAATAATTTTTAATTGGATTTTGCAGGTAAAAAAAAAAAAAAAAAAAAAAAAAAAAAAGGTGTCGATCTCTCCATAATCTTTTTTTAAAAAGAGAAAAGTCGAAGGTTTATCACATTTTGATTAAAGTGGCATGTGCTATTTTATTTAGTTTTTATCATACCTAATACCCAAGTGATGAAGCCTCTTCGTTTTAAAAGGGTCAATAAAAGTGATTTTTATCTGTGAAGAAAAGAGATACAAATAAAGTGTGGGATATATTCAAACTAAGTGGCGTACGCCTACATGCGCTTGCACACGCCATTATGTGTGTGTGAACAAAAGAATAAAAGATAATGTAATGGTTGTAGTATATACAATAAGAGGAGAGTTTAACTGCTATATTAAAAAAGGGGTCAAACTTCTGTCCATCCAATTTTATAACCCATACTGTATGATATAAAATCAACCTAGCGCTAATACACGCTATTGTTAATAAGAAAAAAAAAATACAACCATAAACATAACCCCAATCTAGTTGTTGCATCCCTGTCAACTAGACAATTAAACTTGTAAGAATACTAATGGAAAAAAAGTAAAGCATATTTTTATTCAAATGTAGATATAAAACTATGACAACCAACACGAAGCTAAGCTAGTGACGGCTCCATGATACTATTCTACCAACAAAGAACTAATCAATTGGCATTCCCAAATCAGAGATCCGAAATGAAAGCGGTTTCCCAAGCATGTTTGTCATGCATTTATCAAAACGCCCCTGATTCAAGATCTAATGCTAAACTAAAGTTCACCTAATCCCAATGACCCTTCATTCGACAAAAAAAAAAAGAGAAAAAGCGATCTTTTTTTTTCGGGGTTCCCCACGTAAACCGAATTCCGACTGCGCGTGAAACGGTTTTAAGATTTTTAAATTTTCTTAAAACCATTTTATACTTTTGGGCACTCCATTCTGGCACCCCTCCCCACGCCTTCCCACAGTATGCAGCAGTTTACGTATATTACTCTTATGCTCATTCTTTTTTTTTTTTTTTTATGTATACAATTTCTTACTCTATCTGAAATAAAACGTTTCATCCTTTTTTATTCTTTTATTCATTTTATTTATTGAATAATACATTAAATACACCACTGGTAGGATAGAATAAAAAGAAGGGGCGGGGGACTATACTATTGTATGTAAATTAATAAAGATACTACATACTAGAGAGGAGAGGTGGGGAGAGAAACATAGGAGTATGATGCCACTACATATCCCTTTTAGATTTTATTTCCATTATCCTCTTTTTTCTTATCACTGCTTATTATTTTATTATCGTTCCATTATCTTTTTTTTTTCTATCCTTTGCTGGTAAATAATAATAAAAATATTTGTAATAGTTTGTATGTACATATGCTGTGTAGTGATGAGATTTATGTGTGTATATGTGGGTACATATTGTTTATTCATACTGTGTACAGTAGTCCTTAGCCTATAGAGATACGACATGTAATTCCATGGATAATCGCTAATCGGACGGCTTAACTTTTTGTGCTTTTCTTATAGTCATTCTGTCTCGGTATGACCTTTCTTCACACTACTGCAATCGTTCGGCAGACATTCATACATAATGCATAAATTCTCTACCACTTAAGGATTCCCCCCTCCCTGACAAACCCGATTTGACCCCAATCACACAATAAAAAAGCAATCACATCATTAAAAATAAACATCAGAGAGTCGTCTTTTATTTACTAAGTCATAACATTGTAAAACATAATACTATCTTCATATATATAGCAAAAAGAGTCATCAAGTTGAATAAGAGTACAGAAAACTAATCCAATCATTGGGGAGGAGAGTACCATGTAGCTTTTTTTGATCGCTTTGCTTGTGATTCTGGTAGAGAGGGGCCCGGCCCGACCAAACGTAATGCCAAATGAGTTCCGCTTTTCCTTTGCCAGTTCCAACTGTTCTAACACAACAAGGGCGGTAGCCTCCAGTTCGGCCTATATAAAAAAAAAAAAATATTGTTCATGAGTGCCACGAGCAGAGAAATCTTTAAGAATACACAGCCCAATACTTACTCGTAATTATAATAATGCCTTCATTGTAGGGTAAAATCGTGGGAGGGATGCGTATGATTGAGGACAGATAAGCCGAGAACCTGGGATCAAAACATAAACACCGCTTTCATGAAGGTGAATTGTGGATATTTCGCCCTGCAGTCCTTTTACAACAAGAAAAAAAAAAAAAAAAAAAAAAAAAAGGTAATCAGATCATGATATATGGTTTTCTGTCGGTCCATAGAACCCTTGCCCTATTACCGTGTTTTTACCTGCCAACTGAATTGCAACCCCTTTAAATTCATGAGTTTCGTTTCCATCAACGTTGATAACCGGTCCAATACATCCTTTGCTTCACGGGCCAGCTTCAGGTGATCAGCCTTCACCTTTGCTTCCTCAATGTTTTTCGCGGCTTCCCCGGCCTCCAGATCTATATCCTTTTCATATTTGCGGTCATGATCTTGATAATGATGGTGGTGGAGTAATATTCGGAAATCAATTTTGAAGCTGATTATCGAACCACTTTCTGCTGGGTATTGTTGTTGCTTCATCGTCGCTGTCGTATTTGTCACTTTGTCATCATCCACACATGTCAGATACGCGGTTACCCATCGCGTCGCAACAATTGTACCTTGTCACTCTCCAGCATAATCTTACACTGGCTATGTTTCACTTGGTCTACAATCAAGATCAAAAGGTTAGTCATTTATCTATTCCATAATACACTATTTTATTCCCTCATCTCGAACTCTACCAATAATCCATTATTCCAACATCCGCTTCCCCTATTTTTACTATAAAAACCCACTGTCATTCTATGTATTCAATAAAAACCATATCTGTTATATCCCTTATTTGATTGACTTTACCTATACTCAAATTATTACAGTCGCACAGTATTCATTTGTCGTTTCCGCACTAGGAAGGAGAAACAAAAAAAAAAAATTAGAATAGGATGTAAATAGATGTTGTTCTTACATTTTTTGTAGCAATTGGGGAGAAGAGTCACGAAAAAAGACTGTCGATCAATGGAATCCCAGATCTTGAACGCCAGATCATCTTCAGGACACTAACGGAGATTGATCGGATCTAACATAACGGCATGACGCTTGAGGGAAAACGGAGGCAGGTCAAGGCGAGCCACAGACCATTGGTGGTGAAAGGGGTGTAAATAAAATGATACTCCCAGATAGATTCCCATATTTCGAGGATGGATGGGCAGGCGATGGCCATATGGAAGAGGTCGGCGTGCGTGGCGGGACAGAAGGAGCAAAAAGGGGGTGGGTACCAAATTAGGTAGAAATGAATGGAGAATGGAAAAGGTTGGCCATTTTCGCGGTGGAGAAGACGGTACCAGACATTGCGAGAGGCTGTGGGGGAAGTTTGGATACTCCAAAAGGTTTTCCAGAGTCTGGGGCCGATAACTGGAGGACGCCTGTGGGAGTGAATGGAGTTTGGAATGGTGGAGGATACGGACCCAGGAGTTGAACTGGGGGGAAGGGAGTTATAGTATAGCCAAGCTGAGTGGGTTAGACGTGCATGACGCTTGAAGGTAAAATCAGCCTAAAAAAACAACAACTCCGACCCAGTGAGACGCTTCGCATATAAAAAATATTGTATAATAGATAGCACATACAGTTGTTCCATCATTTGTAATCCCTTGATCAGATTGATATCGCTAGGTTCATCCATCAGTTGGCGGGCCACATATAATTTTGCAGCGCTCGCTTTTTCCTTGTCGGCAAGCTACAAGCATGTAAACAGATGGAGAGTATCAAAACACGCAGTACAAAAAAAAAAAAAAAAAAAAAAAAAAAAAAAAAAAAAAAAAAAAAAAAAAAGTTGGTTTCTTTTCATTTACCTCGACTACTTGATCCCATCCAAGGTGGATGGCAATTCAAATGGCGCTGATCTAAACCGATTGTTGCTGCATGACCGTAATATAGCCCAATCTGCTTCCGTAAACAGAGACCTTTATCCTTCGGGAATCTTCATTGACAAAGTTCAAAGATGGACGATAAGCCAAGACTAGAAAATAAAATAAAAGGGTAAAAATCAACCGTGCTTTATTTTTATGCAAGGGGGGAAGTCTTACCCCCATTGTGTTTCGTTCGGCCGCCGACAGACTGGAATTTGATTCGGAGAAGCGCTGGCGAAGTTTGGTTGATTGTCTTCAGTGCTGTGAGCATCCTTACATTATCGTCGTCCGATGAACTGTTTCTTGCTGTTCCTGCCGGCCATCGTCGTTTTCGTTGTCCGCATATGGGAAATAAAAGAGAAGTAAGATATACTGTATTTCTCAGTTTGACTCTATCTGTATTTGTTCTTCTTACCGACTCCCCAAAGATTCATGCAAGGCCTTCTTCAACAGCTTAGAAGTGAACTCTTTGTCCCAAGTAGTTCCACCTGCGTCAAATGGATCAATTTCTTATCGTTCCGTGCTTGCTTGCAGTTTCGCCCATTCCGCTATTTTTGCTTGTTGTTGTTGATGACCTTGTTATATGATTCCACAAAAACTGTAGCCGTACCATTCCATCATTCAAATAATTCCATACCCTTTCGCAATACAGGCAAAAAGACGCCGTTATATGAAGGGGTTACTGATACGTTTGAGGGTAGACTTTGATTGTTGGATGAGCAGTCTTTGGGTTGGCGATGTGTGGGTTCTGACTGTAAAAAGCTTGGGATGGCTGTGGCAATGATGGGTAGTGTTTGAGGGGAAGATTGGCAACAAATGTATTGGAGTTGAGCTTTTACAATCGTCCATTGTCAAGATAAAGTCTTTTGATGGACCGTGAGGTTGAGGTGGATGCATGGTTAAAAAAAAAAAAGAACGAGACAACATTGAGCAGACGAAAATTGTATTTATCTATTTATCGAGTCATTAAACCCCGACCAGCGTACCTTTTTTTTTTTTTCAGTCCCTTTCTTCCCATGCAGAAACGAAAAAAAGTTGTCACTCATCAATAAGAAAGATAAGTAAAAAAAAAAAAAAAAAGGGCTTTTATGAACATAGTGATAATGATACATTTTTCCTTTGATTCACAGTGTCTCGGATGGTTCTCAATGAACACCAATTTTTATATACGCAACACCTTTCGTATGCTATCTTGCTATTAGCCCTGCTAGGCCTGCTCATGACGAACGCCCTTTATCGTTTTTACACTGATATTGTTGAACGATAGACTAGTAGGAGGACCGTTAGACAAGCTGGAAGGATATCAACACTAAGGGTTGTTTTGACAATCTTCCAGGTTTGGGAGTTTGGTTCCGTGTTGATGTTGCTCTTTTCTTCATCAAAAACTAATGCTTTTTTTTTATAGGTTGCAAATCTGACACCTCTTGGGGCCCGACTGTCGTGCTTAGTACTCCTTTATTATAATCTTTTTGTGTGTGTGTTGAAAAAGAAAAATAGGATATGATACTGCTCTATTTTATACTTTTTTATTTTCCCAAGTCACCGCCATTTTATTGATCTCAATGAGGTGATGTTCAACTAGGATTAGTGTCAGGACTAGTTTAGTATTGGTTGTCATTGTTATAATTACTACTGAATAAACTTTGTCTTGTCTTTTTCTACCATTATTCTTTCTCATTGTTTGATTGTCTTACCAAATGTACATATATAGGCTTATTATAAGCAGAAAAAAAAAACGGGTGTGTGTGTATGTGGTCTGTGCGTACAACAACAACAACAACAACAAAAAAAAAAGAAGGGACAGCACTTTTTATTGTACAAATAATAAATAAAATTGAAAATATATAAACTAATCTTCGGTTGCAAGTCTTACAATTTACATCTACTAACTACGCTTGATATCGGAACAGGAACGAGCAAAAAACAGGACCTGGTTTTTAGGGGTAAAATTTTTTACCACAGTTTTCGCGGTGTTTTACAAAATAAATGCACATATCATATCATTTTCCTTTTTAGTACATCAGATACGTTTCAAATCCTTTTTTTTTTTTTTTGAAGGCTGATAACTTTTTCTTTTCTATAAAAAAAACAAACTGATGTACACGTTTTGTTCTTAAAGGTCTGAATTATCATGTTTATACATTATTTTTTTTTGAGGTGGCCATTTTTTAAAAAACCATCAGCTTTCTAGGATCATGCCTAAAATTTGATATTATAAGTGAGCCGTACCATAATAGGAGTGATGGATGATACTATAATATGTAGCAATAAATAATCCAGTTAGACAGTCATTCGCACTTGTCGCACTCAAGATATTGGTGCCTTGCAGTACTTTCCTTTTTTTTTTTGGAGCGATCTTCTAACGTATCCAAAATTCAATATTGTTGACTAGTGAGCGAAAAAAACCGCCTTCGCCTTTCTGAGGATGTTGTTGCAATACTCATGACATTGATGAAACCTCGTTAAAGAAGCTGAGGTCCAGTCTGAGTCATCCATTTACGTTTAAAATCTAGAGTACGTATCAAAAAAAGTAGGCATATTTGTGATACCCAAATCTATTCCACATCTCCTTCATCTTTACTTTATTTATACCCTGCTCCAGCCTTCTCCACTTTTGACATTTGACATATACTTCCCTTCACTTTATTCCCATCACACTTCATCCCCCACTAAATTACATGCCCAATATCACATCAAATCATTATAGGATAACTCACCTGAATACTAAATAAAAAGACCAACCAACTATATCACTTACTTTGTACCTTTGCGTCGCCTAGGTTTCGCAGACTTTTTTTTTCCTTTTTGTGGAACGAAATTGGGCGAAATCAAAAGGAGCTTTTGTAAACAGTAGTGGGTACTTTAATCGTAAAGCCGATGATTCCAGTATCAGCACTATGAAATGTTTCCCATCAGTAATTTATTTATTTATTTTACAGTCATGATATATCATTTACATGTGCTGACTACATGACTCTGACTCCTTATATTTTCTTAAAAAGAACATCCATCAAGATCCTTCCCTTATTCTCTTTTTTTTTTTTTATATATATATCATACTATGGTCCGCTCCAAAATACAAAAAAAATTGAAGTTTATGAATCCTACTACTACCACTTCTGAACAATTGGATTCACATCATGATATTAAAGATGATTTGACCAACCTGGATATAGGTGATCACGTAAGTTGGATGTAGTGTTAGATGTACTATAGAACTACTAGTGTGATTTTAACTCTAGGAAACCTTATTTTTTTTTTATTTTTTTTTTTTATCATGGTAATCAGGAGCAGGCCGAAAAAGAAATCATCTATAGTAGCCTTGAATCAAACTCTACTGATATCAATTATAATAATTTTCAATTGGATTCTGCAGGTAAAAAAAAAAAAGAAAAGAAAAGGAGGGCACATCATTATAAGTTTTCCCAAAATAGAAATACTAACTCATAGTCTATATAAAGATAAGAATCATCTCAAATGTTATGCTCGAGACATTATTGACTATGCGGCTACTGAAATTGAAATCAAGCATAATGGCGTGATCATGCTTACACCCCATTTCCGTCAATTCCCATCTGACTTGGTAACATTGGTTGTCAGTCACTGTCCTGAACAACAAGATCTTTGTGCGTTATCACTTGTTAGCAAGCAATTCTATGCAATAGCCAACCCTTTGCTGTGGTGTGCACCTAAAATCCAAGATTCCGTTGCCTTGGATAAATTTCTTTACTCCGTCGCCACGTTCCAGTCGCCAATGGGGTTTATTATTCGTAAAATGGACTTTTCATCTCCCTATTGGGACGATGTTCGTTTTTACCTTTTAATCCCACACCTACGCCACTTGGAAGAACTAAACATCAACGATGGTATATTTAACGTTAATTCAAGTTTCCGCCATCTACCACGTCATTGTCCAAACCTCACAAGTGTAGAACTTGATTGCAGCGGCATTTCAAGCGCTACATATACCGAATTGGGACAGCACTGCCATCACCTTTGTCAATTAACGTTAACTTTTGTCCCATATCTCTCTTCTAATTCTCTTAAATTCCTTCTCAACTGTCCTTTGCAGAAACTCACATTCATTTTTGAGTACAGCTACGATCATGAAGAATGCGAAGATATGATGCGTGGTCTAAGGCGGTTTACTCTGTTAACTCACTTGGTAATGGACAATATGAACGGTCTTCACGGAAGACTTGTTATTGAGCAAAATAGCGAGACCCATCCACCTTGGCCTCGTTTATCTTTATTTCACATTGACTCCGGCGACAACATTTCCGATAGTGATCTTATTCCATTTGTCGATTCTCATCCTCATCTTACCGAACTCCGCTTTAGGGATGCCAGTATGATTACGGATAATTCTCTATTTGCTATTGCATCCGCTCTACCTTATCTCACTTCTTTGTATTTGCATCGCAATCCAAACATCTCGGAAAATGGTATACTCAAATTAATTGATAAGTGTCGTCAGTTGACATCTCTCACTTTGGATCATTGTATTTGCATTGCATGGAAGGTTATTCAACTGAATCATGAAGCACTTGAAAGTTACCGCAAAGGAGGTATCTCAATTATCCACCATTAGGATGCAAATCATTGTGTCGCCATTAGTGTAGTCTCTTTTTTTCATATGTTCTTTTTATTGGACGAAATAAAACATGTTTTCAAGTTGACTATTGATATCTTGCTCTAAAACGTTTTTTTTTTTTTTCACTTTGCCCAGAGCATTGCCCTGTCTTCGATTTTTTATATAACTTTTCCTAAATAAAGTATGAAACTAAACTAATCAACTAAACTACTACTATGAACAATGCCATACACACAAAGATGCAATATACAAATACTGGGAAAGTGGAATAAGCGCAGAGTAAACATATACCGGCAAAAAAAAAAAAAGAAAAAAAAAGGTGGGTTGGTTCTATACGGGATTGACCGACTTCATTTTCAGAAAAATTAAAAGGTAATTCTAAATAAAAAGGTTAGTAATAATGAGATTTTTCTTTTTTCTACATACATACATTGATAGATCTGACATCAATTCATTTCAGTTGATGTTGATTGTAGAAATTTGTAATATTGGCATGATTCTAGTTAAGCACCAAAAAAAAAAAAAAAAAAAAAAAAATCATAGGCATATTTGTGATACCCAATTTTTTTTTTTTTTTTGTAATGTGTCATTTATTTAAATAAAGACTTGGTCTCACGTCATAAGAGCGGTGGCCAATAATATAATAAAGGGGTGGAGGGGGTAAAGGTAAGAACAACCCAGGATCGAGGAGGGGGGGGGACGTGATATGAGAAAAGGTTAAGTGGGCGAAATAGGTGGAGGGGGAGGTAAAAGGGAGTAAAGGGAACATAGGATCTTATATATGTTTCTGGCTAAAGAGAGAGGCGGTGCTTTTTTTTTAAAAAAAAAAAATTATATATTACTTACATGCAAGACTTACCATCTAAACCATCAAGGAGCACCAGAGGATGTGTGAGGAGGTTGAAGAGCTTGAATGGAGGAGGAAATGGTTGAGAGCATTGTGGAGGTGTGGATTGGGATACGTTCAAAGGTGTATGCCCAGTGGGATCTCCAAATGGAGTGGAGAGTGGAACCCAGTAGTTGGAGCCATCGGGTATTATTGACCAATGAGGGTACGGGGACGGACGAAGGAAAAGAAGAGAATACCATATGCTGTCTGGAGAGAAATCGAGGGCGGGTCCCAAATCTATTCCACATCTCCTTCATTTTTACTCCATTTATAGCCCGCTCCAGCCTTCTCCACTTTTGACATTTGACATATACTTCCCTTCACTTTATTCTTATCACACTTCATCCCCCGCTAAATTACATGCCCAATATCACATCAAAGCATTATAGAATGACTCGCCTAGCTACAGAAAAAGATATAAATATGACATGTTTGAATACTAAATAAAAAGACCAACCAATTATATCACTTACTTCGTACCTTTGCGTCGTCTAGGTTTCGCAGACTTTTTTTTTTTTTTTTTTTTTTTTTTTTTGTGGGACGAAACTGGCCGAAATCAAAAGGAGCTTTTGTAAACAGTAGTGAGTACTTTAATGGTAAAGCCGATGATTCCAGTGCCAGCACTGTGAAATGTTTCCCATCTTGTATTTTATTTATTTATTTTTTACAGTCATGATGTATCATATACATGTGCTGACTACATGACTCGGACTCCTTATATTTTCTTAAAAAGAAAATCCTTATTCCCTTTTTCTTTTTTTTCTTTTTTTTTAAATATATCTAACTATGGTCCGCTCCAGAAGACGACAAGTAAAGTTGAAGTTTATGAATCCTACTGCTACCACTTCTGAGCAAATGGATTCACATCATGATATCAACGACGATTTGACCAACCTGGATATAGGTGATCACGTAAGTTGGATGTAGTGATAGAGGCACTGTAGAACTACTGGTGCGATTTTAACGCCAGGACGCCTTTTTTTTTTTTTTTATCATGGCAATCAGGATCAGACCGAAAAAAAAATCGTCTATAGTAACCTTGAATCCAACTCTACTGATATCAATTATAATAATTTTCAATTGGATTTTGCAGGTAAAAAAGAAAAGGAGAGCACACCATTATAGGTTTTCCCAATAGAAATACTAACTCAGAGTCTATATAAAGATAAGAACCATCTCAAACGTTATGCTCGAGACATTACTGACTATACGGCTACTGAAATTGAAATCAAGCAGAATGGCGTGATTGTGCTTATACCCCATTTCCGTCAATTCCCATCTGAATTGGTAACATGGGTTGTCAGTCACTGTCCTGAACAACAAGATCTTTGTGCGTTATCACTTGTTAGCAAGCAATTTTATACGATAGCCAATCCTTTGCTGTGGTGTGCACCCAAAATCCAACATTCCGCCGTCATGGATAAATTTCTTTACTCCGTAGCCACGTTCCAGTCGCCAATGAGGTTTATTATTCGCAAAATGAATTTTTCATGTCCCCAGTGGAACGATGTCCACTTTTCCCTTTTAATCCCACACCTACGCCACTTGGAAGAACTGAACATCAATGGTGGTGTAATTAACGTTAAGGAAAGTTTCCGCCATCTACCACGTCATTGTCCAAACCTCACAAGTGTAGAACTTGATGTTGGCACCATTTCAAGCGCTGCATATACCGAATTGGGGCTGCATTGCCATCACCTTTGTCAGTTAACGTTAAGATTCATCCCATATCTCTCTTCTGATTCTCTTAAATTCCTTCTCAACTGTCCTTTGCAAAAACTCACACTCATTTTTATTTATTGCCACGAACAGCAAAAATGCGAAGATATGATGCGTGGTCTATGGCAGTTTACTCTGTTAACTCACTTGGTAATGAAAAATATGAACGGTCTTCACGGAAGACTCGTTGTTCAGAAAAATAGCGAGATCCATCCACCTTGGCCTCGTTTATCTTTATTTCACATTGACTCTGGCGACATGATTACCGATAGTGATCTTACTTCATTTGTCAATTCACATCCTCATCTTATGGAACTCCGTCTTGGGCGTGCCAATCTGATTACGGATAGTTCTCTATTTGCTATTGCATCCGCTCTACCTTATCTCACTACTTTGTATTTGGATTGCAGTACAACCATCTCGGAAAATGGTATACTCAAATTAATTGAGAAGTGTTTTCAGTTGACATCTCTCACCCTGATTAATTGTACTCGCATCCCATGGAAGGTTACTCAACTGGATCATGAAGCAATTGAAAGCTACCGCAAAGGAGGTATCTCAATTATCAACCATTAGGATGCAAATCATTGTGTCACCATTAGTGTAGTCTCATTTTTTTTCACATGTTCTTTTTATTGGATGAAATAAAACATGTCTTCAAGTTGACTATGGATATTTTGCACTGCCTGTCTTCAATTTTTTATATAACTCTTGCATTCATGTAGTAGTCAAATATGGCTTTTACTAAAATAAAGTATAAAAATAAACCAATCAATTAAACTACTACTATGAACAATGTCATACACACAAAGATGCTATAGACAAATACTGGGAAAGTGGAAGAAGCTCAGAATAAACATATACCGGCAAAAAAAAAAAAAAAAAAAAAAAAACGGAATTCAATTTCCGCCATAAAGCAGCACAAAAGAACCGCCGCCTCCTAAAATAAGCTGCATGAAAACAAAAATAAAAGCTGCAGAATTACCCATCTCGTCGTGTTTTGAATGTCCGGCAGAGCTCATATAATAAGAAGGTGGTTACGATTGAGCTTTCTGTTTGGTGAACTCATATTACTGTTAAAGATCTCTTCTGTAAGTGAAGATAAATATATCATGGCACTGTCAATAATTTACTCCTTTTCTATTTTATTTTCTTTAGAGTGTTCTAACCGGAAATGCTTGGGCTTTTTGATAGCAACACATGGTGCAGGTTTTTCGTCTAGATGGTGATGCTAATTTGATACTGAAGGAGGAGGAGATGGAACTGATGGCAAAGGTAATGTTTTTAATGATGATTCCAGTGTAGATGATAGAGGGTATAATTATTTTTTTAGACAGTTCTTTCATAGCGTCATTTCCCATCCAAGCTGAAACTTTTTTATTATCTACTTTGTAAACTTTGTCGCCAATTTGCATGATAGTGTAAAATGCCCACCGACAGTTTTCACAACCATCATCCGGCCGCGAATCATATAGCATTTGCCTAGCAGACTGCCCTTGCTTATAACTTTAAGAGGATAATTTTAATTATCATTGTTGTCGTTGCTGTTGATATTATCGGATACAGTCAGAACAAGTGCTCCGTTGAAATAGGTGTATCATAGTAGGTAAATAAATCTTTAAGGGAAGAGTCAATGGTTTACACCGTCGATCATACTCATTCAATAAGGATAGACTTCCAATAAGAAGGTTGACTGATCATAATAAATAAAACTAGATATTCAAATAGCGTTGAAAAGTGAATGTCAAAACGTTTTTTTTTATTTTTTTTTATATAGCTCAATGTCACGTAGTGTGCTTCCATTGCTCAATGGCCGATGCAATAAAAGTGGTATAGACGGTCATCAATTTCTATTCTCTGAAATGGAGCAATTCCTAAAATATAAGCGCTGATCATCGATTCTTTGACTCCAGTCAATCGTCGGGCTTTGGCTTGGCTCGTCCCTTTTTTTTTTTTTTAAAAAAAAAAAATTACCCACGCGTGATCATTTCATCCTTTACTTTTGCTTTTTATCAAAATAATAACGTCTTCCAAAATGCTACGAAGTACAGCTCCCCATCCCACCGTCACTACTGAACAACCATCCTCTTCTTCTAATACTCACAACAACGAAGGATGTAAATCCCTTCCATTCAGTAACAAGGTAAACTCCTTTTTCAACCTGTTCTTTGTTACTGGAATGGCCCTGTAACTGACTTCTCTCTCTTGTTTTATTGTTATTAGGGAAAAGGAGACTGCCGTCGTTTACCTCAACTTCCCACTGAAATCATCTTACTTGTTCTTCAGCAACTTCCTTGGTCAAACCATCAGCCAACTCTTCATGCCTGCACTGTCGTCAACAAACTGTTTTATTCGACTATCAATCCCTTATTATGGAACAAACCCACGCTGCCTTCTGCGACTAATGTCCAACGTCTTCTTACTTGCCTTGATCTCCATGCTTCTCAAGATCCAGGGCAAACACCTGGTCAACATATCCGTCAACTACGTTTGCATGGCAACTTTGTAACGGATGCTCACCTTCTACGGTTATTGCCCCTTGTACCCCAATTGACTTCCCTCGAGTTGTCTTGCTCAACACAGCTTACCGCAACAAGCATTCAATGGATTCCACGTTACTGTCAACATCTCATGTCTCTCCATTTGGTACGTATCACTTTGACTCCCTCCATCTTGACTTCTATGGGTCAATATTGTCGTCAGTTCCAGAAACTTTTCCTGGGTGACTGCACCATGCGACAACCAAACATGTTCATGCCACTCGTCCAACATTGTCCTTTGAAAGACCTGACCATGATGAACTGCCACATGCTTGGAAATGAAGAAACAACACTCATGGATATCATTCATTGTCACCATTTGACCTCCTTGTATCTTTCTGGATTGGAACGCTCCATGAACCAGCTCCTTCTTTTGGCGGCGGCACCGACAACGACGACGAGTCCCAACAACACCAACACAGAAACAGCAGCAGTAGCAGCAGCAGCAGCAAAAACAACAACAACGACACATGCATGGCCTCATCTGGCGAAATTCGTCGCCCGTGATGGTTTGTACATTGACGAACGCACATGGATTTCATTTATCAAGACCCATCCACAGCTCCGGGAAATCAGTTTGGGCGATGCGTTTGGCTTGACCGACGACAGTTTGGACGCCATGGGTGCGCGGTGGCTTCCTCATCTCACGCATCTCCGTGTGGTCGACAATAAAAAAATAACGCCGGGTGGCGTACAACGATGGATTCAAAATGCATCTTCTTGTCTGGTGTCCGTCGAATTGATTCATTGCGATCGCATTCAGGACCATGATTTCCCTGATCTGGTGTATCCCGCCGTCTTTGGCCAGATTGCCTTGGATGAAATAGATATCGGCAGGATGAGGGAAACCAACAAAGCGCAAATGTTAGAATGAACCGCTCCCCCCCTACAACAACAACAACCGCCATCATCCCTTCTTCAACCACCATTATAGGACGAACATAACCCCCCCCCATATCGTCGAATCTCCGTATCACCCTCATTTTACATTGACTGAATGGATCACCATGACAAAGAACGTAAGAGGATGACTCACCACCTAACCCGCCGATCTCACACAAATGCCATGGAACACACAATATCAAATCAGCTGCATTCACCAAAGAAATATTATCCATGGGCAGCCCTGGATCAAAACAGGTTTGGACTTGGACACGGAACCCACACCACCCATCATTTCATGTGCTCGACTGGCCATGCAATCGGGAGGATCTTGGATGATTGTAGATGAAACTGGGACTTGCTTGGTGCCAGGGGTCTTTTTATTTTATTTTATGAAGGGTATGTTGGGTGATTCTTTGTGTGCAATGTAAATGTGGTCAATTAGCAATGCAATCGATGAACAACAAACAGCGTGAAGAGCAGCAGCAGCAGCATCAAGAGTATGTATGGAACAAAAGCAACAGAAAACCATGGTACCAAGGGGTGGATATTCTATTACATACGGAACTGGCATGGGCAGAAAGGTGGGGACCACCAACCTATCATGATGACGGACATTCATCATCAATAGCAGCAGCAGCAACGGTCAGTAGTTTAGCTTAGTGTTTAGTTACCATAGTTTATATATCAATATATGAATAAAATAGGGTTTTGTCTTATTATATCATTTGTCTCTCATATGTTTTCTTGTCTTAATGTGAAAAAAAATAGGCATATTTGTGATACCCAAATCTATTCCACATCTTTATCTTTACTTTATTTATAGTCCTCTCCAGACTTCTCTACTCTTGACATTTAACATATACTTCCCTTCACTTTATTCCTATCACACTTCATCCCTCGCTAAATTATATGCCCAATATCACATCAAATCATTATAGGATAACTCACCTGAATGCCTAAATAAAAAGACCAACCAACTATATCACTTACTTGGTACCTTTGCGTCGCCTAGGTTTCGCAGACTTTTTTTTTCTTTTTGTGGGACGAAATTGGGCGAAATCAAAAAGGGGCTTTTGTAATCAGTAATGAGTACTTTAATGATAAAGCCGATGATTCCAGTGCCAGCACTATGAAATATTTCCCATCTGTATTTTATTTATTTATTTTTACAGTCATGATGTATCATTTACATGTGCTGACAACATGACTCTGACTCCTTATATTTTCTTAAAAACAACATCCATCAAGATCCTTCCCTTATTCTCTCTCTTTTTTTTTTTTTTTTTTTTTTTTTTTTACATATATCATACTATGGTCCGCTCCAAAAGACAAAAAAAATTGAAGTTTATGAATCCTACTGCTACCACTTCTGAGCAATTGGATTTACATCATAATATTAACGATGATTTGACCAACTTGGATATAGGTGATTACGTAAGTTGGATGTAGAGTTAGATGCACTGTAGAACTATTAGTGTGATTTTACCACTAGGACACCTTTCATTTTTATTTTATTTTTATCATGGTAATCAGGATCAGACCGAAAAAGAAATCATCTATAGTAGCCATGAATCCAACTCTACTGATATCAATTATAGTAATTTCCAATTGAATTTTGCAGGTAAAAAAAAAAAGGAGGACACACCATTATAAACTTTGTCAAATAAAAATACTAACTCATAGTCTACATAAAGATAAGAACCATCTCAAACGTTATGCTCGAGACATTACTGACTATACGGCTACTGAAATTGAAATCAAGCATAATGGCGTGATTGTGCTTATACCCCATTTCCGTCAATTCCCATCTGAATTGGTAACATGGGTTGTCAGTCACTGCCTTGAACAACGAGATCTTTGGGCATTATCACTTGTTAACAAGCAATTCTATACAATAGCCAATCCTTTGCTGTGGTGTGCACCGAAAATCCAACATTCCGCTGCCTTGGATAAATTTCTTTACGCCGTAGCCACGTTCCAGCCGCCAATGGGGTTTATTATTCGCAAAATGGATTTTTCATGTCCCCAGTGGAACGATGTCCACTTTTCCCTTTTGATCCCACACCTACGCCACTTGGAAGAACTGAACATCAACAGCGATACATCTATCGTTAATACAAGTTTCCGCCATCTACCACGTCATTGTCCAAACCTCACAAGTGTAGAACTTTATTGTCGCGGCATTCCAAGCGCTGCGCTTACCGAATTGGGGCAGCACTGCCATCACCTTTGTCAGTTAACGTTAAGATCCGTCCCATATCTCTCTTCTGATTCTCTTAAATTCCTTCTCAACTGTCCTTTGCAAAAACTCACATTCATTTTTCGGGGCTGCTACAATCAAGAAGAATGCGAAGATATGATGCGTGGTCTAAGGCGGTTTACTCTGTTAACTCACTTGGTAATGAGCAATATTTACGCTCGTCAGGGAAGACTCGTTATTCAGCAAAATTGCGTAATCCATCCCCCTTGGCCTCAATTATCTTTACTTCACATTGACTCGGGCCAAAACATCGCCGATAGTGATCTTATTCCATTTGTCAATTCTCATCCTCACCTTATGGAACTCCGTCTTAAGGATGCCAGTATGATTACGGATACTTCTCTATTTGCTATTGCATCCGCTCTACCTTATCTCACTACTTTGTATTTGGATTGCAATCCAAACATCTCTGAAAATGGTATACTCAAATTAATTGAGAAGTGTCTTCAGTTGACATCTCTCACTCTGAATTATTGTACTCGCATCGCAAGGAAGGTTACTCAACTGGATCATGAAGCAATTGAAAGCTACCGCAACAGAACTACCCCAATTATCAACCATTAGGATGCAAATCATTGTGTCGCCATGAGTGTAGTCTCTTTTTTTTCATATGTTCTTTTTATTGGATGAAATAAAACATGTCTTCAAGTTGACTATTGATATCTTGCTCTAAAAAGTTCTTTTTTCTTTTTTTTTACTTTGCCCAGAGCATTGCCTGTCTTCAATTTTTTATATAACTCTTGCATTCATGTAGTAGTCAAATATAGCTTTTACTAAATAAAGTATGAAACTAAACTAATCAACTAAACTACTACTATAAATAATGCCATACACACAAAGATGCTATAGACAAATACTGAGAAAGTGGAATAAGCGCAGAGTAAACATATACCGGCAAAAAAAAAGAAAAAAAAAAACCGCTCATTTTTTGGCTATAAGCTATTCAATTCGATAGTATACATGCCAACCAGATACAGGAAAGGAGGCGAACATTTAGACATCATCTTTTCCACATTAATAAAAAAAAAAAGAGAGAGATAGAGACAGTATGATCCTGAGATAAATGAGTGTCAGGTATGGTCCTCGATCAATCCCTTGATTTTATTCTCCCCCTCCCTCCTCAATTTCATTCACTGTGATGATACAATCATACTCTTTTGCACAGTACATCAGTGATCACATTCACAAAAACAACATAACCACTGAAGAGGAAATAGCAATAAAAAAAAAAACAAAAACAAAAAAAAACAAAAAAAAACAATTTTATTGAAATCAGATACTATAATGATTCTATATAAAAAAAAAAGCTGAACTATGATACAAAAGAGAAAACACCCCATCCGATCGAAAAGAGACCCAATCTATGTGTGAGTATGCCGCATGTTTACCATTGCGAGAAAGGCGGATTGACCAAGAATGCATTGTCGTCGTTGAGATCATCGGGGTTGGGGGTCTGTCGCAATGCCATGATTGCAGGATAATCTAATTGATCCACCGGGATACGTCGTTTGCTTGTTGATGATGCAGTCGCGGGGTCAACCACGTCAACCACTGTGTCACCATCCATGTGTTGCATCTCTTGTCCCTGATGACGATACACTTGACATCCCACCAGTTGAATCCAATGGAGGGTCGAAGGTCCATGCCAGATCAAACGATGCACACCTTTCGCCGTGATGGTTGTCGTATGTGATACATCCAACGTTGATAAACAAGGCAGTTCGCGCGCCATGGTATCCACCAACACCACGTCAGAGAACCGACCCCCAGATAACGTCAGATGCTGAAGACTTCGATGCGTTTGGAGAAAGCCGCTCAACGTGGTGTCTCCCACCATCCCAAGACATCGGATCAAACGAAACGACACCAAATGAGGCCATGATGCGGCAGCAGTATTGCTGGCGGTGGTGAGAAGACGTTGGATAAAGCGGTCGGTGATGTTGCTGAGAGTCAAATGGGTCAAATGGGGTAACCGAGGGAGATCCATCACGATTTTTTCTATGGTGGTAGATGTTGCTGTGGCGGTTGTCCAGCGAGCGTAATCGAGGTGGAGTGACAATTGTTTCAAAGGGCACGTGAGGAGGGGCACCACGATCTCAGGAGATAGCGGAGCACAATTCACCAAATCAAGGCACTGGAGATGGCGGCAAGCGTCTTCGTCACCGAAGGCTTGGAACAAAGCTGGCGAGTCGATATGGCAGTCAGCCAGTCGGAAGGATGTCAGGTTTGGACAATGGCGCGGGAGACAACCCAAGCTGATATTGGAAAGACATGCTCCATTATTGATATTGAGTTCTTCCAAAAGCGACAAGCGTCTCGTAACAAGTAGAAGTTCGGCATCGCTCCAAATGTAATCCCCCAGATCCAGTTTTCTAACTTGGAGAGCAACAAGATGGCGTGCTTCCATGACACCAACAATGAAGCGGATCGCAGTAATGGTGTTGGCTTCCTCGTCGTCGTTGTCGTCGCCGGTGCTGCTGCTGCTGGTTATGGTCGGTGAGCGCCATAAGATCGGATTGGTTTCATGGTAGAAGAAACGGTTAACAAGCGCCAATGAATAACGATCCTTGTTGTCATCTAGTTGTTCAACGATGTTGGAGATGATTTCAAGAGGAAGATGATGAATCATTAATTAATTAACGAAAAGACTGGAAAAAAAAATATCCTGAGTTTCAAAGCAATCCCATTCGGTAATTCAAACTTACAATGTCCCACAGTATTGTCATTGTTCAATACAATGAACAAAGGTCCACTTCAAACAATATATAAGCCCGCACTGTAGATACTTCTTTTCTATTGTTCAACATATCAAAGAACTACTTCAAAACACAACATAACAAAAAATCGAGATTTTAAACATTTTGGCAGGTCTCTGTCAATAATGTCCCTGAAAAAAGAAAAGGATTTTATCGGGCTTTCGATGTTTAGAAAATCGAGGGGGAAATTTACACGTTTTGAAAAGCTCGCTATTCTTTTTACTTTGAAAACCACTAAACCAAAACCATGGCTACCGAGTACATTTCCACTTTGCTCAACAATTATCTTCTTCCGCTCTACCAAAGCAAGGAATCGGGTGATGGTGGGTCCAGTTCTTCTGTTAGTAACGAGACAGGAAGAAACACGAACACTGATCCGCTCTGGTTCTAATTGTTGTTTTATTATCGTCAGCCACAAAGATTAGGAACACCTAGCGACGATCAATACTTTTCCGATGATGAACACGGACCCTCACACTTCACACGTAAGCAAGAAAAACACAGGATGTTATGGAACTTCCTAAATGAAAAACATGAACTAACTTTTCATACCGTAATTGATTTTTTTTGTAGGAGGCGACACCAAGCAAATGAAACGCTACGCCGAGGAACTCCTTCAACATGAACGAAGCACCATCCAAGTGAAACCTGATGGCACGGTCATTATTACCCCTCATCTTCAACAGCTCCCGAATGAAATCCTAGCACGCATTATCCATTATATTCTTGAACCTGAACCTGGTATGTCCCAACCTGATAGTCGAGGAGTTTGTGACCAGCTGGACCTTTGTGAATGCACTTTGGTCAACAAACAATTTTATGCAATAGCGTATCCTTTGTTATGGCGGGAACCAGTACTGGAATTTGATCCTACACAGTTACAACGAATAAATGACTATTTGGCGACAAAAGAACCACCCATGGGGCATTATGTCAGAAAACTAAGTTTGGACAACCACGCTTGCAACGACACTGAGCTTTTACTTTTGATGAGGCACATCCCCCATTTGGAAACGCTTTCGATAGAAAATAGCCCTGATGATCACTTGCCACCAATGACCAGCAGAAGTCTACAACATCTTCCACATCATTGCTCCCATCTCACTTCTCTCACACTATCCCGCATTCATCTGTCGGAGGCAGCCATCCGTGCCATAGGCGAACATTGCCACCAACTGACGGACCTCATCTTCAATATCATTACAGATCTAAAAGATGATTTTCTCTCTGCTCTTTCCAATTGTCCTTTGAAGAAAATTCGTATTTGTCATATTGGCGAAAGGATATTGACCGAGAAACTGGTGATGGATATGACACGATTTCAAGATTTGGCCGAGTTGAATCTCACGATCTACGAACCTTCAGGTCTTATCATGACAATAGCCAACAACCTTCAACCAAAGAACAAGACAGCGGTGGATCCCTGCTGGCCTCGTTTGCAAGTACTCAATCTCGAGTGTTGTGATGATATTGACGATGCTACCTTTATTTGCTTTATCAAAACACATCCCCATCTTGAGTTTCTTCGCTTGGATGGTGCCAACTTGACCAATGCAAGCCTGGATGCCATGGCCGTGTCGCTCCGTGGTCTTCGCAGAGTGATGTTAAACAACGTGAGTGGTATATCCTCTGGTGGTGTACGTCGATGGATTCAAAACTGCCAAGGGTTGGTGTTCGTCGAATTTCGACAATGTGATCAAATCGTGGGGCGTGACGTTTTGGAAACATATAACGACGAGCCCAGAGGTTTTTTAGACTTGAATGAAGATGATATTTTCAAGATACGCCGTGCTCAAGGAACTGGAAACGTACATGGTTGATTAGTGAATCTACTCAATATGGTACACTGGGATGCTGTAGCTTAGTATAGTTTAGAATAGTACCGTCTTTTTATAGCTATATATATTGCTATCTCAGTTTATTCAATAAAGTGAACACTACATATTATCTATTGACTTTTTGTCGCGTTGATTGCTATGTGGCTTTTTTTTTTTTTTTTTTTTTTTTTTTGACAGCATGCATGTCAATTCTTTTTTTTTTTATTATTATTTCTTCTCAAAAAAAAAAAAAAAAAAAAAAAAAAAAAAAAAAAAAAAAAAAAAAAAAAAAAAAAAAAAAAAAAACACACACACACACAAACCACGTACTACCTGCGATATTCCACTTACATTTATACTATAATCCTACGGTCTGCTTTTTTTTTTTTACTGAAGTATTTAAGATTCCACATATGAACGACATACGGCCGGCGGTTACCCCACGTGAAATTTCAACCCCGCATAATTTATGCACACACTATGACTTTGACAGCCTGCATGTCAATGCCCCCTTTTTTTTTTTAAAGCAAGGTTTTTTTACCCACTGGGGGTTTCCGGCTTCCTCCTCATTATTATTTTTATATAGTAAACGCTCTGGCGGTCCGCTGGAGCATTTGGAAATCTTTCGATTTATTGTGTGTCAGAGTTTCTTTTATTCAAGTGTGGGTTTTGATGGGAAGGGATTAGAGCCTCCGCCATTTCACACTATGGTGGGAAGCCCCTTGGACCCAACCGGTCGTGCGCAGCGCGTCGTCAACGGGGGTTTTTTTTTATGTGTTATGCAAAGAAAAAAAAATAGTGAAGGGGATAAGAGCCTCCGCCATTTCGCACTATGGTAGGCTGGATGATTCAGGCTCCGCATTTTGCTTTCTATTTTTTTTTTTTTTGACCCCCGTTTCTTTTTTTTTCTTTCGGCTGGCCCTCCTGACTCACCATCACTGCTGCCCCTTCTTTTCCCTCACCTTCGTTACGGGGCTTTGACATCCCCACGCCACGTTCTTTCCTTAATATTCAAGGCTTTTGACGGGCTACGACTTGACCTGGACTTTACCAAGGCAACTTCCGACATGTGCCTCCACCTCCCCCTGACCGTATTCTTCTCCAACATCTCCACCAACCACTGGCTTCTTCAAAAAGGTCACCGAAAAGATCAAGGTCACACATTTTTTGTTATTGATGAAATCCTCCACTGCTTAAGACCGAAAGTAGACACCGATCAAAGACGATACCCACGATTACTGAAACACCTTCTCAAGGACGTTCTTGGAGGCAACATACAGCTCCACGATTGGGCGATGGATTTGATCACCACCAGACCTGTCTCCACAGTAACCGCCCCTCTAGCCGATATCATTCACTGGTCCGTCGAACCCAACCAACTACTGACCACATCTTTCCTCCGCTATGTCTACCCCCCTTTTTCAACGAAATCCTCTCCTCTCTCACCCGCCGGCACCGACATCTTTTGGAAGGCTCCAATGACCCCTGAAGCCCGCACCATTTGGTACAAGATACTGGTTGGCAAAGTTCCCTTACGTCACTTCCTGCGTCAGATAGGACGATCCACATCCTCCCTGTGTCATCTCTGTACCACTAGCTTTGAAGATACACTCCACTTTCTGGTCGGTTGCCCCACCAAAAATGATGTTTGGACGTCAGTCCTAGGTTATTTCTTCCCGCATTTACATTTTTCGATAGATTGTCTCTACACAATCATGACGACACTTACCTGGCCCTCCACAATATGGAATCCATCTCATCTCCTGGTTGTCATAGGTACTACGCTTAGATGCATCTGGATCGGACATTGGCAATCATCAATTCATGATATACCCTTCCAACGACAACACCTCGTCAAGCGTGCCATCAGAGGAACATTACACATCCTGACGCCACTACCATTAGACGATTAGTCGGTCTTTACCACCCTTCCCCCCCCCGACCCTCGATTCCATAGCAATTTAGCATACTCCTGTCGCCCATATTTCCTTCTTTCTTTTATTTATTTTATCTATTTTATCTATTTTATTTATTTTATTTCTTTTACTTATTTTATTTCTTTTATTTATTTTATTTATTCTATTTATTTCATTTATTCTATTCATTTTCTTCTTTCCACACTATACTCTCATTTATACAATTATCCACCCTTGTGACATCGCTGATTTCGGGGCCCGCCACTCAACGATACGGGTCCTATGAATAAAATTCATAAATTTTTCTACAAAAAAAAAAAAATCTTTTTTTTTTCTTCCTTCATGACAGTCTGAATGATATGATGGCAAGGTTCATTGGGGTACTGGTGATCTAGGATTAGTGTTAGAACTTGAATTAGGGGCGTTTTCAAAAATGCAAAACAAACATCATGGGAAACCCTTTCATTTTGGATGTAGGATTTGGGAACGTCAGTAGATTAGCACTCATTTTGTTTGGTAGTAGTTTGTCATCGTTTGTATCTACGTCTGAATAAATATGTTATTTTTTTTATAATTTATTTCTCTGTTGTACGTTTACATTATGAGCTTCATCGAATGTGTATCACATATGCATAGAAAAAAAAAGTGTGTCTATATATATATGAAAAAGGAACGGATTGGGTATTGTGGAAACTTCTTCCACCAAGTCTGTAGGTTTGTGCGTAGAAAAGAAAACAGGGAAGTGTTTGCGTGAAAAAGCAGCTATTACAGTGTATTTTGTTGCGGTGGGGTATATTGAAGAGCAAAGTTGAGAATAGTATTAATTATGTCGCTACTGGGTGGCAGGGGGGTTTCTGAAGTGTGGGATGGGATGGGATGGGATGGAAGACTCTGTGATTTGGCACTATGGGTGGGCAGCAATTAGTGGAAAAAGGATGGACGACTCCTATGTTGGACAGGGCATCAGCGATGGGTCAGGAAAAAAAAGTATGCACCCTACAACAACAACAACCGCCATTATCCTTCATCAACCACCATTATATGACGAACATAAAAAGGTCCCATATCATCGAATCCCCATATCACCCTCGTTTTACATTGACTGAATGGATGACCATGACAAAGAACGTAAGAGGATGACTCACCACCTGCCCGCCGATCTCACGCAAATGACATGGAACACACAACATCAAATCAGCTGCACTCGCCAAAGAATGTCATCCATGGGCGCCCTGGATCAAACAGCTTTTGGACTCGGAACCCACACCACCCATCATTTCATGTGCTCAATTGGCTATGCAGTCGGGATGGATCTTGGGATGATGTAGATGAAACTGGGGCTAGTTTGGTGCCACGGGTCTTTCACTCTTTTTTTTTTTTTTTTTTTTTTTTTTGATGGACGGTATGTTGGGTGATTCTTTGTGTGAAACGCAAACGAGTAGTCCATTAGCAATGCAATCGATGAGCAACAAATAGCGTGAAAAGCAGTAGCAGCAGCATCAAGAGTATGTATGGAACAAAAGCAACAGAAAATCACGGTACAATACCAAGGGGTGGATATTCTATTACATACGGAAACTGGCATGGGTAGAAAGGTGGGACAACCAATCTATCATGACGGAAATCCATCATCAATAGCAGCAGCAACGGACAACAACAGTACGGTCAGTAGTTTAGCTTCGTGTTAGTTACCATAGTTTATATATCAATATATGAATAAAATAGGTTTTGTTTTACTATATTATTTCTCTCTCATATGTTTTAATTGTCTTCATGTAAAAAAAAAAAAAAAAAAAAAATATCGAGATTTTAAGCATTTTGGCAGGTCTCTGTCGATAATGTCCCTGAAAAAAAAACAAGAAAAGGTTTTTGTCGGGTTTTCGATGTTTAGAAAACGAAGGGGAAATTTACACGGTTTGAAATAAACGCTATTCTTTTTGTTTTGGAAACCACTAAACGGAAACCATGACTACCAAGTACATTTCCACTCTGCTCAACAATAATCTTCTTCTTCCGCTCTACCAAAGCAGGGAATCAGGTAATGGTGGGTCCAGTTCTTCTGTTAGTAACGAGACAGGAAGAAACACGAACACTGATCCGCTCTGGTTCTAATACTGTTTTATTATCGTCAGCCACAAAGAATAGGAACTCCTAGCGACGATCAATACTTTTCCGATGATGAATACGGACACTCACACTTCACACGTAAAAAAAAAAAAAAAAAAAAAAAAAAAAAAAAAGGATGTTGTGGAACTTTCTAGTTGAAAAAAGTAAACTAACTTTTTATATCGTCATTGATTTTTTGTAGCAGGCGACACCAAGCAAATGAAAGACTACGCCGAGGAACTCCTTCAACATGAACGAAGCACCATTCAAGTGAAACCTGATGGCACGGTTATTATCACCCCTCATCCTCAACAACTCCCGAATGAAATCCTCGCACGCATTATCCATTATGTTCTTGAACCTGAACCTGGTACGTACAGACCTGATAGTCGAAGAGTTTGTGAGCAGCTGGACCTTTGTACCTGCACCTTGGTCAACAAACAATTTTATGCAGTAGCGTATCCTTTGTTATGGCGGGAACCAGTACTGAAATTTAATCTTACACAGTTACAACGAATGATTGACTATTTGGCAACAAAAGAATCACCCATGGAGCATTATGTCAGAAAACTGGATTTGGACAACATCACTTGCAACGACACTGAGCTTTTACGTTTGATGACACACATCCCGCATTTGGAAACTCTTTCGATAGCAAATAGAAATGATGAGCACTTTCCACCAATGACCAGCAGAAGTCTACAACATCTTCCACATCATTGCTCCCATCTCACGTCTCTCACACTATCCCACATTCATCTGTCGAAGGCAACCATCTGTGCCATAGGTCAACATTGCCACCAACTGACGGAACTCGTTTTCAGTATCACGACAGGTCTACAGGATGATTTTCTCTCTGCTCTTTCCAATTGTCCTTTGCAAAGAATTCGTATTTGTCGTACGGACGAAAGCATCTTGACCGAGAAACTGGTGATGGATATGACAAGATTTCAAGACTTGACCGAGTTGGATCTCTCGATCTTGGAACCTTCAGGTCTTATCATGAAAATAGCCAACAACCTTCAACAAAAGAACAAGACAGCGGTGGTTCCCTGCTGGCCTCGTTTGAAAGTCCTCAAACTCGAATGTTGTGATGATATTGACGATGCTACCTTTATTTGCTTTATCAAAACACATCCCCATCTTGAGTTTCTTCGCTTGGATGGTGCCAACTTGACCAATGCAAGTCTGGATGCCATGGCCGTGTCGCTCCGTGGCCTTCGCAAAGTGTTGTTCAACAGGGTGAATGGTATCTCCGCTGGTGGTGTACGCCGATGGATTCAAAACTGCCAAGGGTTGGCGTTCGTCATGTTTCGACACTGTAATCAAATCGTGAAGCGTGACGTTTTGGAAACATGTAAGGACCTGCCCAGAGGTTCCTTAATCTTGAAGAAACATGATATTTTCAAGATACGCCATGCTCAAGAAACTGGAAACGTACATGGTTGATTAGTGAATCTAATCAATATGCTACACTGGGATGCTGTAGCTTAGTATAGTTTAGAATAGTACCGTCTTTTTATAGCTATATATATATATTGCTATCTCAGTTTATTTAATAAAGAAAACACCACATATTACCTACTGACTTTTGTCGCGTTGATTGCTACGTGGCCTTTTTTTTTTTTTTTTTACTACATGAAAACACATAGGATAAGCATTCATTTGATTTGCTGATAGCTGATATCAAAACCGCAAAATGGCGATTAGCCTCTATATGGTTGCTCGCCATAATGTTGTTGTTTTTTTAACATTCACATCTGCTATATTCATATAAGGCACAACCCATTAGTTACAACACTGACGATAGTAGTGGGGTAAATTCCTCTATGGTTTAATTATAGCCAAATTTCTTGCTCGCTGTAGTATTTGATGAGAATGGGAAGACGTTATAAAATAAGTGATATAACAGACGCGGTTTTTATTGAATAGAATGATAGTGGGTCTTTATAGTAAAAGTAGGGGAAGCGGATGTTGGAATGATAAATATCTATAAGGATAGATGATTGTAGATGATAATGGATTATTGGTAGAGTTCGAGATGAGGGAATAAAATAGTGTATTATAGAATAGATAGATGATTCATCTTTGATATTGATTGTAGACCAAGTGTAAGGATATGATAGTGAGTGACAAGGTACAATTGTTGGGTCGTGATAGATAACTGCGTACTTGATATGTGTGCATGATGACAAATGACAAATACGACACCTACAGTCTGTCTTTTTTTTTTTTTTTTTTTTTTTTTGACAGCATGCATGTCAATACTTTTTTTTTCATTATTCCTTTTCAAAAAAAAAGCCCCCCCCCACACACAAACCACTTACTACCAGCGAAAGTCATGCGATATTCCACTTACATTTATACTATAAGCCTACAGTTTGCTTTTTCTTACTGAAGTATTTGAGATTCCACATATAAATGACATACCGCTGGCGGTACCCCACGTGATGTAACCGCCGGCAGTTACACCACGTGAAATTTCAACCACGCTTAATTTATGCACACACTATGACTTTGACAGCCTGCATGTCAATGCCTTTTTTTTTTTTTTTTTTTTTTTTTTAAGAGCAAGGTTTTTTTACCTACTGGGTTTTCCGGCTTCTTCCTCATTATTATTTTTATATAATAAACGCTCTGGCGCTCCGCTGGAGCTTTTGGAAATCTTTCGATTTACTGGGTGTTACAGTTTTTAGGATTAAAGCCTCCGCCATTTCGCACTATGGTGGGCGGCCCCTTGGGGCCCAACCGTCGTGCTCAGCGCGTCGTCAATGGGTTCTTTTTTGTGTGCTGAAAAGAAAAAAAAAATAGTGAAGGGATTAGAGCCTCCGCCATTTCGCACTATGGTGGGCGGCCCCTTGGGGCCCAACCGTCGTGCTCAGCGCGTCGTCAATGGGTTTTTTATGTGAGCTGAAAAAAAAAATAGTGAAGGGATTAGAGCCTCCGACATTTCGCACTATGGTGGGCGGCCCCTTGGGGCCCAACCGTCGTGCTCAGCGCATCGGCAATGGGTTTTTTATGTGTGCTAAAAAAAAAAAACAGGGAAGGGATTAGGGCCTCCGCCATTTCGCACTTTGGTGGGCAGCCCCTTGGGGCCCGACCGTCGTGCTCAGCGCGTCGTCAATGGGTTCTGTTTTTGTATGCTGAAAAGAAAAATGTAGTGAAGGGATAAGAGCCTCCGCCATTTCGCACTTTGGTGGGCAGCCCCTTGGGGCCCAACCGTCGTGCTCAGCGCGTCGTCAATGGGTTTTTGTGTGCTGAAATGATAGCTTACTTGAAGTGCGTCGGAGAAATTAGAGTTTGATTATGCAGTGGTTGCAACTGCCTTTCCACTGGAAGATAAAACGAAGTATGCGCTATGGTAATTATGGCGATTGCCCGTTTATTTAATTTTTATTTGCAGTTCCATGATTTTTTGACATGAAAAAAAAAAGTGGATGATTCAGGCTCCGCATTTTGCTTTCTATTTTTTTTTTTGGTCCCTTTTTTTTCCCTCTCTTTTTCTTTCTTTTCTATTTTTTTCTTTCATGATAGTCTGAATGATATGATGGCAAGGCTCATTGGGGAACTGGTGATCTAGGACTAGTGTTAGAACTTGAATTAGGGGCGTTTTAAAAAACGCAAAACAAACATCATGGGGAAACGCTTTCATTTTGGATGAAGGATTTGGGAACGACAGTAGATTAGCATTCAGTAGTTTAGTAATAGTTTGTCATTGTATATATCTACGACTGAATAAATATGTTCTTTTTATTATATTTAGTATCTCTGTTGTACGTTTACATTATGAGCTTCATTGAATGTGTATTACATATGCATAGAAAAAAAAAAAAAAACAAAAAAAAAACAGGGATGTGTTTGTGTGAAAAAACAGCTATTACAGTGTATTTTATTGTGGTGTGGTATGTTGAAAAGCAAAGTTAAGAATAGTATTCATTATGTAGCTACTGTGTGGCAGGGGTTTATGAAGTGTGGGTTTTGATGGAAGAGTCTGTGTTTGGGTGGGCAGCGATTGAGAAAAAAAAGGATGGATGACTCCTATGGTGGGCAGGGCGTTAGCGGTGGGTCAGAAAAAAAAAGAAAGGCAGAGGGACAAAAGAGCGGAAGTTAAAGTTAGTTAGCTGAGTTTCCTTACGGTCCATTTTCTTTTTAATATATAATAAACGCTCTGGCGGTCCGCTGGAGCTTTTGGAAATCTTTCGATTTATTGGGTGTCAGAGTTTTATTAAAGAGTGGTTTTTGATGGGATGGGATCAGAGCCTCCGCCATTTCGCACTATGCTGGGAATCCCCTTGGAGCCCAGTCGTCGTGCTCAGCGCGTCATCAACGGGTTTTTTTGTCTGATGAAAAAAAAAAAAAAAAAAAAAAGTGAAGGGATAAGAGCCTACGCCATTTCGCACTATGGTAGGCTGGATGATTCAGGCTCCGCATTTTGCTTTCTATTTTTTTTTTTTTTTTGGCCTTGTTGTGTCTGAGGTTTTGTTGTAAAAATATATATATATATATATATATATAAAATCAAAAGTAAGATGAGAATGTTGTTACTCGATTAACGAAAAGACGGGAAAAAAATATCCTGAGTTTTAAAGCAATCCCATTCGGTAATTCAAACTTACAATGCCCCACATTATAGTCATTGTTCAACATATTCAACAAAGGTCACTTCAAACAATATATAAGCCCACACTGTAGATACTTCTTTTCTATTGTTCAACATATCAAAGAATTACTTTAAAACACAACATGACAAAAAAAAAAAATCGAGATTTTAAGTGTTTTGGCAGGTCCCTGTCAATAATGTCCCTGAAAAAAATACAAGGTTTTTGTCGGGCTTTCGATGATTAGAAAAAGAAGGGGGAATTTTACACGTTTTGAAACGCTATTATTTTTATTTTGAAAATCACTAAACGGAAACCATGGCTACCGAGTACAGTTCCACTCCGCTCAACAATAATCTTCTTCTTCCGCTCTACCAAAGCCAGGAATTGGGTGATGGTGGGTCCAGTTCTTCTGTTAGTAACGAGACAGGAAGGGACACGAACACTGATCCGCTCTGGTTCTAAATACTGTTTTATTTTCGTCAGCCTCAAAGAATAGGAACACCTAGCGACGATCAATACTTTTCCAATGATGAACACGGACACTCACACTTCACACGTAAGAAAAAAATAAAAAAAAAAAAGGATGTTATGGAACTTCCTAGATGAAAAACATGAACTAACTTTTTATACCGTAATTGATTTTTTTTTTGTAGGAGGCGACACCAAGCAAATGAAAGACTACGCCGAGGAACTCCTTCAACATGAACGAAGCACCATTCAAGTGAAACCTGATGACACAGTCATTATCACCCCTCATCTTCAACAACTCCCGAATGAAATCCTAGCACACATTATCCATTATGTTCCTGAACCTGAACATCCGTACGGACCTGATAGGCGAATAGCTTGTGAGCAGCTGGACCTTTGTGAATGCACCTTGGTCAACAAACAATTTTATGCAATAGCGTATCCTTTGTTATGGCGGGAACCAGTACTGGATCGGGATCCTACACAGTTACAACGAATGATTGACTATTTGGCAACAACAAAAGAACCACCCATGGGGCATTATGTCAGAACACTGGATTTGGACAACATCACTTGCAACGACACTGAGCTTTTACGTTTGATGACGCACATCCCCCATTTGGAAACGCTTTCGCTAGGAAATGGAAATGATGATCACTTGCCACCAATAACCAGCACAAGTCTACAACATCTTCCACATCATTGCTCGCATCTCACGTCTCTCACACTACGGCGCATTCATCTGTCGGAGGCAACCATCTGTGCCATAGGTCAACATTGCCACCAACTCATGGAACTCGTTTTCAGTATCACGACAGGTCTACAGGATGATTTTCTCTCTGCTCTTTCCAATTGTCCTTTGAAAAGAATTCGTATTTGTCAGACTGACGAAAGGATCTTGACCGAGAAACTGGTGACGGATATGACACGATTTCAAGACCTGACCGAGTTGAATCTCTCGATCTTCGAACCTTCAGGTCTTATCATGAAAATAGCCAACAAAAAGAACAATACAGAGGGGGTTCCCTGCTGGCCTCGTTTGAAAGTACTCAAACTCAGATGTTGTGATGATATTGACGATGCTACCTTTATTTGCTTTATCAAAACACATCCCCATCTTCAGTTACTTCGTTTGGTTGGTGCCAACTTGACCAATGCAAGCCTGGATGCCATGGCCGTGTCGCTCCGTGGCCTTCGCAAAATATGGTTCACCAGGGTGCATGGTATCACCGCTGGTGGTGTACGCCGATGGATTCAAAACTGCCAAGGGTTGGCGTTCGTCATGTTTCGACACTGTCATCAAATCGTGAAGCGTGACATTTTGGAAACATGTAAGGACGAGCCCAGAGGTTGTTTAATCTTGAAGGAACAGGATATTTTCAAGATACGCCATGATCAAGAAACTGGAAACGTACATGGTTGATGAGTGAATCTAATCCAATATGGTACACTGGAATGCTGTAGCTTAGTATAGTTTAGAATAGTACCGTCTTTTTATATTGCTATCTCAGTTTATTCAATAAAGTGAACACTACATATTATCTATTGACTTTTGTCGCGTTGATTGCTATGTGGCTTTTTTTTTTTTTTTTTTTTTTTTTGACAGCATGCATGTCAATGCTTTTTTTTTTTATTATTTCTTTTCAAAAAACAAAAACAAAAAAAAAAACCATACACAAACCACTTACTACCAGCGAAAGTCATGCGATATTCCACTTACATTCATACGATAAGTCTACAGTCTGCTTTTTTTTTACTGAAGTATTTAAGATTCCACATATGAACGACATACCGCAGGCAGTACCCCACGTGATATAACCGCCGGCGGTTACCCAACGTGAAATTTCAACCACGCATAATTTATGCACACACTATGACTTTGACAGACCGCATGCCAATGCCATTTTTCTTAAGGGCAAGGTTTCTTTACCAACTGGGTTTTCCGGCTTCTTCTTCATTATTATTTCTATATAATAAACGCTCTGCTGGTCCGCTGGAGCTTTTGGAAATCTTTCGATTTATTGGGTGTCAGAGTTTCTTTTATTAAAGTGTAGATTTTGACGGGATGGGATTAGAGTCTTCGCCATTTCACACTATGATGGGATGCCCCTTGGAACCTGATCGTCGTGCTCAGCGCGTCGTCAACGGGGGGGGTTTGTGTGATGAAAAAAAAAAAAAAGTAGTGAAGGGATAAGAGCCTCTGGCATTTTTCGCACTATGGTAGGCTGGATGATTCAGGCTCCGTATTTTGCTTTCTATTTTTTTTGCCCCCCCCCCCGTTTTTTCTCTATTTTAGAAACGTTGGATCACCTGTTCTACTCCTGTTCCCTGAAATGGCCACTATGGGAAGCATCGTTTGAAGCCATTCTACCACTGGTATCCCCCCTCAACAACAAATGATCCACATTTTACTCCGAAATTTTGGTTGCTCCAGGAAACATGGATAACTCCATCCACCTTTGGTTACTCTGCTCCTGTACTCTCTCCAAGCGATCTCACGACATCACTGGCTCTTTAATTTTTACACAACACCCCATTCAACACATTAAATGTCATATCGCTCATCACCCATCTGTTTTCTCGCCTTCGTCCTCCTCCACGCACTCTTCATCATTCCAATCTCTCCTGACGCAGACGACATCCCATTTTAGTTTTGAGATAGTAACATTTTATGTTTAGTCATTTAGTATCTACTTCACATATTATCTATTTTTCTACCACTCTTTTATTCCCTTGATTCACCTCTCTGCGATGTGTTTCAAATTCCGCAATAAAAAATTCTATTTATATTGCCCTAAAAAAAAAAAAATCCCCTTTTTCTTTCTTTTTTATTTTCTTCCTTCATGATAGCCTGATTGGTATGATGGCAAGGCTCATTGGGGTACTGGTGATCTAGGATTAGTGTTAGAACTTGAATTAGGGGCGTTTTCAAAAATGCAAAACAAACATCATGGCGAACCCCTTTCATTTTGGATGTAGCATTTGGGAACGTCAGTAGATTAGCACTTATTTAGTTCAGTAGTAATTTGTCATCGTTTGTATCTACGTCTGAATAAATATGTTCTTTTTCTTATAATTAGTTTCTCTGTTGTATGTTTACATTATGAGCTTCATCGAATGTGTATTACATATGCATAGAAAAACAAGTGTCTCTCTGTATATATATATGAAAAAGGAACGGATTGGGTATTATGGAGACTTCTTTCACCAACTCTATAAGTTCGTGCGTAGAAAAGAAAACAGGCATGTGTTTGTGTGAAAAAACAGCTATTACAGTGTACTTTGTTGCGGTGGAGTATATTGAAGAGCAAAGTTGAGAATAGTATTAATTATGTAACTACTGGGTGGCAGGGGGGTTTCTGAAATGTGGGTTTTGATGGGATGGGATGGAAGACTCTGCTTTGGCACTATAGGTGGGCAGCAATTGGGGAAAAAAAGGATGGGGTCAGAAAAAAAAAGTATCCACGCTACAACAACAACAACCGCCATCATCCTTCTTCAACCACCATTATATGACGAACATAAAACCCCCATATCGTTGAATCTCCATATCACCCTCGTTTTACATTGACTGAATGTATGACCATGACAAAGAACGTAAGAGGATGACTCACCACCTACCCGCCGATCTCACTCAAATGACATGGAACCCACACCACCCATCATTTCATGTGCTCGACTGGTTATGCAATCGGGATGGATCTTGGGATGATGTATATGAAACTGGGACTTGTTTAATGCCACAGGTCTTTCACCCTTTTTTTTTTTTTTCTTGATGGATGGTATGTTGGGTGAATCTTTGTGTGAAACGCAAACGAGTGGTTCATTAGCAATGCAATCGATGAACAACAAACCGCGTGAAGAGCAGCAGCAGCAGCATCAAGAGTATGTATGGAACAAAAGTAACAGAAAATCATGGTACTAAGGATGGATATTCTATTCCATGGGCAGAAAGGTGGGACAACCAACCTATCATGATGACGGACATCCATCATCAATAGCAGCAGCAGCAACGGTCAACAACAGTACGGTCAGTAGTTTAGCTTCGTGTTAGTTACCATAGCTTATATATCAATATATGAATAAAATAGGTTTTGTCTTACTATATTATTTCTCTCTCGTATGTTTTCATTGCCTTCATGTAAAAAAAAAAAAAAAAAAAAAAAAATCGAGATTTTAAGCATTTTGGCAGGTGTCTGTCAATAATGTCCCTGAAAAAAATAAAAGGTTTTGGTCGGGCTTTCGATGATTAGAAAAAGAAGGGGGGAATTTTACACGTTTTGAAACGCTCGCTATTCTTTTTATTTTGAAAACCACTAAACGAAAACCATGGCTACCGAGTACAGTTCCACTCTGCTCAACAGTTATCTTTTTCCGCTCTCCCAAAGCCAGGAATCGGGTGATGGTGAGTCCAGGTCTTCTGTTAGTAATGAGACAGGAAGGGACACGAACACTGATCCGCTCTGGTTCTAATTACTGTTTTATTATCGTCAGCCACAAAGAATAGGAACACCTAGCGACGATCAATACTTTTCCGATGATGAACACGGACACTCACATTTCACACGTAAGAAAAAAAAAAAAAAAAAAAAAAAAAAAGGATGGTATGGAACTTCCTAGATGAAAAACATGAACTAACTTTTTATACCGTAATGTTGATTTTTTGTAGGAGGCGGCGACACGAAGCAAATGAAACGCTACGCCGAGGAACTCCTTCAACATGAACGAAGCACCATTCAAGTGAAACCTGATGATACGGTCATTATCACCCCTCATCTTCCACAACTCCCGAATGAAATCCTAGCACGCATTATGCATTATGTTCTTAAACCTGGACCTGGTATGTACGGACGTGATAATCGACAAATTGATCAGCAGCTGGACCTTTGTACCTGCACCTTGGTCAACAAACAATTTTACGCAATAGCGTATCCTTTGTTATGGCGGGAACCCGTACTGGAATTGGGTCGGACACAGTTACAACGCATCAATGACTCTTTGGCGACAAAAGAAGCACCACCCGTGGGGCATTATGTCAGAAACCTGCGTTTGGACAACCAGATTTGCAACGACACGGAGCTTTTACGTTTGATGCCACACATCCCCCATTTGGAAACGCTTTCGATCGAAAATGACACGGATAATTACTTGCCACTCATGACCAGCACCAGTCTACAACAGCTTCCACATCATTGCCCCCATCTCACGTCTCTCACATTATGGCGCATTGATCTGTCGGAGGCAGCCCTCCGTGCCATAGGTCACCATTGCCACCAATTGACAGACATCGACTTCAACCTCATTACCGATCTACAGGATGATTTTCTCTCTGCTCTTTCCCATTGTCCGTTGAAAACAATTCGTCTGTGTCATATGGGCGAAAGGATCTTGTTGACCGAGACACTGGTACTGGAGATGACAAAAAAAGACTTGACTGAGTTGCATCTCACGATCTACGAACCTTCAGGTCTTATCATGAAAATCGCCAACAAACACAACAAGACAACGGTGGTTCCCTGCTGGCCTCGATTGCAAGTACTCAATCTTGAATGTTGTGATGGTATTGACGATGCTACCTTTATCGCCTTTATCAAAACACATCCCGATCTTCAGGTGCTTCGTTTGGATGGTGCCAACTTGACCAATGCAAGCCTGGATGCCATGGCCGTGTCGCTCCGTGGCCTTCACAGCGTGATGTTCAACAACGTGAATGGTATCTCCTCTGGTGGTGTACGTCGATGGATTCAAAACTGCCCAAGGTTGGTGTTCGTCGAATTTCAACAATGTGATCAAATCGTGGGGCGTGACGTTTTGTTGGAAACAGATAACGACGTGCTCAGAGGTTTTTTAAAATTGAAGAAACATGATATTTTCAAGATTCACCGTGCTCAAGGAACTGGAAACGCACATGGTTGATTAGCGAATCTAATCCAATATGGTACACTGGGATGCTGTAGCTTAGTATAATTTTTAGAATAGTACCGTCTTTTTATAGCTACATATATATATTGCGATCTCAGTTTATTCAATAAAGAAAACACTACATATTACCTATTGGCTTTTGTCGCATTGATTGCTCTGTGGCCTTTTTTTTTTTTTTTTTCTTTACTACATGAAAATACATAGGACAAGCATTCATTTGATTTGCTGATAGCTGATATCAAAACCGCAAAATGGCGGTTAGGCTCCACGTGGTTACTCGCCATAATGTTTTTTTTTTTTTTTTTTTTTTTAACATTCACGTCTGCTATATTCATATATGACACAACCCATTAGGTACAACACTGACGATAATAGTGGGGTAAATTCCTCTATGGTTTTATTCTAGCCAAATCTCTTGCTCGCTGTAGTATTTGATGAGAATGCGAAGACGTTATAAAATAAGTGATATACCAAATGGGGTTTTTATTGAATAGAAAGATAGTGGGTTTTTATAGTAAAAGTAGGGGAAACGGATGCTGGAATGATGGCTTGGTCAAAGAAGGGAACTCCTGCAATAGTTACAGTGCCCACAACTAAAGCGAATGCAACATCAATTTTAGTTGCAATACTTGCAATTTTTTTAATCAATGTCAGTTTGAGAGTTCCGAAACGTATCAAAAAGAGAAAGTTTGGGCTAGCTGCTAATGGTTGTAGCGTCGGAACAGTGACAGGGCATTATCTGAAGCTTTTTGAAGGTCACACTTGATGAAATGGACAAGTGCACAGAATTGAAGGGATATTACCTTGTCATGGATAGTGCTCCTATACACAGCTCAGCTGATATTGAAAAATATATTCACTCCTCGAGGATATCGATCTGCTTATATTCCTCCGTACACTTACTCTCCTAGGTTGAATCCGATTAGCAGTTCTGGTCTGTTGTTGAGAGTAAAGCTAAGAAAAATAAGTTCTTGGAAAAAGAGACGTTGATGACTAGAATAAGTGAAGCCTGTGATAGTTTATAATTAGGTGACTTCAACGACTTTGTTTCGCATTCTGCTAAATGTCTTGGTAAGTGCCTAAACAAAGAAAGGTTATGAAGCTTAAAAAAAAGCACTGTTTGACTAAGCTACTCTACAACTAAGTTAAACTGCCTACAGGTGTTTCAACCAAGAGAACTCCATGTAGCAATTATGTCAATTTATTTTTATTAAATGCTGGCTTTAACACTGGCTTTAACGCTGGCTTTAACGCTGGCTTCCACGCTGGCTTTGAAAAAAAATCTTGTGCTCGGGCATAACCATGCAAGTGAGGTCTCGAAATAAAAAAAAAAAAAAATAAGGGGGTTTTTTTTTTCTTTGTTTTACTTGTGTCGTATTTGTCATTTGTCATCTTGCACACATATCAAGTACGCAGTTATCCATCACGACCCAACAATTGTACCTTGTCACTCACTCACATATCCTTACACTTGGTCTACCATCAATATCAAAGATGAATCATCTATCCATATACACTATTTTATTCCCTCATCTCGAGCTCTACCAATAATCCATTATCATAGAAATTTATTATTCCAACATCCCCTTCCCCTACTTTTACTATAAAAAACCCCTGTCGTTTTCTTCAATAAAAAACCCCTGTCATTTTATTCAATAAAAACCATATCTGTTATATCACTTACTTGATTGACTTTACCTATACACAAATTATTACAACTTGCATTCAATCGTTGCGATTAGACAGACAATGGTCATCATCACCAGGGAACAAGCAATTTGCATGTCTTATTATGAACCTTACAACGAAGAAAATATAGCCGAGTTTTCCAACATCATTGATGATTTGGAAAACGTGGAAATCCGTTATTGCGAAAATCCAAAGAAGCCCATGCAGTTATGTTCAAGAACTACCGACGCGAATCCCATTAACCATCATCGTTACAAAAAGCGAAAGCGTTTTAAATGAAGCAACCGAACAAGAAAATGTGGTTCCTAGGTTAAGTAAGTTTATTTACAAAAGAACATAAAACGTAATAACTAATAACTAACGTTTATTGCCCAAAAGAAACGATAACACAACTGGTCAAATTTTTAAACTTGGTCTATCTCCCATACAACCCTAACTCAGAAATGTACGAAGAAAAATCGGTTACTATCAACAACGTCCTTTCAAAAGTATGGAATCATTCGGATTTGTTTGCTGATAAAGAGCCCTACATCATTCAACAAATGGTGCTCAACGAGAAATATCAAGTTCTTTGGCAACAACGTCAAGATGCGGAACGGAAGCCAGCGGATCGGAAGGCCAAATGGAAAGAAAAAGCATGATCAAGGTATTACGGTGGTGCGTTTTCCGGTTGGATTTCAAGTATTATGTTATGAAGGATAAACATATCAGTAAGTAAATGCATCATCCTTTAGTCTGCCATTACTAATATAATGTGTTAGTTGAAGTTTTAAATGATATTGTCAACTATCTTCTTAAGTATCAAGAATATATCCAAAAGCGAAAAGGTCAAGGCTATACAATGGTTGGTTACTGTAGGAAATCGAAGCTAACACATGAAAACAGCAACGATCAACAACGTCTGTCACAACAACAGGTAGAAAAGTTGAAAGTGATATCTTTGGTGGACAAGATCTTTGTATTTGTATATTGCAAATCATCTGACCCCATTGTCAGCCGAGATCTAAAGAAAGTCAAGCAATGTCATCAATGAACTGGCAAGCGTAGATGGAGACATGCAAGGTAACACCATTCATGAGTGGTTGATGTTTCTTACTGATATCAGTTTTAGATTTATTGAAGGTTATATCCACCACTCAAAAAGTTTGTTTGGTCACACTTGATACCGCAGGTCTTGCGACCAGTAAGGATGATTTAGTATCATTTTTACGGTAAGTAAAAAAAAAAAAAAAAAAAAAAAAAAAAGGATGTTATGGAACTTCCTAGATGAAAACCATGAACTAACTTTTTATACCGTAATTGATTTTTTTGTAGGAGGCGACACCAAGCAAATGAAACGCTACGCCGAGGAACTCCTTCAACATGAACGAAGCACCATCCAAGTGAAACCTGATGGCACGGTCATTATCACCCCTCATCTTCACCAACTTCCGAATGAAATCCTAGCACGCATTATCCATTACGTTCTTGAACCTGAACCTGGTCTGGACGAACCTGATAGTCGACAAATGGATCAGCAGCTGGACCTTTGTACCTGCACCTTGGTCAACAAACAATTTTATGCAATAGCGTATCCTTTGTTATGGCGGGAACCAGTACTGCAATCTGATCTTACACAGTTACAACGAATGATGGACTATTTGGCAACAAAAGAAGAACCACCCATGGGGCATTATGTCAGAACACTGGATGTGGACAACATCACTTGCACCGACACTGAGCTTTTACGTTTGATGACGCCCATCCCCCATTTGGAAACGCTTTCCATAGCAAATCCCCCCCCCTTGATCACTTGCCATCAATGACCAGCACAAGTCTACAACATCTTCCACATCATTGCTCCCATCTCACGTCTCTCACACTAACCCGCATTCATCTGTCGGAGGCAACCATCCGTGCCATCGGTTAACATTGCCACCAACTGACGGAACTCGTTTTCAGTATCACTACAGATCTACAGGATGATTTTCTCTCTGCTCTTTCCAATTGTCCTTTGAAAAAAATTCGTATGTGTCATATTGGCGAAAGCATCTTAACCGAAAAACTGGTGATGGATATGACAAGATTTCAAGACTTGACCGATTTGAATCTCACAATCTACGAACCTTCAGGTCTTATCATGACAATAGCCAACAACCTTCAACAAAAGAACAAGACAGCGGTGGATCCCTGCTGGCTTCGTTTGCAAGTACTCAATCTCGAATGTTGTGATGATATTGACGATGCTACCTTTATTTGCTTTATCAAAACACATCCCGATCTTCAGGTGCTTCGTTTGGATAATGCCAACTTGACCAATGCAAGCCTGGATGCCATGGCCGTATCGCTCCATGGCTGTCTTCGCAAAGTGTTGTTCAACAAGGTGCATGGTATCTCCGCTGGTGGTGTACGTCGATGGATTCAAAACTGCCAAGGGTTGGTGTTCGTCAAATTTCGACACTGTCATCAAATCGTGAAACGTGACGTTTTGGAAACATGTAAGGTCGAGCCCAGAGGTTATTTAATCTTGAAGGAACATGATATTCTCAAGATACGCCATGCTCAAGAAACTGGAAACGTACATGGTTGATTAGTGAATCTACTCACTATGGTACACTGGGATGCTGTAGCTTAGTATAGTTTAGAATAGTACCGTCTTTTTATAGCTATATATATATATATATATATATTGCGATCTCAGTTTATTCAATAAAGAAAACACTACATATTACCTATTGACTTTTGTCGCATTGATTGCTATATGGCTTTTTTTTTTTTTTTTTTTGTTACTACATGAAAACACATAGGAGAAGCATTCATTTGATTTGCTGATAGCTGGTATCAAAACCGCAACATGGGGATTAAGCTCCACATGGCTGCTCGCCATAATGTTGTTGTTTTTTTAACATCCACATCTGCTATATTCATCTATGACACAACCCATTAGGTACAACACTGACGATAATAGTGGGGTAAATTCCGCTATGGTTTGATTCTAGCCAAATCTCTTGCTCGGATGAGAATGGGAAGACGTTATAAAATAAGTGATATAACAGACGAGACTTTTTTTGAATAGAAAGATAGTGTGTCTTTATAGTAAAAGTAGGGGAAGCGGATGTTGGAATGATAAATTTCTATAATGATAGATGATTGTAGATGGTAATGGATTATTGGCAGAGTTCGACATGAGGGAATAAAATAGTGTATTATAGAATAGATAGATGATTCATCTTTAATATTGATTGTAGACCACATGTAAGGATATGTTAGTGAGAGACAAGGTACAATTGCTGGGTTGTGATGGATAACTGCGTACTTGATATGTGTGCATGTTGACAAATGACAAATACGACACCTACAGTCTGTCTTTTTTTTTTTTTTTTTTTTGACAGCATGCATTTTAATGCCTTTTTTTTTCAAAAAAAAAAAAAAAAAAAAAAAAAACCTCCAAACACAAACCACTTACTACGTGTGAAAGTCATGCGGTATTCCACTTACACTCACACTATATGCCTACAGTCTGCTTTTTTTTTTACTGAAGTATTTAAGATTCCACATATAAACGACATACCGCCGGCGGTTACCCCACGTGATGTACCTACCGGTAGGTACACCACGTGAAATTTCAACCCCGCATAATTTATGGACACACTATGACTTTGACAACCTGCATGTCAATGCCTTTTTATTTTATTTTTTCTAGAGCAAGGTTTTTTTACCCACTGAGTTTTCTGGCTTCTTCCTCAATTATTATTTTTATATAGTAAACGCTCTGGCGGTCCGCTGGAGCTTTTGGAAATCTTTCGATTTATGGGGTGTCACAGTTTTTTATTAAAGTATGGGATTTGATGGGATAGGTTTAATGCCTCCGCCCTTTCGCACTTTGGTGGGCAGCCCCTTGGGGCTCGACCGTCGTGCTCTGCGCGTCGTCAACGGATTTTTTATGTGTGCAAAAAAAAAAAAAAAAAAATAGGGAAGGGATTAGAGCTTCCATCATTTCGCACTATGGTGGGCTGGATGATTCAGGCTCCGCATTTTGCTTTCTATTTTTTTTTTTTTGGCCCCCATTTTTTTTCCCTCCCTTTTTCTTTCTTTTTTATTTTTTTTCCTTCATGATAGTCTGAATGATATGATGGCAAGGCTCATTGGGGTACTGATGATCTAGGATTAGTGTTAGAACTTGAATTAGGGGCGTTTTTAAAAACGCAAAACAAACATCATGGGGAATCCCTTTCATTTTGGATGTAGGATTTGGGAACGTCAGTAGATTAGCACTCATTAGTTTAGTAGTAATTTGTCATCGTTTGTATCTACGTCTGAATAAATATGTTCCTCTTCTTATAATTAGCTTCTCTGTTGTACGTTTACATTATGAGCTTCATCGAATGTGTATTACATATGTATAAAAAAAAAGTGTGTCTATATATATGAAAAAGGAACGGATTGGGTATTGTGGAGACTACTTCCACCAACTTTATATAACTTTGTGTGTAGAAAAGAATACAGGAATGTGGTTTTTGTGAAAAAACACCTATTACAGTGTATTTTATTGTGGTGGGGTATATTGAAGAACAAAGTTGAGAATAGTATTAATGATATAGCTACTCAGTGACAGGGGGGTTTCTGAAATGTGGGATTTGATGGGATGGGATGGAAGACTCTGTGATTTGGCACTATGGGTGGGCAGCAATTGGGAAAAAAAAAAAAAGGATGGACGGCTTCTATGTTGGACAGGGAGTCAGCGGTGGGTCAGAAAAAAAATACATAAATCCATGCTACAACAACTACAATCGCAATCATGCTTCGTCAACCACCATTATATGACAAACATAAAAAAAAAAACCATATCAACCTCATTTTACATTGACTGAATGGATGACCATGACAAAGAACGTAAGAGGATCACACACCATTTACCCGCCGATCTCACACAAATGGCATGGAACACACAACATCCAATCAGCTACATTCGCCAAAGAATGTCATCCATGGGCGGTCCTGGATCAAAACAGCTTTGGACTCAGACCACCACACCACCCATCATTTTATGTGCTCGATTGGCCGTGCAATCGGGATGGATCTTGGGATGATGTAGATGAAACTGGGACTTGTTTGGAGCCACGGGCCTTTCACTCTTTTTTTTTTTTTTTATTACATCTTTTCAAACCCCCCTCCCCACACACAAACAACTTACTACCAGCGATAAATCATGCGGTATTCCGCTTACACTCACACTATAAGCCTACAGTCTGCTTTTTCTTATTGAAGTATTTAAGATTCCACATATAAACGACATACTGCTGGCGGTACTACACGTGATATAACCGCCGGCGGTTACCCCACGTGAAATTTCAACCCCGCATAATTTATGCACACACTATGGTTTTGACATCATGGCTGTCATGGCTTCTTCCGCTAAACCTCCGGCACCTGGCCGTGCACCCGATCCTGGCCAAACATGGGCACAAGTCGCAACACGAAACAGCCCCGTCAGAATCTCACTCCTAGGAGACCCTACCCCTCCCTCATCTCTCCCACCCGCTACCACCACCTCTTCATCTGCCCCCTCGACACCCACCACACCTTCATCCCCAACAACGGTATCCTCGCACCCTCCCCCATCTACTTCTACCTCCTCCTCTACCCCATCGAACGTCTCCGCTACCCCCGCCCCCGCTTCCACCATTCGCACAACAACCTGGCGTACAGGTCGTAATGATGGCTCCTACTTCCTCGACCTCTCCTCGCGTTCCGAAGGGGATTCCATCATCTTCCAGTTAATCAAAAAACAATTCTCTTCCTGTCGCGGCGCGGCCCCTTTTCGCGAAGGTGGTCGTCGCTTGCTTGAAGTTAATCTCGATCCCGAAGATTTAATCCAAATCCACTCCTTCATCACTGATGGACTCGTCATGCCTGACAACGTCCACATCATTCCCACACTCGCCCTCCCATCTTCAGCTAACATTGTCAAACTACGCCTTTCCCGCATGCCTTTCCTCTCCCACCCCCAACTCCAAGAAGGACTCACCAACACCCTCTCAAAATACGGTTACATCTATGACATCGGCATCATCACCGATCCCCTTTCCCAAATGTTCCTGGGCTCTGGTTACGCTGTACTCGACACTGCCGCCTCCTCTCAGTCCTCCGCATTCCTCCCATTGACCCACACCTTACCTTGGGAAGGCCTCGCCAATGGTTTTCATGCAGTTTGGGAAAACATGCCCCAATATTGCAAATACTGTCACCAAGATGGCCATATCCGTGACGCATGTCCCACTGCCCGCCCCCTTCGCCTCTGTTTTACATGCAATAAACCAGGACATGTTGCCGCTAACTGTCGTCGATCCATGAAATCCCCTTCCTCCTCAGAACCCCCTTCTCTACCAAACACCCCTCCTAAGACAGGCAACCAACAAACCAAAAATACGAATGAAAAAATTTTTCCCTTGACAAACCCCGCTTCTATCAACCCCAATCCTCCCTCTCCATCCTTTGACCAGTCGCACTCCGCATCCCCTTCTCCCATCTCAGGTCCCACAAAAGATATTGAAAAAAATTTTCCAATGCCCAACCCCGCGACTGCTAACCATCTTCCACCCTCGCCTCACACCCCGATGAGTCCTCCTTCTCAGCCGACCTCCGAATCCCCGACATCCTACAACAACCCTTCTACTCCAATCGACATCGACTCGTCGTCCACCGATCATGATGACCACTCCACCAACTCCGGGTCCTTCACTGAAGATACAGCATTTATCTACGATACATCTTTCCTCGATGATGCCCCTCATCACGACACCTCTCCCAACGATCACCCGATATCGTACCTCCCTGACCGTTCGGTCCTTGAAGAACTAGATCTGTTTAAGGTAAAAAAAAAGGCTCGAACTGACAACGTAGATTCATCCACAGGAAACTCGGCCCCTCAGCCCACTCCAATTTCTTCTATCCCAACTACCACCGCGACCAGCACTCTTCCACGCCAATCTCCCCGCCTTCTCGCTAAAGCCCAGTCCCAAAATACTCACTCGCAATAATCATTATGATTATTAATAAATCTACAACATTCCGCCTTGGGTCCCTTAATTGTAATGGGCTCATAAAAATCAATCAACCACAAAAACGATCGGACTTCATCCGCCACCTTTACTCTCTTTCTCTCTCAATATTAGCCATACAAGAATCACATGCCACCCCCTCCAATGCAATCCTCCTGAACCGTCACTTTCCCAACCGCCAAACCCTCTGGACCTCCTCGTGTGGGCTCATATCCTTTTCTCCTGATTATCATCTAACTCTCATTAATTTCATGGAAGACCCCCGCATCCTTGCTGCCTCGGTCTCCCATCCTTCAAACATGTTCCCCCCTTTTCAAATTCTAGTTCTGTACGCTCCGGCGAGTTCCCCTACCTTACGGCGCACCTTTTTCCACACCCTCACAACTGCCCTCCAATCCCCTGATTGTCCCCTTACCCTCGACAACCTTATCATCCTGGGTGATTTCAACTTCTCACTTATCCGACCCAATCGCACCCTGTCTGGCCTCGATGACTGGCTGTCTTTTCTCTCACATCACTGTCTCAACTGCCTACACATCAAAGGGGAAAACCATCTCCTCCCCACCTTCTGTCGCCCCAATATCACGCCCACCACCATCGACCATATTTTTGCATCACACTCCCTCGCCAGTACGGTCATCGCCTCCTCGGTTGAATTCTTATCTTCTACCTGGACTGATCATGCACTACTTACCACCACCTTCAACATCCAATCCCGTTATCCCATTGGTCCTGGCACATGGCGTGCCAATCCACTCTTTCTCCATCATTCCTTATTCAAATCCACTCTCGACACTCACCTAACACACCTCGCAACTCGCCTCCAAGGCTCCCCCCAAGAAAAATGGGAGAAAGTCAAGAAATCTTGCAAAAAATTCACCAAATCATATGGCAAATCACACACTGCATGGCGCACAGCTACTCTCAAATCCTTGCAGAGCCGTCGCAATGCTTTTCTCCGTTCCAAACCCCCACCTGCCACACTCCACCCTCGCCTTGAATGGTACAACAAACTCATCTCCCACCTCCAAGAAGAAGTCATTGAAATCGCCAAAATTCGGTCAGGGGTCACTTGGTTCGAACAAAGTGAAAAATCCCCAAAATATCTTGCTGCCAAAATCAAGTCACGCCAATCCCGACAAATCATGACCGCCATCCATGATCCTTCCGCACCTGAGTCTGATCCACATGCCGACGATCCATCCACCATGCAAGCTCGGACCAGGCTTTTTTATCAAACTCTCTTCACCAAAGACGATATTAACCAAACCGCTATCGACAGCCTTCTTCAACACATCCCTCCATCCCTCCGCCTCACCGAGGAACATTCCGCCTCTCTCCTTTCACCCTTCTCTTTAGACGATCTCCTCCACCAAGCCTCTCGCTGTTCATCCAGTAGTAGTCCTGGTCTCGATGGTTTTGGTTACCCTTTTCTCTCTATCCTATTCTCTCACCCTTCCATAGGTCCACTTGCTCTTCAAGTTTTCAATGATGCTCTTTTAGGCAAGGGTTTCCCTCCCTCCTGGCAAGATATTACCATGCGCCTTCTCCCAAAAAAAGGTGATCTCACTCGTCTTAAGAACTGGCGCCCCATCTCTCTCATCAATTGTGACGCCAAAATTTTCACCCGCCTTCTCAACTCACGACTCACACCGATAGCAGGTAATCTGATCTCCCCTTATCAAACCGGATTCATGCCCAATAGGTTTATAGCAGACAACTTTTTTATCCTTCAAATGATGATGGCCCGATCACACGATTCCGCCCCGGACGCCATTGGTCTCCTCCTCGATCAAGAAAAGGCCTACGATCGCGTCCACCCCTCTTATCTCTCTCAGGTGCTACAAGCTTTTGGTCTTCCCGCTCGTTTTGTTACCATCATAGTACAACTATTTTTTAATAACCACGTTCAGGTAAATGTCAATGGTTTCCTTACTGATCCCTTAATTCAAGGTCGTGGCCTTCGGCAAGGCGATCCTTTGTCCCCCATTCTTTTTAATTTTGTTCTAGAACCTCTGCTCCTTGCCATCAGGTCCAACCCCTCCCTCCCCGGTGTGTCCAGCTTCCCTCCCTCCCTACATCTTCTATTCCACAATGGCAAACCTCCACTAAAGTCTTAGCGTATGCCGACGACATCTGTCTCTTCCTCACCCAACCCTCCGAACTCACAACAATCCGTCACCTCCTAGAAATTTACACCAACGCCTCCAACGCTCGACTCAATATCGACAAAACACAGGCCTTTTCGTTGACTGGCTCTCGGCTCCCCACCTGGCAACACACTCTCTCCTCCCACAACATCTCCCAGTGGTACGATAAGACTTCTCCTACTTATCTCACTTACCTGGGATATCCTCTCATTTATTCACGATCTCATTGGAACATGGCCGCTCGCTCTTTTTTACGAAAAATTACTTCCGTACATGGTTTCCTGTCTCTCCGTAATCTCACCCTTCGTGGTAAAGCCACAGTGTGCAACTCTCTCTTTTCTTCCCGCCTCTGGCATATCCTCCGTATGGTTCCCCTCCCCAACTGGTTCTTCAAAGCCGTCCGGTCCCAACTCGCATCTTTCGTCAATGGCTCACACCGTCTCCTGCGCCTCTCCCAACTCACTCTAGGTCTTCCTATTGCTCGGGTGGCCTTGGACTCATTGATCCTCAAGCGCAACAAATTGCATGCCAACGGCGCTGGCTACCTTACCTCCTTGCTCCCGACACCATGCTCCACTCCCCTCTAACGGCTTGGATCCAGTCAACAGTGTGCTCCCTTGCTCCCTCATCCCATCACCCCCTTTTTCATTTGCTGCTGCGTCCCTTACAATCACACGAATGGCTTCCTTTTCACTCACCTCTTCTCCTCCTCTCTTCCCTTCTTTCTCTCTCCCCTCTAGATCTCCGCAGTGTTCCATGGTCTCCTTCGATGTGTATGGATGCTCCTCTCTGGTGTCTCTTTTTGGTCTCCCCCGATCACTGGCTCACCCGCAAAAAATATCGTTCTATTTGTATCCGTGATTTGTTTCGTTGGGACACCGACGTCAATCACCTACAACTTCGCGATCCTTTGTCCACCTCCCTTCCTTTGGGTCCCCGTTATCTCGGATACATACGCCTCGCCTGCGCTAACGAACATCCTGCCATCTCCCTTGCCCCTCACGCCGCACACTTATTCCGCCCTTCCACCGACCCCCACCCCATCTCTCCAACGCTAACCCACTCAGCGTGGCTTTACTACAACTCCCTTCCCCCTTTCAACTCCTGGTTCCGTATCCTCCACCATTCCAAACTCCACTCGCTCCCACAGAGTCCTCCAGTTATCAGCCCCAGGCTCTGGAAAACCTTTTGGAGTATCCGCACTTCACCCGCCTCTCGCAATATCTGGTACCGTCTTCTCCACCGCAAATGGCCAACCTCTTCCCTTCTCCACTCATTTCTCCCCAATTTGGCGCCCACCCCATTTTGCTCCTTCTGTCCCACTACGCACGCCGACCTCTTCCATATGGCCATCGCCTGCCCCTCCATCCTCAACATATGGGAATCTATCTGGGAGTATCATTTTATTTACACCCCTTTCACCACCAATGGTCTATGGCTTGCCCTGACCTGCCTCCGTTTTCCCTCACACCCCCCATATAACACCTCTCCACACCAGTGGATTCCTGTTCTCAGCACCACCCTCCTCCACATCTGGCGCGCGCACTGGGCACACCACTTTGACGCTGTTCCCATCCGTCCTTCCATCATCATCCAAGCCATCAATGCCGCCCTCGTAACCAGCCCCATGCTCCCCATCACATCTCTGGATTCCATATGAATCACTAGCAGGTAGCTCCTAAAAAAAAAAAAAAAAAAATAAAAAAAAAAAAAAAAAAAAAAAAATAACAAAAAAAAAAAAAAAAAAACGAATCCCTCCTTCTGCCAGTCCCCTCCATAGATTTTAGTTTTCTCCCAATTCTTCTCCATCAAACGCAATCCCCCTCTCCATTTAGCCATCTTTTTCCTTTGCGTTCTTCCCCCATCACAGCGATCCCATCCATCATATATTTACATATATACTTTATACTTTAACCACGGCCACCGCTCTTTTGACGTGATAACCGGTCTTTATTTTAATTTTAATAAACGACATACTACAAAAAAAAAAAAAAAAAGAATAGAATATCATGCGAGTCGGAGTGTCATTATTCTAGCCCCACACTTGCCTCTGCTCCCAAATCCAGGAACCAAATCTGAATCGAAAGCATAACAGGTACCGTCTGAAGCAACGAATCTTTTGCTACTTTGAAAATGATGGATTACCACTGTATTATAAATTAATGATGGTCGGGAAAAAAGGGCTGATGAAATAAAAAAAATGGTCAGGGCTTGTACTTTTATCCAAAGCAAAATTGGCGTCAACGAGTTTGTGTTACGTTGTACTCCAACATCTTCAAAAAAAAAAAAAAGGCTCCAAGAACTATTGAGAACAAAATTAATCGTCTAGGCAGCTGTATAAACTGATCGCTGCTAAATAAAAAGAGGAGAAGAAAAATAGTCAAATAGCAGTTAAACATAGAAAATCTGGACTTCCAAAAAAAAAAAAAAAAAAAAAAAGAGAGAGCTGATGATTTTGTGCGACGTCCCACTGGGCGTCATTTCCTTTTCTTTACTGAACAACGGATGTACTTTTGGCTCCTCTGAAAAGAAACGTCACAATGTGTGTGAGAAGTTATATAATCCTTGGCTTTTTCTAATCAGTTCCCGGACCACTTCTCTTTTTTTATCATGACGAAGAACAACCCGTTAAAACGTTGCTTCGAAGGTGTGTTGTAGCAATAGATGTTATAGTGTTGTTGTTTTTGTTTTTTTAAAAAAAAGAGACAATTTATTGACTATGGTACCCCCTGATTTCAATAGAGTTATCCTCCAACGACACTCAGCAGCAGCAGCAAGAAGAGCAGAAGGAACCATTTCAAATTGTTCTTATCGACATTGAAAAGGCAGCCAATGATAGAACCATTCACTGTATTGAAATGCCGTTAGAAGGAAACACAGACAATTTGGAATATGTGGCACTGTCTTATCGATGGGGTGAATTGCAAGAGATGATGATAGATACTCAAGTTGGATACACAGCATCCATCACGTCGTTTAATTTGTATGATTTCTATGAACTTTGTGAAATGATGACCAAGGAATCTGATCTCCGAAGCATCAACTATGTGTGGGTGGATGCCATTTGTGTCAATCAAACCGACTATGAGCGACGAAAGACCACCATTTATCAAATGACCAACATTTACAAGCAAGCTGCTTATATTGTGGCTGTTCCTGATCTTCATGCGGAACATTTGAGCACAATGACCAAAAATGCTGATATCATGGAGGGTTCACGTCGTTATAGCAAAGATATTTATCACCTTATTCACGGAAACGCTGACGAACTCGCTGTCATTGAAGAAAAATTCCTCGACGAAGCCAACGTACCAAATGACCCTGTCTTGAGACACTGGCTGACAAAATACACCGGTTATTTTAAGGATGGATTTATGAATTACAAAGTGCATGCCCCATGCTATAATCCTGTGAACGCACTTAATCACATTTACGATACAAGCAAACTATCATGTACGTCATCAACATCAGCACATCATCTTCATCAGGATAATATTGACGTGAGTCATCATTCTGAAGTGGATGAAACAACTTCGATGATAACTAAATCAGCTTGCAACGACTCCTTTGAAGATTTGAACCATTGTGATAAAGCGGATTGTCCTTTGTATGCCTTTGATTACGACACATATTACCGGAAGAACATGGGATCCCTTGGGACGAGATTTAAGCGAACTATAGAATGGAGACAACTGATATATGACAGAAGTATCAGCATCAAGCAATCGATGGAATTTTTGACGGACCTCATCATGGATTGGTCGTCTCGTGTTTGGGTGATCAGCGAATACCACATTGCAAAAAAGAAAAACAACCTCAAATTTTGGTTTACTCAATTAAATCTAGACGTCCCAGAGATGATGTCAATAAGCAACACGCAAAGCCAACCCAATGGATTCACCTTCTTCAAATTTGACTTTAATGACCGTTCATTGTCTGATCTTCTAAACGTGGATAATTTTTCAGATCCAGACTTTACTGGTGATCCGCTATTGTGCGACTATACGCGATTTTACACGTCAAATCCTGTTTACTTGAAACTTCTTTATAGTTTGTTGCGTCAACTCAGCCAGCAAACCTTTCTAGAAAAGATACTGAAGTCCAAGTCCAGTAAATATGGTAAGTTCTCCATTTCTGGTTTTGAAAAGAGCAATAAACTTTTATATTGATATTTGGATAATGATATATCGATGTGTAGAGGATCGTTTTTACGCCATTCTGCCGCAATCGAAGTATGAGGACAAAATCACCCAAGTGGATCAGTGGAATATCAATAGCCTTAGCTCGGTCAAACTGAAGCTGTTTGAGTTCATGGACACCAAAGACAAGTTGAATCTTCTTTTTATGTCTGGCAACAATACAGCTATTAACAAAGGCATGGCTCTACCGACGTTTGCAACATCAACTCTATCTTCGACAGCTCAAAGTGACTACCTGACTCTGGAAAATGACAACATGGCTGTGGCTAGGGACGAATTCCGATACAATTTTAACTTGGACAACAAGTCCACCATTATGCTTCATCAACCCGCTGGTCATCAAAAGAAGAATGGATCGCCCCTATGCTACCTCAATCTAAAGCCAATTCAGTCGTTTGCGTTAAAGAACACCGAGAATTGGTTTTTTTTTACAAAAACGCATCATCTCGCATCACTCAAGAGTCTTCAAATCGATCATACTGATATTTCTGCTGTGGATGTTGTCTGTATTCCTCTTTATTGTGACAAAATAATAGGAAGACGAAGACGACCTCAGTACTCTCTTCCTGGTTATTATGCTAAGTATTGTATTTTTTTAATCGGAAGTTTTAAAAAAAACCAATGGATATTAGAGAAGATGAGGGAGGATGACTCTGATATTAATTTTTGTGACGTTGGTCGCTCGACTTTTCATTTCGGTAGTGACAGTCATGGCTTTAATATCTATTAGTTTACTAATAATAAATAAATCAATAAATAAAAGAACTACGTCTTCTTTTTTTTCAATATTGATCTATTCGCTCCATTCGTAGAATGATAGACGTTTGCTATATATAAAAACGAACGCCAACTAACACCTGCTTTTGAAATCTTTGTTTTTTTTTTTTTCAATGGGTGTAGGTCATGGAATATATCATTTTTCGCAGAAAATGAGCTGAGACTCAATATTACCCACTTCAGTATGAAATGAAGGGGAGCCAACAAACTAAATACTCTATCTATACTTTTGTTCACACAAACACATGCCTGTTTTTCTTTCTTTTTTTTTTTTTTTTCTACGCCCAAATATATACAATATACATGAAGTGGGGGACGTAGTCTATTTAGTGTCCAACCATTTCTCTTTCACACACACGCACACGTCCCAGCTTTTTATTTTTATTTTTCTATGTGCATATATACCCATTCGACAAAACAAACAATGTAAATGGATGACAGAGAGACTAATGATAAAAAAAAAAGACAAACATATTTTATTTCGATGTAGATACAAACTATGGTAAACTAATTTAAACTAAATTAGTGGCGGTTCAGTTATACTAAGATGAGGCTAATCTAATGGCGGTCCCCAATCATGAATCCAAAATGAAAGGGGTTCCCCATGTTATTTGTATTGCATTTTTCTAAAATGCCCCTGATTCAAGTTCTAATACTAATCCAAGATCACCATCATTTCATGAAAATAAAATGAAAAAAGGGAAAGAAAAGGAAAAGGGAAACGACAAAATAAAAAAAATAAAAACATCTCCGCAAACCTGGTTTTTTGTCCCCTGAATCAAAATTGAATTCCCGCAAGTGGGTGGCATCGACATTTTTTGTACGGGTGAGCCATTCCGAAATACAAATACTGTGATGAAACAAAAAAAAACTAAAGCAAAAAAGAACTCTAAAGTTTACCGTGTAATGAAGATAATGTGGTTACTGAAAGGCCCATGATAATGTGGATATTTATCATTCAAATTAGAAATGTTGACGCTACTGTGTTTGATTTTTTTATTTTTTAATTTATTCATGCGTCTTATATTACATATGGCTCCTCTTGATCAATCTTCACCCAATAAAATAATACCATTGATTATGCGTTACTTTGACCAAAAAACGCTACATAATTGCGCACAAATCAATACAACCTTCTATACAGCAGCCTATCCAGTGTTATGGGAATCGATTCGGCTCATCCTCCATGGCAAACATGATAAAATGGTCAACGACCTCTCATTCGAGGAGGGTAGGTCGCCTTTTTTCTCAACATAGTAATGTTTTTAAGCATTGATGCATCTATTTTTGCTCTAGAAATTATGACAGCAATAACTGAGAATCCATCATTATATGATTGCATGCGGAGTGTTTTTTCGGTGTGGGAACTTGGAATGCATAAAATTTATGAAACTGTTTTTTTTTGTTTTCTTCGCCAACCCCCTTCTTCTTTCCTACAATGACTACTACACTAGCCCACCTTCCAACTGAAATAGTATCATTGATTATCCAACATCTCCCTCATCAACGTGATCTTTACGAATGTGCATTCGTCAACAAGCAATTGTATCAAGTAACGACCCCTTTGTTATGGCAACGACCCGAGCTATTCAGTACAGAGGCGGCAGAAATCTTCTTCCCTTGCCTTGCAACGGCGTCTCATCCTAACGGACAACATATACGAGCAGTCAGGTGGTACTATGGATTTCGTTATCAAGACAAACATCTTCTGCTTTTGATGAAACACAGTCGTCTTTTGGAGTATGTGGACATTGGTCTGGCAATGTCCATCACGGACGCCAGTATCGAGCCTCTCGCTCGGACGTGTCGCAACCTCACCTCACTTTTCCTCGGCAGAAGTCCTATAACGTCTATCTCTTTTGATTCTCTCAATGAACATTGTCATCAACTTTCGCACCTTGCATCGATCCATTGCCCCCATGTGTCCTCCGACACCTTTTTGAGGCTGAAGGATTGTCCACTCCAAAGCCTTCGGCTTGTCTTCTTTGACGAGAATCACCCCAACTGGACTGCACTACTACACCAAGGCATCCCCTTTCTTGCTCACTTTGCCGATTTGACGACTATCTCCATGAGTGAACCCCCTCTTCTTTTAGTTCGACGCCTGTTACTGACAACAACAACAGACAACAATAACATCCTATGGCCCTTGTTGACTCATTTGACACTACAATATCCAGGGACGGAGAAAATCATGAGCGATTACAACGACGACATCTTTATTAACAACAACAACAACAACAATGACAACAATGACAATGAGAAGGATGATCATGATCTCGAAAACATCCTTGCCATGTTTTTTCAAACCCATCCTCACCTGGTGTCGGTCTCTTTGGAGGGCTACCGCATCACCGATCGTCTGTTGCATGTCATGATCGAATGTTTGCCCAATCTCCAGTTCTTGGATCTCTCCTTCATCAAAACATTTACCGCACATGGACTCCGTCATCTTGTGATGCACAGCCCAGCCCCCCTGAAGCACATTCGGCTGAAATATAGTGGCATCCATTTCCATGATTTTCCGGAAATTAGACACAGCAGCAACAACAGCAGCAGCAGCAGCATCAGCAGCAATAGCAGCAATAGCAGCAGTAGCAACAGCAGACCATCCGACGATTTGGATGAACTGGAACTGGAGGACATGCTCCACATTCGCGGTGAGCATGATGATAGTGTGGCAGGAATAAAGTACAGACTATATTGGTCGTGGTCATGAACACTGGTTAAACCTTTGATCATATATTTACTTGGACCCTCTTTTGTTTTTTTTTGTTTTTTTTTTTTTTAAAAAAGGAGGGGGGATTTACATTGCGTTTGATATGTGTGTGTGTGTGTGTGTCTGCGTTGATTGGTCTTAAGGGTGGGGCGGAGATTTACAATGATTTGGAAGTGGTGACGATGAACTTGGTCCTCAAGAAATACTGGATTATAGAATTGACCTTTTTGCATGCTAGTTAGCTTATACATTGACTCTCTTGATCTTATTACTTTTTAGTTCGTCTTCTACTTTCATTTTTATTTTTTATACCTGTATATGTATACATATTTGAATGAATAAAAAATGATACGCCTCCTTTATATATATATATATATATTTCTATTGTTGAACTTTTCGATGGCATTATTTATTTGTTGTATGTGTAGTATATAGATTTGAAGATGAAATAACTGCCAGAAAAAACAACAACAAACCCAAGTACCACTGAGTTAGAGGTATATTTGCTGTCAAACAAAAAAAAAAAACAATCATCTCGAACAGACTTGATGCTTTTAGCTTGACAATAGAAAGCATATGCCTTTGGAATTTGGTATGGGTTTTTTATTTTTGCACGGCAAAAAATGCGTACCCCTCTCCCTGTTCATTTGAGTCCTGCCTGATACGTTGATTTATTCGTCAAGATCAAAGTCCTCGGAGCGGCGTTTAAAGCTGCATGATGAGGGGGCATCTACATTACAATATACAGCCAGATGATCGTTTTGGGAAACACTTGCCTAGTCTTCTACCTATCCTTCATTTTTTTTATTATTATTTTAATCCACTCTAAATGGGCTTTATTCAATACGAAACTCAATTTATATATGATTTATAATTTAGTACCCTAAAACCACCATACCACCCCCAATGCGATAGCATCCGATTCCCGAAGAAAAAAAAAAAAAAATAACAACCTACAACCAACTAGTAATACACTTCATCACACGTCCCTCCTTCCCCCCAAATTTATCACAGATAACCCACAAAAAAAAAAAAAAAAAAAGTCGGAACACCGAGCACAATCTGGTACATAAATACAAATGAGACTTCCTTTATTTTGATTGAATAATAAATCTAAAGAAGTAAACGACATGGAGATATAGACAAAGACAATGGTATAAAACTAGAGATAAAAGACCTGATACAGCGAGGGTGGAATCAGTGGCCAAATCGTAAAGCACAACTACGTGCAGCGTCTTGGGTATCATCGATCACAGTATCCAAATTCACTAATGTTGGCTTGTACCTTGCTTCCACAATATCCGGGGTCTCAGATTTTCGACAGTGGCGCCAGAATGCATCGTTGATTCCAAGTAGCTTCTTGATATTCGCCAGAGTTAGGAATTGGTGTTGGTACTATATCGTTCACATTGGAAGTCTTTGTTCGTTTTTTTTTTTTTGGAGGCATTAAAGGCCAATAAGGAAGAGCCAAGAAAATAAATCTCTGTGTCGTATTTGTCATTGGTCATCATCCACACATATCAGATACGCGATTACCCATCGCGTTCCAACAATTGTACCTTGTCACTACCCAGCATATCCTTACACTGGTTATGTTTCACTTGGTCTACAATCAAGATCAAAGGTTAGTCATCTATCTATTCCAAAATACACTATTTCATTCCCTCATCTCGAACTCTACCAATAATCCATTATCATCTACAGTCATCTATCTTCATAGAAATTTATCATTCCAACATCCGCTTCCCCTATTTTTACTATAAAAACCCACTGTCCTTTTATTCAATAAAAACCATATCTGTTATATCACTTACTCTTTATAACGTCTTCTTATCCTAGCAAATATGACACTCCGTCAAACCACACGTTGAGCTGTAATAATAATTCACGTATGAAAACCGCATACACAGGGTTGTTAGCTTTTTATTCAGTAAATAAATCATAAAAATAAAAATATACAAAACTTACCAATAAATGCTATTGATGGTAGATAGGGGTAAAATAAGATTGTGAAGAGAGATATGAGTAAAAAGAAAAAGAGGGAGAGTTGGAACAAATTCCTATGTGACTGGGTTAAATTACGTCGCCCAACAATATTTTGGTCTTTTTTTTATTTTATTTTCTTCTTCTGATATTATTATAAAAAATCCCAAATTCGTCTTCTTCTGAAATTGGATTCGCAAGGTAATGTTGATCAGACTTGTTTGGACGACAGTGTGGAGATGCAATTCGACTAGTAGTCGGTGAAGGTTTTGCTGGAATTTCTCTTGTAAGACTGGAGACGAACGAGTATTGTTACTGGTGTATGCATCGTGATTGTACGGACATACATACGGATATCTTCACACGTGTAAGTTGCAATTCGCCTAGTAGTCGGTGAAGGTTTTGCTGGAGTTCCTCTTGTAAGACTGGAGACGAACGAGTATTGTTACTGGTGTATGCATCGTGATTGTACGGACATACATACGGATTTCTTCACAGTGGAGTTCCAATTCGACTAGTAGTCGGTGAAGGTTTTGCTGGAGTTTCTCTTGTAAGACTGGAGACGAACGAGTATTGTTACTGGTGTATGCATCGTGTTTGTACGGACATACATACGGATTTCTCCACAGTCTTCCAAACTAGTCTTCCCACGTGAATATAAAGATCGTTACTCACCACACCTTTTTTTTTTTTTTTTTTTTTTTTTTTTTTTTTTTTTTTTTTTGGAGTACATCTTAATTGTCAGATAGTGATATCTTTTATTATGGTTGTGCCCTCTTCTTGATTAGCCTCCTTTATTGGGAATATTGTGTATATCATCAACTCACTACCGCTACCATGGGTCGATTCCCCAAAGTCAATTGCTTTTACCTTTTCCTGGAGAACGCAGAAGGAACTTCAAGATTATGCTCGGTACCCTACCTCTTGCTTCGCTGGTTGCCTCAGGAAAACGCGAATGGATATAAGCTGTAGTATTTACTGTCCCCTTTGTTATAGCAGCTAGTTTAGTCATTTTCTTTTTTTAAATAAACTCTCGGCCTCTAGTGCTCCTTGAAATCAAAAGTTTGAGCTACGACTTTTTTTTATTGTGGGTTATTTGGTGGCGAATATCTTATAATGCTTCATCTGGTGGAAATATATTGTAGTGTTCGGTCTTGGGGGAACGTGTTGTAGTGTTTGGTTTTATGGGTAATACAGTATGTTGAAGTGCTTGGTCTGTAAAGTATATGTTATATGACTAACGACTTGTATTTATTTTATAGGTAATTTGAACAGAAGTTTTCTGGATGCATTTGATGGCTCGTTGATAGCGAACATATGCTTTTGGTTCGATTCATTGGTGGTGAACGTATGGTATTGGTTGGTCTTGTTGGTGGTAGTATGATAAATCTGATTACTCTTGTTGGTTATTATTAGTGGGTACTGATGGTTGGATGATTTATTTTTTGAAATAAAATTTGATGATTGTTATATTCTTCTTCAATGGGACCAAGGAATTATTTCTATGTGTGTTGGTATATGTAGAGTGGGACTGATATAACATGAATAAAGCTTCGATCTGCACATGGTTTTGTTTTTCCTTTGTTATGATTGATTTTAGTTTTGTGACAAGGTATTTTGCGACATCTCCTAGACGACAAGTCAGCATTAAAAAAATACGACAGGATGATTTTGAAAAATCCTGACATCTAACTTTTTCAGGTGCGACATCGATTTCAAAATGTGCGACAAGTATATCCGTGATACCTTTTTTCTTTTTTTTTTTTGGTGCTTGGATTTTAAGTTTCTACCAACCCAACCTTTTGATCCTGATAAAATCGGGTATAGTCTCCTTTTCTTTCGCACTTCTCCCGATATCATCACTTTACCCTATCACCGCTGGCAACAATTCCTGGGTCTGACGCTCCATGCCATCTGGATTGGCACACTGGGCACATACTTTTGACAACCTTCCTTTTCCTCCCTCATCTATCATCAAAACCCGTCTCCGCCTCTCTCTTAACTTCCCAGCAGCTTCTGCCACCCGCACTTTGTAAACCAATAGGATGATTTGCTCTTGTCTCTTGAGATTACCCCACCCCTCTAGTATAGTTTCCCCCATCTTGTATTTCCACCTGTCAGTGTCTAACAAAGTTATCCTTTCCCTACATCTTACTTTTATATTCAACTATTCATACCCTCTCACTGGGCACCTCTCATCACGACGTGATTCCAGGTCTTTATTGTGATAAATGACATTTTACTAAAAAAAAAAACCAAGAAAGTTTGAGGCAAATCGCTCCTCGTTCCTGTCCAACCAAAATCAAGCCTTTTTTTTTCGTTTTATTACAGTCGAGAAAGTTAGGTTGGGTCAGGTTAGTTGAAAATGGTTCACCATTCTCAATATGGGTCAACTCCGCAAAAGTGGGTCAAGCTTGTGAAAGTGGGTCAGGTCGGTGAAAGTAGATCAGGTTAGTGAAAGTGGGTCAGGGCGGGTGAAAATGAGTTACCCTACTTTTTCTTTCTTTGTTCTAGACTGTGTCCACAACCAGACTTTTTGATGCAAAAAAAAACAAACAAACTTTCAGAGTGTTTTTACTGGATGTGTAAACGTTTACCCGATGAGAAAGCAATGACGAATATCCGACAGCATAAGATATTTTTTATAGAAACAAAAAAAAAAATTGTAAAAACAAATTTTTTTTTAACGCTCTTTGTTGCCTTGGTGCTTGTTGAAGATGCTCTTTGAAGTTCTGACGGTACAGGTAATAGGGAGTCATGTTGGCGTCTTGGGTACTTTGGCCGTTATGGTGCCTGTTGAGGAGGCTACCTCTACTGGGTAGTTCTGGCTTGCAGCATGGCGGTGGGATAATGGCACTTTGGGATCTGGGGGACTTTATACACCTTGGTGCTTGTTGAAGATGCTCTTTGAAGTTCTGACGGTAACAAAGTAGTATAAAGTGTTGGGTGTCATTTCTCTAGTGCTATGAATCACCTTGGTGCTTGTTGAAGATGCTCTTTGAAGTTCTGACGGTAGCAAGGTGGTTGAAAGTCGTCAACATGTTGGGGTCTGGAGGCTGGGAATAGATGGTCTCCACCTTCTCGTGGTTATTCCTGTTAGTAGAAGCTTTATTGCTTTGAAGCCAAGTGGGACTTGATTATTCGTTGTAGATTAGTTTGTAGTGTTAGAATATGTCTTACATTTATGCTTTGAAATAAAATCTCTGATGGACTTTTTGAAAAATCGAATGTTTTGTTTTGGTTTATTGAAATGCTGGTATGATGGGAGTGGTTAGGAGATGATTATGATGCTTGTTGTATTCGGTGAATTTGATGGGATGGAATTCGTGTGTAGGCTTAGATGTTTGTTGTGGTGGAATGGGATTTGGATTTGGGTGGTTGAAATTATAAATGTCTCAGGGGCATTGTTGTTCCTCGGTAAAAATTTCAGGGCACTTGGTGCAAATCAGAGAGGGTCAACAGCACTGTATTTATCACAAAGTATCATGAACCGAAAAGATCATGGTCTCGAGGTATATGTATTTAAACTTGAAATTGAAAGGGGAAAATTTCAAGTTTTCTGTTCAACAGTTTTCTTTTTCTTTTTCTTTTTCTTTTTCTTTTTCTTTTTTAAAAAAAAAATTGAGTGTTAGATGTGCCTGTGTTGAACGATATGATATACGAATCGCTATTAGTGTAGGCTCTGTGGCGATCGAGTTGAAGATATCCTTCTGCACGGACTTCCAATATAATATTCTCGGCAAGTGCATCTTTTTTTTTTTTCCCAGTCAACAAACCAACCGTAATACTTTACACGGATATTATCACCGATTTAAAAACCCAAATAAAGATATGGACGCACAAGCAATTCAATACCGGGATGGTAAGTAAAATTCTCTTTTAGATCAAGAAAAAAAATATGGACTCAAATACTTACTAATATACTGTTTTCTATTTGACAAGTTCAGAAATTGCTTCGTCAATCATGAATGTTGCCAATGATAACAAAGAAATCAACTGGAAAGATGTGCTCATAGATTTGAAACCGACTATTTGTGACAACTACAACGGGAAGGATACGAACGTTTTTAGGGGAGATTGAAAAAGGAGAATTAAAAGTTGTCGCTGAAACATGGGCTACAATGTCGAGGATCGCCCTCTGACCACCCCCTGACCTCTGACCACCTGCTGACTTCTGACCATTTCTGACCTTGAACCACATCATGCTCGAATTAAAGTTTGGTCTCGAACCACACCGTCGATGGTGAACTCGAACGACCCCTATACTTTGACCACTTCTTGCTTTCGACCACTCTTTATTTTTTTAGTATAAATATCCCACCTTTTTTTATTATCCTTTTTATTTTTTCTTTAGTTTTTTCAAGTTTTCCCAATATATTAAATAAAGCTCAGTACAAAGGCTATTATACCACCAAATTATCTACTGTTTCTATTGGATCATAGAAACCTCCTTTTATTTTTGACTACAAGTCCTTTTTTATTTTTACTGTGTGTTATACACTTATTTTTATTGAACCAACAAAGGTCAATACTTTTCTTTTTTTATTTTATTTTACTTTTCCAAGTTTATGTTTTATAAACTTTCTCTACAGTTGGGCTTTATCTATAAAAGTTCTGGTGCTCATCAAATGCCGCCTAAGGTACAAATTTATTTTCAAGCTCTAAACAAGCAAAAGCTATACTAAAGGATAACTCAAGACATCCTATTCAACCCAAAAAAATATAAAAACCTACTCTGTTACAAGTTTCACACCCAATTTAGCCGTAACAACAAGTTTATTGGTAACGCGTCTCCGGACTTGCAACAAGCATGGACAATGGTAAAGGCATCTTTGGATGTAAAAAGGCCTCGAAAATCCAGCATAACAACATCAACTTCAAGCTATAAACGATCGGATTTTGAAAAAGAAAAGGGCACTAGCGAATGATAACAAAATCCCGCCCTCGGAAAAGTGGACGTTGTCAACAGGAACTGTGGTGGACGACCAGATGAAGAAATTGGTTGAAGAATCCTCTGACGAATATCCTGCACATTCTCTGATAATGGACCCCAACGGATCAGAGATGGGAAAATTTATTTTTACAGCTGCTGAAATTCTGGAATTGACGAGTTATGAAAGAAAGCGCCTAGCAGACCTGCCCCCGGAACTGGATCAATACATGTCACTGTATGATAAATCATGGACAAATGCTGTTGAATTATATCAATTCGCCGATGCTCAAAAACACCATCCAATCGATGAACTGGACAAGAAGTGGATGAAGGAAAGCCTGATGAAAAACTGCCGAACTTTTCCTACGTAACGGATGTTTTGGATATCCATGGACTACTTCCGAATCCGATCTCTTGCACAACATTGGGTTATTTGTCTATCGTGCTTTTAGTCATCATGATATCAGAGCAATGGCTGGAGCGAACGGTGCAGCGTGGCTGTCGCACTGGGAAGACATGGAGACAGGTCACTGGATTCATTGGAAAAAAAAGGGGGCGCGAAAGGCCATGGGGTGCAAAGCTGGATATCCTATTCAAAATTGGCATCTATGAACTGGGACCTTGTGAAGTCGGAAAAGCGGTGGATGACAAGTATTTAAATGACGGATTGATGAAACTGCCCAAGACTCTAGTGTGTCTTTTTTTATGAAATAAAATAATGGTTTTTATGCACATTTTGTCTAGATTATTTTGTTATATATATATATATATATATATATATATATATATATATATTTATAATAGGATCCTATGTCATAGTCAAACCAAAATGGTATTAACAGCGAATTTAAAGGTGATTGACCTGTTTTCACCCACCCTGGCCGGCTTTCACTACCCACTTTTGCGGCGTTTGACCCATTTTCAACTAACCTGACCCAACCTAACTTTCTCGACTGTAATCCGCCATCCGAATTGGAAGCTCGCTGCCGTAGTGAGTGTGTGACCTGAATGACAATAAGACGCAAACCAGGATTTTTTTTAAAAAAAAAAAATAAAAAAAAAAGGACGTCTACGTACAGCTTTTTTTCCAGGCCCTCTCCATTCAACTAACTTTTGAATGATTACCTGGAGGCTATTTTTTTTTTTTTGTTTTTGTTAAAAAAAAAAGGAAGTTGACCACATATGAGTTTTGGCACCAAAAAAGAAAAAAGGTAATATTATTTTCATTCCTTTGTCGATGGCATGATTTAATCTTGATTGGTATCCTCCATTTTTGTGTTACTAGCTCTTAGTACAACCATCTTTCTCTTCATTACTATCACTGAGTCATTTCTCATTGTTATTTATACACACAGAAGTCATTCCTCTGATTGATTGTCTCCGTCGTCCTTTGATAAATTGCATTCATGCACATATGTATGTGTGTGTAAAAATAAATTTTAATTATCAGTAGAAAACTGGATGCGCCACAGTTGTGTAGTACAAACTCATCAGCGCACATCCTTTTTCTTATGAGTCAATTTTAAACTTTCAACTCCTCTGCCCCTCAAACGTCACATTAGTGTGAAGAAGTATTTTTTCCCGATTACAATTTCCCCTTTTTCCTTTTCGTCTTTTTTTTTCCACCCATTCATCATCATCGTCATGACAATAGACGAGCAAGTGGAACAGAGTTTTAAAGGTAAATTATTATTGCCCCCAAAGAAGAACAACGACAATGAAAAAAAAAAAATCATTCGTTGAGATTTTTTTTTTTTTTTTTTTTTTTTTGAATACAGAGCTATCTCAGGAACAACAAAGACCTTTCCACATTGTTCTTGTCGATATTAACAAAGCTGCCAATGGTCGAATCCACTGCGTTGAATTGCCACTCACCGACGATGTGAAATTTGTCGCGTTATCATATCGTTGGGGCGAATTACAAGAAAAAATGGTGGACACGGATGTGGGTTATACAGCGACGGTCACCTCGTTCCGTTTGGAAGACTTTTGCCAAATGTGTCGTGTGATGACTTTGGAATCCGATCTCCGCTCGATTGACTATGTGTGGGTGGATGCGATCTGTGTCGATCAGACCAACTATGAAAAACGCAAAGCCACCATTCATCAAATGACCAACATCTATGAACATGCTACGTTTGTGGTGGCGGTGCCTGATCTCCATTTGCAATATCTGAAGAACACCTCCACCATATATCGAAAAACCATTCAACGTGCCGCTCCTTTTCGCAAAGATATTTATTATTTGCTTCACAAAAAGATGGATGCGCTCATGGCTTTGGAGGATGAACGACTCGATTTTTATGGTGTTCCAAAAGACCCAGCATTAAGACGACTGTTGACAAAATATACCAATTACTTTACCGAAGGATTTACCACATTCAGAGAACATCATTATGACTATAATCCCGAGGAAATCCTGGATCACATTTACGAATCGACTCAAGTAGCACACAACAACAACTCCGATATCAACGATGCCCATCCTTCTCCTTTCGACAAAGCAACCAGTGAAAAAGATGATGGTATCCTTGGAGAAATTCAACGTTTGCACAATTGCAATAAAGCAACATGTCCTTTTGTTTCATTTATTCATGGTGGCCGTCATGGGAAACCCTCCTCCAATAGTAAGAAGCATTCGAAAAAGGGAACCCATGAAGAAACGACTGTGCGAAGTGGACGAAATCGGGAATGGAAGCAACAGATTTATGACCGAGGCCAGATTATTCAACAAACCATGAGTTTTTTGTCTGATCTTGTCACGGATTGGTCGTCTCGTGCTTGGGTGATCAGCGAATTCAACATTGCGAAAAAGAAAAAAAACGCGCTCAAATATTGGTTTGTTCAACTCATCCCTGGCTCCATCAAAGAAATGCACCATATGTTTGTGGAGGACGACAATGACAACACATTCACGTTTTTTGACTTTGATTTCAATGACCCTTCGCATGCTGACTTTCAAAACGCCATCACATCCCCACGATCCTGGAAAATCTCGGCATCCGATCCCGTGTATTTGAAATTCCATCAAACCATGGTTCGTCAATTGAATGAACAAACGTTTTTGGAAATGATATTGAAATCCAAAGCCAGTCGAGCCGAGGATCGGTACTATGCCGTCCTTCCACTGTCCCAAAAATACAAACACAGACTCACCAGCAAGGAATTCGTGGTGGTCAAGGGGGAAATCCATACCTTACTTTCGGTCAAATTGAAACTGTATGAATGGATGGATACAAAGGACAAATTGACGCTTGTGTTTTTATCCTGCTACCGAAAGGAACGTGACTTGACGCTGATCTTACCGACGTTTGCAACCCCTACCATTTATTGGCCCTCGTCGTCTGACTGTTTTAGTACGGAAGAGGAGGATGCTAATCAATCCTTGGCCTTCAATTTTGACTTGACCGATGACACCACCATTACGCTCCATTACGTCGATGACTTGTATTCTCTTCACCTGAAACCATTGGAATACTACGTGCATACCGATCAGCATCATCATAAAGACGCGTGTCAAGCTTTTCTTTGGAAAAGACAACCCTCTGCAGGCGTCTTCAGTTGAATGGTGAGGATAGACTGGATGTCATCGCTATTCCTCATCTTGCCCTTGGCGCTAGTAGTAGTGATTCTTCTCAACCCACCACCACCTCCGTCTTTTGGATTCAACTCATTGGCAATGTCGACAAAAATAAATGGGTGTTTGATAAATGTACCTTGGCCTGTTCTCCCACTGATTCCTCCGACTGGGTTCATCATTACAGTCGTGATGATACCAGCAATGCTGGGTTTAATATATATTGATCCGGTAGTATCTTTTTTTTTTTTATAACATCTTAATGATACATCAATAAACACAAGAAGCTCTATGCTTGTTTTTCATTTCACTTTTTCTTAGAATTTCTCAGGGAGTGGACTGACTACAGGAAGTATAGTTCAAATCCCGCCCACGTGGAATTACTAGGATTTTATTTTCGCTCTTCCTTTTTTTCGTTTTTTTTTTTTTCTTTTTCTTTCTTCTTCATCATTGTGGCCGCTATGGGATTTTGTTGGACTTAGATTAGTGACAGAACTAGTTTAGAAGGGGGTTTCAGATCAGGGATGACAAGCATGCATGGGGAAACTCTTTCATTTCGGATTCAAGATCTGAGGACCATCATTAACTTCATCTTTGATTATTATTATGAAACCGTCAACAGTTTAGCTTTGAATTTAGTTTTCATCGTTTTATATCTACGTTTGAATAAAATATGTGTTGTCTTTCTTAACATTAATTGCCTCTCTCTCATGCATTTCAATGTTTTGTCGGAATGGGCGGGTCTGCGTTAAAAAAAAAAAAAAGAGTAAACCACTCTCGTCTGCTGGTAAATTGACATCCCAGACGACGAGCTCTGTACTCCACCTAATGAATGTATACTGTATGGGCTTGTCTAAAAAATTGTGTGTGTGTGTGTGTGTGTGTGAGTGTGTGTGTGTGAAAAACTAGACGACAGCATCAGCACGGCTGCTTATTTGCTTTTTTTTTTTCTTAGTCGATATTTACTAAAGATTTTTAAAAACTAAATTATATTTTCAACAAAGATCAGTTTATTCGGCAGGTAAGGCAACTTTGCTATGATATGAAAGAGCAATTCACGATACTGCAGCTGTTGCACGGTGTTGGTTGCTGCAAAAAAGAAGAGGGAAGCACCATACTGCTGATGTTGATCGAATGGTGCTATTGCAATCATGAGAAAACAGACCACCATTTTGATCACGTTGAAAGTTGATGTTCATTTTAAAACGGGAGGGGCCCGGAATTTCTATTTTTGTATTGATCAAATTATATATTTATAAAAAAAATGAACATCATTACTCTGTGAATGGAAGTACACTAGACCGATATTGAAAAAAAAAAAGAAAAGAAGTTTTCATTATTTATTGATTTAATATGGATGAATTAATCAATAGATACAAAAGCCAGGACCTTCGCTACTAAAATAGTGATGCGTCCAATCGTTAGCATCCGCAAGATTGAAGTAGCGTCTCCACCAATCTAGTACCCATTTATTTTTTATAAAATTTCCCACTAATATAATATAATGATTATCAAGGGTTTTATCACGACGATGAGCATTCGAGATTGTTTTTTCACCGTACAAAGGAATACATAGAACATCAATAGGAGTAGAAGAAGAAGCATCGGTGGCGTCGTTGTCGTCATCATGAATTTGAAGACGTTTGAGTAACGCTACCCTGAGACGTCTTCTATAAGAAAACCATTCTCTGGTACTCGCCATCTTATAATACTCCATTGGTTTTACATTGAGATAATAATACCGGTCATTAGTGTCATTGTTGGGTTGATGAAATAGAATGGTGGCATCGTTCGCCAAATCAAAATTACATGGGAAATTGTCATCATCATCATCTTCTGGCGTCAGATAGTCACTGGGCGTTGCCGAAGAGATAGTTGACGTTGCAAACGTTGGTAGCACCCTGCCTATGTTAGACGTTGATTTGTTACACGACATAAAAAGAAGATTCAACTTGTCCCTGGTTGTCATGAACTCAAACAGTTTCAATTTGACCGATAATAGTGTATTGATATTCCATTGATCCACAGCGTTTTTGTTGACGAGCTCTCTTTGATACTCCGACAAGGGCAAAATACTGTAAAATCGATCCTCTATCAATATATAAAAATGTAGTTGACTACCAATTTCTGAAAATAAAAAAAAATAAAAATAAAATAAGAAAGCAGGCTTACCATTTTTGCTGGCATTGGATTTCAGTATCATTTCTAAAAAGGTTTGCCGATTGAGTTGTCGCATCAAGGTATGGTGTAATTTGAGATAGACAGGGTTGGACGAGGACGATCTCGTTTCCGCCGTGACGTCCGGGGTTGAAAACAGATCGTCCTTTGTGTTTAAGATAACAGCTGAAGGACCATCAAAGTCAAATTTAAAAAAGAGGAATCCCTTGTGATGGCTGCAGCAGATGGATAAGATCTTGTCTGTGTCAGGCATTAATTGAGTAAACCAAAATTTCAGGTTGTTTTTCTTTTTGGCAAGGTGATATTCACTGATGACCCATACACGAGACGACCAATCCACGATAAGATCTGTTAAGAATTCCATGGACTGTCGAATACTGGTGCTCCTGTCGTGGATCAATTGCTTCCATGGACGATGATCCGTTCGGTCCACGTGATTGATCATGTAGGGTATCGATCCATCTGACTGGCGATCAAAGAAATTCAATGGACAATCGACATTGGCGCAGTGATGCAACTTTTCAAAAGACGCATGATCGCCGTTTGGCTCACTTTCCGTCTTGGTGCGTTTCCTTTTAGGTTCACTGTTGTCATCATGATTATCATCTACATAATGTGGAGATGTTGATGCTGATGATGTTACAGACGATAGACTCGTTTCGTAAATGTGATCAAGCGCTTCGACAGGATCATAGTTTCCGTAGTGACCCTTGTATTTCATGAAACCGTCCATGAAATGATCAGTGTATTTTGTGAGCCATTGTCTTAAAACAGGATCGTTGGGCACTTTTGCATCGTCGTCGAGAAAGGTTTTTTCAATGATAGCGAGCTGATCGACGTTTCCGTGAATAAGATGGTAGATGTATTCGCCATGACGCCGTGAACCATCCATGATGTCGACATTTTTTATCAGCGTTCTTCTCAAGTAGGCGGCGTGAAGATCGGGAACGGCTACAATATAGCTCGCTTGGTCGTAAATGTTGGTCATTTGATAAATGGTTGATTTACGTCGCACGTAGTTGGTTTGATCTACACAAATCGCATCCACCCACACATACTTGATATGCTGGAGATCGGCTTCGTGCGTCATCATCAGGCAAAGTTCATAAAAATCTTCCAAATGAAAAGATGTCACTGAGGCGATGTACCCTACTTGAGTATCGATCAACGTCTCTTGCAATTCTCCCCAACGGTATGATAATGCCACATAGGCCATATTTTTTGTCGGGTCTCCTTTGTCGTCTAAGGGTCTTTCAATACAATGAATGATTCTATCAGCTGCCTTTTCAATGTCGACAAGAACTATTTGGAAGGGTTTTTGTTGTTGTTGCTGCGGTGGAATATCATCTATAGATGAACAAAAGAAATGGAGGGCGGTGGCGCCATGTCATGGAATGGATTTTTTTTTTTGATTTTTTTTTTTTTTTTTTTTTTTACATGAGAGCACTGATATACCTTTAGAGAACTGTTTTATATGACCCTCTTTCGTCATGAGAAAGTCGAAAAAAAGGAAGAAAGAGATTTGAAAAACGATGGCGGAAAAAAGAGTGTGAATATTTGTAAGTACAACGTAGCACGAACTCATTGATGCCTATCTTTGTTTTGAATAAAATACAAGCCCTTGCCGTCTTTACGACCCATCACCTTTTTTTTATTTTTATTTTTTTGGAAATAAATAATACTTCATTATTCAGTTGTAAGGGAATTAATAAACATAATTCTGTACATCTGAAATATTCCTTCTGTCAAGCAGTGTCTGCCATGCTTCTCAATTCCAATTTGGTTCCTGAATTCTTTTTTAAAGGGGGAGGGGGTTCGATATGGGTTGAAAAGTCGATTAGAGTATTCGCACTCCGCCTCAGATGACTTTTCTTTTTTCTTTTTTTTTTTCAGTACATCATCTTCCTTCCAAATTCAATGATGTATTGGTGATCTCGGATTAGTGAATAGAGCGTAGATTAGAGAGGTTTTCGATTAGGGATTGACAACATTCATGGGGAAACCCTTTCATTTGGATTCAAGATTTCCAACATCCATTAGATTAGCCTTCATCTTGAAAATAATATAGAAACTTGTCATTAGTTTAGCTAGTTTGTCTCTACATTGTATGAAGTATGTCTAGTCTTGTTATCATTAGCTTTTCTCATAATGTATGTCTGTCTTCAATAGTAGATTTGCAATTATATTCGTCTCCTCGCCGAATTAGATTAGCGTTAACCATCTTCCCCAGTTTTATTTTTGTTTATACGATACTTCAATAAATATATCTTTTATTGTTAAACATTGATTCACGGACATGTTGATTACTAGTTCAACCCTCTTTATTTGAAGTTCAATTGCTTTTATTTATTTGTTGAATATAATGGAAAGTAATATTTAATACTACACTACGTTACACTATACTAGACTAATTTACCCTATTTTGACCAGCTTATTGTAACTTGACCTTTTCTAGTAGTTTCTGACATGAGGCAATCCTGAATAAAAGTGGTATTGATGTGAGGTGGAGCGTAAATAATTCTGCTATCTTTTTCTTTTTTTCTTTTTTTTTTTTTTTGCTTCACGGCCACCCGCCCTCCTTGAGTTCCAAAAAATGTTCAGACTTCCAGATCATGATGGACCGTTAGAAATAAAGAATCTTGCCTCTATATAAATATATATTTATCAATTCCCTCACTACTTTGTTACAGACAAAAGGTCATTGGAGAGAGAGAGAGAGAGAGAGAGAGAGAGAGAAACATGGGTTTATGTTGTTTTTTTTTTCAGTAAGGCGAAACAAATTCAATGTTACGCTGCATACGGTATACTATACTCCATAATAATAATAATTACAAACCAAGAAACAATGACAAAACTACATACTAGGAGCAAAGTTATTGTATTAACATCTACGATATGGACAGAAGAAGAAAAAATAAACATGATAAGCGTTGCAAATCTGGGCCTCCCCATCCCTCCCCAAACAAGCACATATTTTTATTTTTCTGGTAAAAATCCATCAAATACTCATTATCAGCAGGAAACAAATACTTGATTATAAATATAAAAAAAAAAATGATTTCAAATTGTTTAGAACCTGGGGGTCATTGATTTTTCTATTTCACGGGGTACTCGATCCTTCTTGTTCTGCTGCAGCTAGAACGCGCAGTACTATTGATAGGCTCATAGTGATTCCCATTTCGAACCTTAAAGTAGATCCGGATTTCATCCAATTTAGACCCTTCTTTGCAAGTAATCAATGGCATAAAGCCAGTATAGGCGCGAACGGCCGACTCGAATTGATCAAGAGAATAAGAGCCTCCAGGTATAATATTGGCATCGCTTAAGACGGCATACAAGTTATACTGCTGGTAAAGTTCAAGAGCTGTATTAAAGTAGGTGAACAAATCTTGGTATTCCTGGAAGTTGGAAAAACATTGACGTTCCAAAGTAGTAATACAGGTACCTAAGGGTCATAAAAAAAAAGAGTTCATTTTTGTGTTTTATCGTCCTTTAAAAAATATTAATCATTTTTACATACCATGCGTGATCCATTCATGGGACCAGAATTCAGCGTTTCTATCTTCTCCATTGAAGCTTGGCCAGTATGTACTCATGTCATCATATAACGATTGATTCCTTCGCAGAATGGGATCCAAATTACCATACCTACGAGAAGGATCACATCCTTTTTTTGGTGTTCGACCTCCATTACACATATTGGGCCTTTTTAAAGAGTAACGGAATGGTGGTGAGTTTTGTGTCTATTTTGACAGTGAAATAAAATAAAGGAAGGTGGGGTTTACCATAAACCATGCATTGTAAAGTAGTCTGAAGGCCCAAGTCCTTCATACCACTGTTGCGACAAAAGTACGATGCCGTTGGTAGGAGAACAGCATGAACCACCCGTTGTTGTGCTACAGGATAAAGCATCAACTAATTTGAAAAATAGACAAAAAAAAGGGGGGGTCAGTCTCCTCCTCATCATTACGAGCTTTATATATTTCTTACTAGGACACGAATCAACCTTTTGTGCGATCAAAGAAGAGGGAAAAACACTGACAACACACAAAATAGCCAATGAAGAGATAGTACTGAGAGAAAACTTCATTATATAAAGAATATCTGTAGAAGATTTTATATGTAAGTGAAAAAATCAATTTTGCTTAAAAGGAACCAGGTTTATATAGACATAATCATGACGAGGCGTAAAAACAAAACGCTGTTGGGAAAACATTTTTCCTATTTGAATTCACTGTTCTGTTGTTTGAATGGACCGCCTCGCTGGAACTGCTGTTTATTTTGTTTTATTTTATTTTACCTATTTTTCTCTCAGTCTCGCCTTTTTTTTTTTTTTTTTTTTCCTAGTCCTGAATAGAATAAAGATTCATGCAGAAATATTTGAAATGCCGATCACGGATTTTTGACACGAAATTTGCCACGATTTTGCTTGTACCACCCCGACCCCTGGGCAAATCACTCGCATGTAGTAAATTCCACCTTTCAAATTAGGTCACAGGTATAATTTTTTCTTTTTTTTTTTTTTATGTTTCGAGCTAAAATGACCTGTGTTTCAAAATGGATCCCTTTACCTTTCGTCTGAATTTTCAATTTTATCTTGAAAAAAGTTTTGCTTCACTTTACAAAAAGGTCCTGCAGATGATTACGTTTTATTTTGCGCTGCAAATGAGCCCAACAACAACAATCAATGAAAATGCACGCAATGGTATCATGCGAAAAAGAAGTAGAATAAACATGGATAACCTGTTAAGAGGATATTGCTTTTACAGGAATGTGGACGTGTAATTCAGAAAAAAAAAAAGATCGAGTCTTTATTGAAATAAACAAATTGAGATAAATAAATTCAATTTAATAGAAACACCAAAAAAGAATGGGTTGTGATACAATCAAGCTACAGTTTGATCAATATGGACAGTATAATCATAAGCCCTTGTGCCTTGCCAGTGGGTTCGGTGCTTCTTCCAGTCCCGGTCAGTGTGTTCATCTTGATACGTACAGTGCTTATCTGGTGGATTTCGAGCAATTCTGTTGAACCCAGAGTTTCGCAAATGATCGTGAAGGGGACCCGCTTCATAGTAAGCAGTGTCGTGCCTGTCCTTCAATTTTTCTGCCACTTGCCCCCAAATGGCTGCATCACATTGATCGTCAGTGACTTGCCAGTTTGTATCACCGCCGGTGTGACCAGTTGCTTGGACGTGACCAGTGATATCTGGATAAGACATGTTTTTAATTGATAAAGGTAGTTCCTTGAGATTTGATAAAAGTATTTTAGTTTAGAGTAATAATGAGAAAAAAAAAAAAAAAAAGTCATAGCTTGTTATCGTTGCTCTTTTATATTGACGAGATGGGTGTATTGAATTTCCACGGTTTGGCATAAAATGAATTGGACTTTGATTTCTATGGTACATTGTTTGATGAAACACTACAGTTTATGTTCATTGGTAATCTAGTTTTGGTAGATCATGCATGAATTGGAACTCTTCTATATACGTTCCATTTCACACCACATATTGATACTGAAAGCCGACTTCTTTTTTTTTTTTTTTTTTTTTTTTTTTTTTTTTTTTTTTTATACAAAACGCACTAAATATACTGCCACCACCTTTCACAATCTTTTTTTTTTTTCCTCGTGTTAAAAGTGGCCTTCGTTCAAAAGTGGATTTGCCTTCCTGCGAATTGTAATTTCAACTTGTCCCTAAACAATGTTTTTAAAAAAAAAAAAGAACTGCACTTATGCAGATATGCTAGTGTAAAAGGTAACGCTATAGAAAAGTTTAGATCATTTGCATAAACTTTTCCATAATTAGCATTCCAATGGACCTTGTTTTGTTTTTGTGTCATTAAGCCAAAAAAATTGACACACTGTGAGCCAATGATAATATTGGTTGCGCGTTTCATGCTCCGAACACATCAGGGGCGGCCAATGAAGTCTCCGATCTGGCATAATTCTTATTTTTTGGATCACTCCTACGGCTATTGGTTTAGTTTCACTACATTAGCATTAACATTGTCCTTTTCATCGAACCATTTTCCTTTTGGAGATAAACAATCATCTAATCATTATTTCTTTTTGAATTGCTTTATTTTATAAAGCCATTGGGAATTTATTCTTTTGTTGTGTGAATATAATAAAAATAAACATAAGAAAGTGATTTATAAGATAACAGATGACCTTGATCTACGTGTTTCTCAGTCAAAGTCCGCACCTTTTTCTGTTCTGAATTAAACATCAAACACATTTTATGCCAAACCGTGGTAACTGAATCTACCAACTCCTAACAAAGTTCTCAGGTGTATTTTGATTTTTCCACGCTTTATTTTCTTTCTTTTTAACTGTTAACGTCTAACCGAAAGAAAACATTATATTGATCAACACTAAACCAAGTAAGCAAAGGACGAGTTCCACAGCAATGTTTCTTGAGATAAAGGCTATCATTTATGGAGTCAAGGAATCATGATATCAAAATGATAGGGTGTTTCCCCGTGCATGGCTGTATTGCATTTTTTCTTTAAAAATATTCCCATGAATCTTGATTTACTTTTCCAACTACTCGATCATTTCAAGGAAAAAAAAAAGGGAATCGCTTCATTTCAGAGGGTTTTTCAGATACCGTCCGTACCACTTTCATTGTATCGCCGATAACAACCAATTTGAACACGCTATGTGACATTAGCGATATAAAAAAATGGCATTGTTTATTCAATACAGTAATGCTTTAAAAAAATAAAAATAAAAATCATGATTATCATTTTCGTTTTGGAATGAAATTTGTTTGGCATATATTCTCCTCATGATGAACGTTTTTGGTAATAGTGCTTGATGATCGTTTTTGTCTTAGTGGCTGTCAGTGGTGGTGTTGACTTTTGATAAAGGTGAGTTACTAGTAAAGGCGTAGGTGGTGATGGTGCTAAATTTGATACTGAAGGAGGAGGCGGTGGAACTGATGGCAAAAGTGATGCTTTTGGTGGTGATTCCAGTGTAGACGGTGGTGGCTGTGATGTTGTAGTAGTAGTCAAAGTTAAAGTAAGTGAGACAAAGTTATAGTTTTATTTCAGTAAAATGATGGAAGGCTTTTATAATAAAATTGGGGAAGCGGTTGTTGGAATAATAAATTTCCACTACCAAGGTATTATTGGATAATATAGAGATGAGGGAATAAATCATTGGACTGTGATTAGCTGATTGAATGATTATTGGTGTACTGACAGATCGAGGATTGAATATGACAGTTAGTTCCTGTTCTGAGTGTGACATTTGCAATATTTGATAGATTGATCTATAATTCAAATATAGAGGATGACAAAAAATACAGCCTCTAATCCCTTCCCTATTTTTTTTTTTTTTTCAGCACACATAAAAAACCCATTGACGACGCGCCGGGCACGACGGTTGGGCCCCAAGGGGCTGCCCACCAAAGTTCGATATGGCGGATGCTTTAATCCTATCACATCAAAACCCACACTTTAATAAAAAACTTTGACACCCAGTAAATCAAAAGATTTCCAAAAGCTCCAGCGGAGCGCCAGAGCGTTTATTTCAGGAAAAAAAATGACTAGGTCCTTTTATATATTACGTATTCATCTGCACATTTATATTTATGAGACAAATTTGGGGTTCATAACTTTAATTATCACGGTTTGGCATAAAAAGTATATATGAAACGGAATCTTATGATAAAATAAAGACAGCTGGGAACTTAGTCTTTGGGACATCATGTACGATCTGAACTCTTCCGTATCGTTAAATTTTAACAACACAGTTACACTTGAAATTAAAGGCAACGTCCTTTTGTCTCAAAAGGCTCTTAAATCTACCCGCTCTTCATTATTTCTCTCAATTTTTTTCTTCTTTTTCTTAGTGGCCCAAGTTAGAAGTGGACAGTGTTCCAAAATAAATCTGACTTCGCGCGAATTTTTTAATTTCACCGTGTTGTCTCCAAACACACAAAATGGGGGTCCCCCAATTTCAAGTTCCAAAAACCGTGCTACAGAAGTTCAGAACATGTATGTTGTTCCATGATCAGATTCCTAATGAACTCTACTGTGCTGCGTCATTGGGCAAAAAATTGACACTCTCTTGAGAGGCAATGTTATGTTGATCGCTGTTTTAACATTCCGAGGCATCAATGAAACAGTGCTTATTTTTTATCTCACCTACAGCGATTGGTTAAGTTTTTTTGCCTTGACTTCAATATCATTCTTCGTGTTTTTTTTATTATTCAAAACATTTTTATTTTGGGGAATACATTTTATGCCAAACCGTGGTAACTTAATATATCAACCCCGAAACAAACCTATCAATATAAAAGGGTGCATGACTATAGAAATATTCAACAACGCTGACACCTTTTTTATTATTTTTATTTTAGTATATGCACAGCTGTTATCAATTCTTAAAGGAACATTATATCAATTAACATGTCTTATCCACCAATCACAGGCCACGTAAGACAAACCGGTCATACAGGCGGTGAGACAAACTGGCAAGTCACTGACGACTTATGCGATGCGGAAATTTGGCAGCAGGTGGCAGATAAATTAAAAACTAGTCCCGACACCGCTTACTATGAAGCTGGCCCCCTTCACGATCACTTGAGAAACACTGGCTTCAACAGGATTGCTCGCAAACCACCTGAAAAACACCTAACGAATCAAGATGAACACTATGAGCGCCCCGCCTTCAGGCGAAGGACCCACTGGGCGGGCACTAAAGAATATGATTATGTTGTTCAGATTGATCAAACCTCAGCCTAACGTACGAGAATTCAAAGAGCGTTGGAACATGAAGTGTATGAGGAACTTAGTCAGCAATTGGTATTGAAGTGTCTTCGAATTCGACCTCAAGATCGTGAAACGTCTGCTGACATACTGCACTGGATTGGGCAAGATGACAAACGAATTGGCCTCTTCCAAATTGGCGCTCATTTCACAAATTACTATTTATATAGGGAATTGCTCCATTTCAGAGGATTTTCAGAGGCTTCAGAGGATTTTCAGAGGATTTTCAGAGGGTTTTCAGAGGAATTTCAGAGGAATTTCAGAGGATTTTTCAGAGACCGTCCCGTACCACCTTCATTGTATCGCCGATAACTACCAGATTAAACAAGCTTTGTGACATTAGCGATATAAAAAATTGGCATTGTTTATTCAATAGAGTAATGCTTTAAAAAAATAAAAATAAACATCATGATTATCATTTTCGTTTTGGAATGAAATTTGTTTGGCATATATTTTCCTCATGACGGACTTTTTGGTAATAATGCTTGATGATCGTATTTGTCTTGGTGGCCGTTTGTGGTGATGTTGCCTTTTGATAAAGATGGGTTACTAGTAAAGGTGTAGGTGGTGATAGTGCTAAATTTGGTACTGAAGGAGGAGGCGGTGGAACCGATGGCAAAGTTTATGTTTTAATTGATGATTCCAATGTAGACGGTGGTGACTATAATGGTTTTTTTGACAGATCTTTTAATAGACGTTTTGAGAGTCCTGATAATTGGTACTGCTCAGGTGAGTCAATCTGTTGAAAAAAAGGAAGCATATAAGCTGTTTGTCATTTTCCCATCCAAACTGAAAAATTACAAGTCGACCATCCTTTTATGCCTATCATCTACTTTGTAAATTTTGTCGCCAATTTACATGATCGTTTAAAAATGCCAACTTGTAGGTTCCATAGCCATGCTCCGACCATAAATCATGTAATCTTGATCAACGATACTGTCCTTACTTATAATTTCTAGAAAATAATTGCGTTGATCATTGTTGTCGTTGCTGTTCATATTATCGGATACAGTCAGAAGTAGTGTTGCATTACAATACGTTTACTCGATAGAATAAATCTTCAACGAGAGGGTCAATGCTTTACATCCTGGACCATACTCCTTGATAAAGATAGATTTCTCCAATTGGAAGATGACTAGTCATAACAAGTAGAAACAATAGCGCATCAAACAATATGGTAAAAAGAGGTAAAGAAGTAAGTGTCAATTTCTTTTTATTGCTAATGTCACAAAGCTTGTTTAAATTGCTAATTACCGGCGATACAATAAAGGTGGTACGGGACGGTCTCTGAAAAATCCTCTGAAATTCCTCTGAAATTCCTCTGAAAACCCTCTGAAAATCCTCTGAAAATCCTCTGAAGCCTCTGAAAATCCTCTGAAATGGAGCAATTCCCTTTATATAACAACCGAATTACTTTTATTTTATTTATTTTTTTGAAAGAAATATCACATTCAATAAACTCTACAAAAAAAAATACCCCCTTCTATTTTTATCTTGTAAACTATTGCGTGTATTCTATTTCCTTTCATACTATCATAATCGCTTTTGTGTTCACTTCTACATTTTCCTTTGTTTTTCTGGGTCATGTTCCGTTCAACTAGTTACTCTCTTGTCGTCTCCCACCCCCCAATAAAAAATCCAGTTGAAATGTTTCTTTTTTTGTGTCCCTCAATGAGTCTCGTAACTGAAATTTTTCCCTCCATTATTTTCTTTTATACTATCCAGTTCACTGGACGATTTCATTATTGTGCAACGCTGTCCAGTATTTTGACGATTTACCTGTCACCTATTTTGGAAGGGAGAATTGGTACGGGCGGGTAGTTTGGTTCGACGGAATATAAAATCTTTCCATTTTATTCTGCATGAATCTTGCTCACGTGTATTCTAATCAGGGCAAGAGAAAAAAAAAGATATAAAAGGCGAGGGGCAAAGTAAACCAAGTTTCCAGCGAAAAAATACATTCAAATTATTCTATGTTGAATTCAAACAACAAAATTTTGTCTGCAGTTTAGTTGTGTCATCTCTTCGTAAGATATAAGAGCACCATGATTGACGAAGTTGCATAATACCCAACTTTTTCTTTGACACGTACGTGTACATCCATTCTGCATGAAAGATTAAACATATGAAACAGACCAAAAAAAAAAGGGGGGATTACTCCATATCCGATAAATCAGATATATATATAAACTAGGGGATTGCTCCATTTCAGAGGATTTTCAGAGGCTTCAGAGAATTTTCAGAGAATTTTCAGAGAATTTTCAGAGGGTTTTCAGAGGTTGTTCAGAGACCATCCCGTACCACCTTCATTGTATCGCCGATAACTACCGGTTTAAACAAGCTTTGTGACATTAGCGATATAAAAAATTGGCATTGTTTATTCAATAGAGTAATGCTTTAAAAAAAATCATGATTAGCATTTTCGTTTTGGAATGAAATTTGTTTGGCATATATTTTCCTCATGACGGACTTTTTGGTAATAGTGCTTGATGATCGTTTTTGTCTTGGTGGTTGTTAGTGGTGGTGTTGCCTTTTGATAAAGATGGGTTACTAGTAAAGGTGTGGGTGGTGATGGTACTAAATTTGATACTGAAGGAGGAGGAGGTGGAACTGATGGCAAAGTTTATGTTTCTATTGTTGATTCCAATGTAGACGGTGGTGGCCATAATGGTTATTTAGACTGATCTTTCAGTAGACGTTTTGAGGGTCCTGATACTTGGTATTGTTCAGGTAAGTCAATCTGCTGAAAAAAAGGAAGCATATATGCTGTTTAACATTTTCCCAACCAAACTGAAAAATTGCAAGTCGACCATCCTTATGTGCCTATCATCTACTTTGTAAATTTTGTCGCCAATTTACATGATCGTTTAAAAATGCCAACTAGTAGGTTCCATAGCCATAATCCGACCATGAATCATGTAATCTTGTTCTATGATACTGCCCTTACTTATAAGTTCTAGAAAATAATTGCGTTGATCGTTGTTGTCGTTGCTATTCATATTATCGGTACAGTCAGAAGTAGTGTTTCATTGCAATACGTGTATTCGGTAAAATAAATCTTCAACGAGAGGGTCAATGCTTTACATCCTCGACCATACTCCTTGATAAGGATAGATTTCTCCAACTGGGAGATGACTAGTCATAACAAATAGAAACATTAGCGCTCCAAATAATATGGTAAAAAGAGGTAAAGAAGTGTCAATTTCTTTTTTATTGCGAATGTCACAAAGCTTGTTTAAACTGGTAGTTATCGACGATACAATGAAGGTGGTACGGACGGTATCTGAAAAATCCTCTGAAAAATCCTCTGGAAACCCCCTGAAATCCCTCTAAAGTCTCTGAAAATCCTTTGAAATGGAGCAATCCCCCCTTTTTTTTTGGATAATAATAATTCATTATTCAGTTGTAAGAGAATTAATAAACATAATTTTATACATCTGACATATTCCTTCTGTCAAGCAGTGTCTGCCATGCTCCTCAATTCCAATTTGGTTCCTGAATTCTTTTTTAAAGGGGGAAGGGTTCGATATGGGTTAGATATTGGTAAGGGCTGAAATGTCGATTAAAGTATTCGCACTCCGCCTCAGATGTCTTTCTTTTTTGTTTTTTTTTTTTCTTTTTTTTTCAGTACATCATCTTCCTTCCAAATTCAATAATGTATTGGTGCTCTTGGATTAGTGAATAGAGCGTAGATTAGAGAGGTTTTTGATTAGGGATTGACAACATTCATGGGGAAACCCTTTCATTTGGATTCAAGATTTCCAACATCCATTAGATTAGTCTTCATCTTGAAAATAATATAGAAACTTGTCATTAGTTTAGCTAGTTTGTCTCTACATTGTATGAAGTATGTCTAGTCTTCTTATCATTAGTCTTTCTCATAATGTATGTTTGTCTTCAATAGTAGGCTTGTAATTATATTCGTCTCCTCGCCGAATTAGATTAGCGTTGACCGTCTTCCCCAGTTTTATTTTTGTTTATACGATACTTCAATAAATATATATTTTATTGTTAAACATTGATTCACGTACATGTTGACCACCAGTACAACCCTCTTTATTTGAAATTCAATTGATTTTATTTATTTGTTGAATATAATGGAAAGTAGTATTTAAAACTACACTACGTTACACTATACTAGACTAATTTACCCTATGCTGACCAGCTTATTGTAACTTGACTTTTTCCAGTGGTTTCTGACACGAAACAATCCTGAAAAAAAGTGGCATTGATGTGAGGTGGAGCGTGGATAATCCTGCTATCCTTTTTTTTTTTTTTTGGCTTCACGGCCACCCGCCTCCCATGGGTTCCAAAAATGTTCAGGCTCCCAGATCATGGTGGACCGTTTGAAATAAAGAATCTTGCCTCTATATAAATATATATTTATCAATTCCCTCAATACTTTGTTACAGACAAAATGCCATTGGAGAGAGAGTGAGAGAAAAACAAACATGGGTTGATGTTGTTGTTGTTTTCAGTAAGGCGAAACAAATTCAACGTTACGCTGCATACAGTATACTATACTTCATCATGATAATAATAATTACAAACCAAGAAACAATGGCAAAAATGCTAGGAACAAAGTTATTGTATTAACATCAACGATATGGACAGAAGAAGAAAAAATAAACATGATAAGCTGTTGCAAATCTGGGCCTCCCCATCCCTCCCCAAGCAAGCACATATTTTTATTTTTCTAGTAAAAATCCATCAAATACTCATTATCAGCAGGACATAAATACTTGATTATAAATATAAAAAAAAAAGGATTTCAAATTGTTTAAAACCTGTGGGCCTTTGAATTTTTTTTTATTTCACGGGGTACTGGATCATTCTTCTTCTGCTGCAGCTAGAACGCTCAGTACTATTGGTAGGCTCATATTGATCCCCATTTCGAACCTTAAAGTAGATCCGGATTTCATTCAATGTAGACCCTTCTTTGCAAGTGATCATTGGCGTAAAGCCAGTATAGGCGCGAACGGCCGACTCAAATTGATCAAGAGAATAAGAGCCTCCAGGTGTAATATTGGCATCACTTAAGATGGCATACAAGTCATACTGTTGGTGAAGTCCAAGAGCTGTATTAAAGTAGGTGAACAAATCTTGGTATTCCTGGAAATTCGAAAAACATTGACGTTCCAAAGTAGTAATACAGGTACCTAAGGGCCATAAAAAAAAAAGAGTTCATTTTTGTGTTTTGTCGTCCTTTTAAAAAAAAATTAATCATTTTTACATACCATGCGTGATCCATTCATGAGACCAGAATTCAGCGTTTCTATCCGATCCTTTGAAGCTTGGCCAGTATGTACTCATTTCATTATATAACGATTGGTTCCTTCGCAGAATGGGATCCAAATCACCATAATTACGAGAAGGATCACACCCTTCTTCTGGTGTTCGACCTCCATTACACATATTGGGCCTTTTTACAGAGTAACGGAATGGTGGTGAGTTTTGTTTCTATTTTGACAGGGAAATAAAATGAAGGAAGGTGGGCTTTACCATAAACCATGCATTGTAAAGTAGTCTTGAGGCCCAAGTCCTTCATACCACTGCTGCGTCAAAACTACGACGCCGTTGGTAGGAGAACAGCATGAACCACCCGCTGTTGTGCTACAGGATAAAGCATCAACTAATTTGAAAAATAGACAAAAAAAAAAAGGTCAATCTCCTCCTCATCATTACGAGCTTTATATATTTCTTACTAGGACACGAGTCAACCTCTTGCGCTATCAAAGAAGACGGAAAAACACTGACAACACACAAAATAGCCAATGAAGAGATAGTACTGAGAGAAAACTTCATTATATAAAGAATATCTGTAGAAGATTTTATATGTAAGTGAAAAATCAATTTTGCGTAAAAGGAACCAGGTTTATATAGACATAATCATGACGAGGCGTAAAAGCAAAACGCTGTTGGCGCAATATTTTTCCTATTTGAATTCACTGTTTCCATTGTTTGAATGGATCGCCTCGCTGGAACTGGGGTTTATTTTGTTTTATTTTATTTTACTTATTTTTTTCACCCCGCCTCGCCTTTTTTTTTTTTTTTTTTTTTTCCTAGCCCTGAATAGAATAAAGATTCATGCAGAAACATTTGAAACGCCGATCACGGATTTTTGACACGAAATTTGCCACGATTATGCTTGTACCACCCCGACCCCCCTGGGCAAATCACTCGCATGTAGCAAATTCCACCTTTCAAATTAGGTCACAGGTATAATTTTTTCTTTTTTTTTTTATGTTTTGAGCTAAAATGACCTGTGTTTCAAAATGGATCCCTTTACCTTTCGTCTGAATTTTCAATTTTACCTTAAAAAAAGTTTTGCTTCACTTTACAAAAAGGTCCTGCAGTTGCCTACGTTTTATTTTGCGCTGCAAATGAGACCAACAACAACAATAAATGAAAATGCACACAATGGTATCACGCGAAAAAGAAGTGGAATAAACATGGATAACCTGTTAAGAGGGTATTGCTTTTACAGGAATGTGGACGTGTAATTCAGAAAAAAAGATCGAGTCTTTATTGAAATAAACAAATTGAGATAAATAAACCAATTTAATAGAAACACCAAAAAATAATGGGTGTAATACAATCAAGCTACAGTTTGATCAATATGGACAGTATAATCATAAGCCCTTGTGCCTTGCCAGTGGGTTCGGTGCTTCCTCCAGTCCCGGTCCGTGTGTTCATCTTGATACATACAGTGCTTTTCAGGTGGATTTCGAGCAATCCTGTTGAACCCGGAGTTTCGCAAATGATCGTGAAGGGGACCCGCTTCATAGTAAGCGGTGTCGTGCCTGTCCTTCAATTTTTCTGCCACTTGCCCCCAGATGGCCGCATCACATTGATCGTCAGTGACTTGCCAGTTTGTATCACCGCCGGTGTGACCAGTTGCTTGGACGTGACCAGTGATATCTGGATAAGACATGTTTTTAACTGATAAAGGTAGTTCCTTGAGATTTGATAAAAGTATTTTAGTTTAGAGTAATAATGAGAAAAAAAAAAAAAAAAAAAAGTCATAGCTTGTTATCGTTGCTCTTTTTATATTGACGAGATGGGTGTATTGAATTACCACGGTTTGGCATAAAATGAATTGAACTTTGATTTCTATGGTACATTGTTTGATGAAACACTACAGTTTATGTTCATTGGTAATTTAGTCTTGGTAGATCATGCATGAATTGGAATTCTTCTATCAACATTCCATTCCACACAACATATTGATACTGAGAGCCGACTTTTTTTTTTTACAAAACGCACTAAATCTACTACCTACCACCTTCCACAATCTTTTTTGATTCCTCGTGTTAAAAGTGGGATTTGCCTTCGTGCGAATTATAATTTCAACATATCCCCAAGTATTGTTTCAAAAAAAAGAAAAAAACTTCTCCATGCAAAAATGCTGCCCGCCAACCTCCTTTTCCTAGTATTACACTATTCGTCACCGATTTTTCTTTCACATATCGTTCGTGAAGATCGGGGACTGCCAAAATATATGTGGCTCGTTCGTAAATATTTGATATCTGGTACATGGTGGCTTTACGTCTCTCGTAATTGGGTTGATTTACACCAAATGGCATCTACCCCCCCACAGATACTTGATGGATTTTTAAATCGGGTTCGTGAATCAATTAACTGTTGTTTCTTGTGATCTCCCCCCCCCCTTCAACGGTAAGATTAATGCTACATATCTTAAATCTTCGCCGTTTCGTTCTAGTGGCTTTTCAACACAATCGATGGTTTCATCATTGGCGGCCTTCTCAATGTCGATAAGTACAAAGCTGAAATGGTTGTTGCTCCAGCTACTATTATTGAAAAATCATTACGAGGCAATTCTATAAGAAAATATAGAAGAGTCGAGCTCACGTACAATGAGTGGTTTTGTCCTTTTTTTTGTTTTTTTGTCCAGTCGAGCTTTTGTTTTATTCTTATTACCATTTTAAGCCTACCAACCAGAATTGCTTATTCCCAATATGTTTTTGGTGACTTGTATCTTTTGGAAAGTTTGAGAGTAATGAGATTCTTTCGTTTTGCTATTTGAGTAAGAAAAAAAAAATAGATCAAATGAATAATAAGTTTCATAGTTTCCGTCAGTCAGCATAACAAGATAATTATTTGGTGCGTGTCACAAGAAAAAGGTGCTTGAATGCCGCTTCTCCTCGAGAAATACGTCCGTGCGCCTACAACCAAAAATGTCGGTCGTCGAAAATCTGTACCACATAAAACCGATTTTAGGGTTAGTGTTGGCTTAGAAATACACTGGAACAGTCATCATAGCTTTGTTAGCATTATTAATAAAGCAAGCACAAGGCGTAGCGGCGATTGAGTTTGCATCCCCGGTACAATTTATCCGTCTAAATAATTTTCGTCCTGTATATATATATATATAACTTTGCATTTTCTTTTTTCTACTTTCTATATTTTTCATACATACAACTCAACTCAATTCAATTCAAATCAATTCAACTCAAATCAAATGGCTTCTACTACTAATGAACGTGTTTTCGTGCTCGGTGCTACTGGTAACATTGGATCCAAGGTGGTGACAGAACTTTTGGCCAAAAACATAGCTGTTACCGTTTATGTGCGTGATCAAGACAAGGCAGCCAAGGTATTTGCTAATCACACTGGTTCCTTAACGATCGTGGAAGGTGATTACGATGATCTGTCTCCCATGGAAAAGGCACTCCCTGGTCACACAAGAATGTTTTTGATGGTTTATGGTCACACACGCATGGTGGCCACGAAAACAAAAATTGCCACGTTGGCTTTTGCCGCTGGAGTCAAGCAAATTGTCGACCTTTCCTGCACTACATTTAATGCTTCGTGGCGCAACAATGCCATTAGTCAAGTCCATCTGGATGCTGAAGAGGCCATGTTGAAGATCCCTAATCGTGGTTATGTTGTCGCCCTTCGCCCCAGTCGGTTCATGTCCAACATGGTTTACTTAACTCCCTCTGGTTTTACACAATTTGAAGACTTCCTTGAACCCGATTCCCCCCAGTCATGGATTAGCCCCAATGACATTGCCGATGTAGCTGCTGTTGTTCTCGCTGGTAATATGGAAGATCATGAAGACAGTGCCTATGAACTCACAAGTCAAGTCGCCACACCCACCGAACTGGCGGAAGCCCTTACCCATGCTGCTGGTCGTACGATTACCTACAAACAAGTGACCCCCCTCGAACGCTTCAATACTCTCAAGGTCGCTATGGCTAATTTATTCCCCATCAGTGCTATCTACGCTTTTGCCTCCATGATTGAAATCAATCCCCATGTGTCACTGGGCATCTCTATTTTATTGGGTCGTGAACCAGAATCTTTAGACGCCTACTTTGCTCGCAACAAACATGCTTTGACTGTATAAATTTATCATCACGCCGCTTCCTATCCCTCCAATTTGGACCCTATATTATATTCCCCCTCCTTTTTTTTTGTCAATAAATAAAATCAATTTGAATACAACAAAAAATACATTCAATATAAAGACTATGTATCTAATCAATTTGTTTCATCAATTATTTGCAAACGTTTTCTTTTTTTTTTTATTGTTGGACATTATAAATATAAAAAAACTAAACTATGTGGAATATAATGACTACTGCCTAAAACCATCTACACATGATCTTCCAGGTAGATCTAACGTGCTGCAATAACTACGACTAGTAAGAGATACCGAAAATAAAAATTCAGGTTATAATACATATATTTCAATGATTCAGGAGAGCCCCCCTATATGATCAACCTATACCACTGGCAGAAAAGGTCGTCTTGTTGAGATTTAAACAGCTGCCGGAGGGAAGAGGAGAAATGTCAACAACAACAACAAAATCTCCTTGGTGGACCTAAAACCATTATGCTTCTGATGTTGGCTGGTGGTGGCTACTGCCATGAGATGAGAGGACCATGATGATGGCGATATTGAATTGTAGGGGGAGTGTTTGAAAAAAAACGGGGCAGCGCCACAATGATGCCGTTTTTGGCTACTGTAAAATGAAGAAGGTGTCGTCAGGTCGTCATTGTTAAATGGTAGCAGTTTCTGTCATGGTAAGAGAACTAATATGTTGATTGTTGTAAAAAAAAAAAAAAAAAAAAGCCGTTTCCTTTGGTGTTGGACAAAAAAAAAATAATCCTCAGAGCGATTTTTAAGTCCCGCCCACGTGTGTTTTTATTTTTGTTGCCCCTTCCTCATATTTTCTTTTTTTGCGTTCTTTCTTTCGTTTTTCTCTTTTTTTTTCTTTCTCTAATCCTTCACAATTGTAGCTCCTATGTTTTTCTGGTGGACTTAGATTAGTGTCAGGACTAGTTTAGAACGCTTTTAGAACAGAGATTACAAGATGCATGGGGAAACCCTTTCATTTTGGATTCAAGATCCCTGACCCACCTTTAAATTAGGACATCATCTTAAGAGATGAGTGTCATGAAACTGTCATTAGTTTAGCGTCGCATTAGTTTGTGATAGGTTTTATTTACATATGAATAAATTATGCTTTGTCTTTTTATCATTTAGTACCAATTTGCCTCTTCCATACGGTATGTTTTGTCTTCTAGTGTAGAGATCCCGTGTTTACATTCGTCACCTCATCCTTTAGATTAGCAAGTTGACCATTCGACCAGTTTATGCCTATTTATACAGTACTTCAATACATTTTTTTTTTATAAATAACCATTGATTCATATCCATGTTGAACATTACATTAAACCTATTCATTTTGACATTGTACGTAGCTCTTTATCCCTCTCTTATGATGTTCGTTTACGTGTATCATACCTTCACTTTGTAAAAGTCATGTTCAATGCTTTTGTTTTTTATTGGATAAAATAGAAAATAATATGAAGTACTAACACTATACTACATTAATTCGTCCCTACTCTAAACAATATAAACTCATATGTGGGCGGTGCCTGAACATTGACGCCACTCATCCTGAGGACAGGTTTTGTACCCTAAGGAATCGCCCCGCCCCCCTCAAAGTGAGACATACTTGAGACTAATCCAGTCCTATCAAACACCCCCCCCCTTCCCAACCTGCTTGATCCTTTATAAAATTAAATATAATATATTGACGATGGATGTCTTGAATAAAGTATATGACCAAAAAAAAACAGTGATAAATTATGGTGGGAAGAGAGCAAGATAAAGAAACAAGTATGTTATAAAGCACGGAAGGGAAAGTAGGAGGGGTGGTTGACGGTCCAAAATTTGTTGTTGGATTAAGAATATTTTCGTCTTGACTTTTTAAAAGATAACATTTACTCTCTCTCTCTCTTTTTCGCTCAACCGCTTTGCTTTTCCTCCTCCTCCCTTCCTTAAAAAAAAAAGAGGACGACATTGAGACTTGATTTTATGGTTCAACATCTGCAGCTTACCTATTAGTAAAGTATTTTGGCAAAGATAACGTTCATGATACCGGGTATATATTTATATGGTCGATTTGATTAAATATACTGCGTCCTCCGGGAGTTTCTTTTTTTGTTCAATGTCATGGAGGTGACAAGGGGGTGGGGTAGGCGATTTGTGTGTGAGGTAAAAAAAAAAAAAAAAACATTGATGGCCATTCAATTATCTGAATGGGGAAATATACTTTGGTGGCATTCACGGAGCGAGAACGAGCGAACGAAGGGGTGCAGGCAACGGCATATGGATGGATTAAGAAAAACATGCGCTGAGTCTCGTATAAAATTAGAAAAAAACAGGTACGGGATTTGAATTTCGTATTCATTGATCAAAAAAAAAAAAAAAAGACACCCAAAAAACGAATTAAGTCGCATGAAAAAAAAAAAAAGCCAACATGCAGATCTTTCTACTGTCTAATGAACAAAAAGAAGTTGTGTGCTACAGTATAAAGTTTGTGGGGTTGAATCGGAATAAATGAGGCAAGGTTATATCGAGTGAAATGACGGAAGACTTTTTTGAAAATAAAATTGGGAAGGGTGTGTTCGAATAGTATGAAGTTTTCCATTGTACCATAATATTATTGGATGGAAGTGAAATACAGTCGTGATGAAGGAATAAAGAATAGAAGAATGGATGATTGTTGGGAAAAAAACAGGGAGGTATTTGTTTGTTCAACTATATTTCTATGTATCACAAATTAGTATTCATCAAATATACTGGTTGTAATCATCTCACATGATCATCGTTCACTGCAATGAGGGTTTTTTTTTGATAGTCCATGCGAGCCAAGTTCAAAAATGGTAAACGCCACAGAGAACGCACTGAAAGCTTATTTTTTTTTCTTATCCCCTGATATATATTTTTAGCTTTTTTATTCTAGTTTCTTCTTTTCTTTTCCTTTTATTATTTCATTGACCCATCATGGCAAACGAAAACGGTACTGAACCTATTGCTAATGGTATGCCCATAATTATCATAAAAAAAACAGATCTCTTCTTTACTAACAGACATTCCCTCGTCACTTTTCTTCTTTCTTGTAAAATAGCTCAACCCGCCGAGGAAAATCTGCCTCAAGTCCCCATGACGAAAGAAGACGGTGCTGAATCCATCACTAAAGGTATGATTACCGTTGTTAAATGTATTCATTATAAAAAAGCAGAGCTCTTTACTAACTTGACATTCCCTCTACACTTTTTTTTTCTCTTGAAAAATAATTCAACCCACTAAAGAAAATCTGTCTCAGACCATTATGAAGAATGACGACGGTATTGACGACGGTGTTGTTCCTGTCGCTAAAAGTATGTCACTATTGCTCAAACTATTTATATAAAATATGTAGAGCTCTTTACTAACAAGACGTCTCTCGTAACTTTTTTTTCAAAAAAAAAAAAAGGTCAACCCACTGAAGAAAAACCATTCCAGGTCGTACTGATCGATATCAAAAAGGCCGCCGAGGACAATGTCATCCAATGCATTGAAAAACCATTGATGGACTCTGGCGATTTAAAATATGTGGCGATTTCGTACCGTTGGGGTGAATTACATGAAACCACCGTGGATACGCATCTGGGGTATTTGGCATCGATCACGTCGTTTGGTTTGGATTCCTTTTTCCAACTTTGTCGTACCATGGTGGAGGAAGTGGATTTGAAGCATATGGACTATGTGTGGGTGGATGCCATCTGTGTGAACCAAGGCGACTATGAAAAACGCAAGGCCACCATTTATCAAATGACCAATATCTATCATCGTGCCAATTACATTGTTGCCGTGCCTGATTTCCATTTACGCCATCTGGAAAAAGTGAACAAGAAAAATGCCGAAATCATTCAAGGGTCCATGAAATACAGCACTTATATTTATCACTTGATTCATGGCAATACCAATCTGCTGGAGGAGTGTGATTCTGCGTTTCTCGATGAACACCGTGTCCCCGATGATCGCCACTTGCGGTATCTATTGACAAGATACACGGAGCATTTTGCTGATGGTTTTACAACTTGCAAGGAACATGATGAACATTACGATGCTGATCTCACTCTGGATCATATCTATGAAACCAATTTGGCTTCCCAAAAAAAGGTCAAGCATCACCATGGTCGAAAACTGTACAAAAAAATCCTCAAGAAGATAGGCATTGGCAAGAACAAAAAAGAACATCCTCTTGACAACCGCGATGTCAGTGAATTACATAAATGTGATAAGGTGCATTCATGTCCTTTATCGCTCTTTGGTGGTGATCCGGAATCCTACGAGGAGGTGGAAAATAAGGCCGATGAACATGCCAAGTATCTAGAGAAACGACAAAAAGACCTGGAGGCTACCAAATGGAGACTGGTGATTCCCGAACGCAGTGCCAGTATCCGGCAATCGGTGGATTTCTTATCGGACTTGATTCAAGATTGGTCGACACGTGTGTGGGTGATTAGTGAATATGGCATTGCACAAACGAAGAAAAGTGGGAAAATGAAGTATTGGTTTATCCAACTGAGTCAAGCCAGTTTCGGAAAGGACGTAGGCCACCACCATCGCCATGACCGGTTTTTTGAATTCGACTTTTCTGGTGATGCTCCGATCATTTCTTCGGGCTCCTCCATCAACTTGTATCGTACACCTACATCAGACTCTACTGTTTCGGTGGGTAGTAAACGCAAACGGGAATCCTTTACAGTGTTTCAATCCTTCCATGCTACCGTCCAAAAACAACTCAATCACCAAACCTTCTTGGAAAAGATGCTCAAGTCCAAGGCTAGTCGGAATGAAGATCGCATGCACGCCATTTTGCCATTGTCCGAGTATAAACACAAGCTGGTGAGTAAAGAGCAAGTGGGCCAATGGCACATCAACGACCTTATTTCCGTCAAATTGCAACTCTACCACTGGACAACCACCAAGGATAAATGGCAGCTTTTATTCTTGTCCAACTTCACCGACCATGTCAGTGGTACCTTACCGACATTTGCTACCTCCAACATTGTTTGGCCTGGCCCAGAAACGTATCCCACACTCACGGACGATGGCCAATACAAATGTAATTTTGATTTGACTAGGGATGATTCCATTCAACTCACAGCGCTTGACAATACCACCGCCACCAGCATCAAGAAGCAATATAAACTCACCATCAAGCCAAAGGAATATTATCAACATAAGAACTATCAAGTGTCTCTTTTGTCGGGGAATCAAGGAAAGGACGAGGCCATGTTACGTCGACTGATTCAACTCGATTTCCCCACCGACTTGCCTGACATGATTTGTATTCCGAATTTCACAGGCCATTTTATCCAAGACGACCCTCACCCGATGACCGTGCAAACCAAAAGCATTTATTTGATCGGCTGCTCGGCTAAAAATAAATGGATCCTCAAGTTTGAATGTGACTTTCAACAGCTTCCCCTGGCCAACTTGCAAACCTGGGAACGCCATGCCTGTGATGTGACAAATGCCCTTGCTGCTGGGTTTGATATTTATTGATTCGATGGATGCGCGTTTTAGATTAGAGTTTTTAATATTATATATATATGTCGAATAAAAACCATGTGTTTCACTCCAGTGACGAGGATATTGGTTTTTTTGATAAAATTAGACATGTCTGTATTTTGCATGTTAATATACGGGCTTTGGAGCCCAAGTGTAGAGGTGAATTAACTACTGTATATATATATATATATATTAAAAAATCAGCTATGATAGCCACATTGCTTAATATCAGAATGGGACAGAGTATGATAAATTAAAAGATTTCCTTTATTGAAGCATATTGATAGATACAAAAAAGTAAAAACAACGGCAATGGATTGAATGAAGGGATCTATTGGATGAAGTTTGAGGGAGACTAATATGAGATTTGAGGGATGGTCAACTACTAATCTAAAGGGACAATTGTAAAATAATGTATTGTACTGTAAAGTAAAGGGGCGTGAAAATGATTATAGGGACATATATTGTTGGAGTATAACAACAGGCAGCACGGACCTAAAAGGGGGACAATGTTAAAAAAGGGATCTCTTGTACATCACAAAGAGAGAAAGAGATTAATGGAACGACATTTTTTCATTGCTAAAAGTAAAAAGATACATATTTTATTCAAATGTAGATACAAACAATGACAAAATAGTAATAAACTAAGCTAATGAAGACACCAAAAGCCCAACGAACGGTGGTCTTAAATCCTGAATCCAAATTGACAGGGTTTCCCCATACATGTTATAATCCCTAATCTGAAAACCCTTCTAAACTAGACCTGACGTTAATCCAAGATCGATGAAGAAAAAAACGACTGAAAAAAGAAACGAAAGAGAAAGAGCGAAAAAATAAAAGTGCGTGAGAAAATAAATAAATCAACTTCACGTGGGCGGGATTTGAAACGTTTTTCCGTCTCTTGTGAGGTTTTTTTTGGAAACCCTTCTTCTATTTCTCACAACAACCACTACCATACAACATCGTTAACATGGCAATTTTTTTCGCATGAAATGAACCACCACCATTTATTATCAACAACATGGCAGTTCTCCTTTGCTTGTTGATAGCTTTCAAATCAAGATGGAGCAATTCAACCTACCTTCGTTTACGCCCCCGCCCTTGTCATTATAAAATACCCACACTCTTTTAATAAGACTAATTTATCTGACGTTATGTTTACTCTACAATAAGATGCGCCATTCTACTCACGTACACCTAATTGCCTCACCTTTAGACAGGTGCCATGGTACTATCATTAGATTACATAGCTTGAATTTAAATCTGAATAAAATATGTCCTGTCTTTTTACTTTATATCGTCCCTCATATTTTAGTTTGCTGTTTCGACTAGACATACCTATATACTGTACAAAAGAAGGTATTTTAAATATATCAAAAATTGTAAAAAAGAAAAATCAACAAGTCAAAGTCAATTATTATCACAATCGGATCAACGTGGTATGATATCGTACAGTATGCTATTGTAGTAAAAAATAGTGGTATTGTAGAGTTGCCATTTACATTTTGGGGATTAACTGTCAAAGTGTTAGAATTGCATTTGTTAAACAAAAAAAAAAAAAAAAAAAAAAAGGATTTTTATTGCAGTAAAAAAGAGACAAGAGTTCTCAATTTCTTTTATAAAAAATTGGGGGAAGTCGGGTTTACGAAAAAAAGGTCGCCAGTTTAGAAAACAAAAAACAAAAAAGCTAGGATAGGGTCAGACTGGGGTTCGATTAACACCCCGTGCTTTGCCAACATGCCCAGTGATGGAAGATTTTGTTCTTGTCAATAACGCTTGGCGGCGATTCCATTGCTTTTAATGTTATTTGCCAGTCTTTAGATTACCCTCTCGGCTGAAGGACGACAGTATTGGGCGAAAAACAGATTGATCCTTTTTTTCTTCTTTTTTTTTGGCCCAAAATACATTGTCTATGCTGTAGAATGAGTCTTTATACTTTCCAGTCCCTATTGAGCCACAATTCACCACTTGAAAAGTCATTGAAAGGCTGAGTTTCCTTGCTTACTTTTAGTCCTCTACCACTCCACATACCAATTGCCAGCTCCCTGAATTCAAAATGCAGTTTTCATTCTACTCTTACCTTTTACACGTATGGCTTAAAAAAGAGCTACCTCTCACCTATATAGAAACGGGAGTGTGCTAATTTTGCATGGAGCCTTTCTACATTTCCCCCACAACAAATGGATGATGACTAAGAGAGGTCTAAAAGAAATACCGTTACTTGCAATACGTTATTTCTCAACCAACAATTAATGTTTTCTAAGAAAGGCACTGTTATTCCGTGGTTTGTTCCCATTCCGGGTAGGTCTATCGTTGATGTGAGTTCCTACTGTAAATATTTTTATTCCAATTCTTTTTCCATAATATCATTTTGTCGCTCTCTTTCACATTTCCTCCTCCTTCTTATTTGCCTCTCCAAATGATCTTTGTTGATAAACAGAATGGTCTAACGTTAACCCATCGTTTCACGATCATTGCTGGATTGCTAATTCGAACCAATCGGACGTCATCCCGAGTTTGCTTCACGCTAAGTTTACTGTCTTTGAATTACATTGACTGCTCTAGGAGTTCCCCACAGTAATTCAGCTCCAATCTCAACTATTCCCTAAATACACCTCCTTTTCCCCCTTCAGCCTCCCAAATTACTACCATTGTATTCAAATAATAATTATTTTGGCATTTGTGTGATGCAGGGGCAGTCAATTTTTCTACACACCGCCACATTTGGTGCCATAATTCAACTTTTGAGATACGAAACTTATTCTTCTAATGGAAGGGAGACGTAATTGGGAGATGAGGGAAACCACAAAGGGTAATATCAGAGAAGGTGTGAAGACAGTGTGACGAATGACATAGGACCAGTGGAAAAAGGGAATAGAACATTTTACTATAAAATCACGTTGGCGATGCATGAATGTTGACCCCATCCATTCATTTGACAGAGTGCTGAGGAGGACAGCTAGGGTCTTAGTGGCTCGTCCACCAAATGCAAAATGGCGGCGGCGTCGAATGCCATCCTATAAAAAAACCTATTCTTCAGACCCCTCCCAAAAATTTACTCTCTCCCTCTCTGTCTCTTAGTCACTTTGCTTACACTCCCCTTCCTACTCGAAAAGAAAACAAAACAAAAGACGACAACACCAAAACTTGATTGAATAGCGCAACATGCGCAGCTTATCTATTACTAAAAATATCATGCCAAAAAAAACGTCCAAAGACACTGTTGTACACAGCTATACTGCTTCTTTAATTATATTTTCCAGTGGTATTTTTTTTCGCGTCGTGGACATGATATGGCAATGGACGATTAAGATGATTATCAATGAGGTAATCAAAAGCAAATAGCATTACGGAATTGTCGTTATAAAGAAATATTCTGGATTAGAATGAACGGAGCGAGGAGCGAGCGAGAGGCGGATTAAGGAAACCAGGGGAAAAGGGGCATTTAGACTTGGTATGTGCATATAGTATTCATTATCCACTCTATTTCTGTGCATCACAAGTTGGTGTCAATCAAATTATACCAACTGTCATATCCGGGGAAAATCCATATGCGCATCTCCACTCCGATTTTTTCTTTCCTTTAATAGTCCATGCGGAGCCCGTTCGAAATTGGTAAACGCCACACAAATACACTGGAAGCCGTTTTTTTTTTCTCTTTTGTATTCAAGCTTCTTCTTCTTTTTTTCCATTATTATTTCAATCGCCAGCAAGGTAAACGAAGACGATACTAATTCTATTGCTCAAGGTATGCTCACCGTTGCCCAAAATATTTATTAAAAACAAAATATGTTGAGCTCTATACTAACAAGATATTCCCTCGACACTTTTTTATTCTCTTGAAAAATAGTTCAACCCAAGAACAAAAACTATCGCAGTCCAACATGACGAATGAAGATGGTGCTGTTGTACCTATCGCTAAAGGTATGTCACTGTTGCTCAAAAAAAAAAAAAAAAAAAAGCAGGGCTCTTTACTAACAAGATATCCTTCGACATTTTTTTTTTTTTTTTTTTTCGTATAATAGATCAACACACCAAAGAAAAAGCACCTCAGGTCATGATGATGAAAAAAGACTCAGCAGATGTTATTAGTAAAGGTGTGTCCATTGTTGCCCAAAATATCTATACAAAGAATAAAAGACCAGAACGCCATACTAACAAGACATCCTTCATCACTTTTTTTTTTTTTTCGCGAAATAGATGAGTCCACCGAAGAAAAGCTGTCTCAGACCAAAATGACGAATGAAGATGGTGCTGTTCCTATCGCTAAAGGTATGTCACCCTTGTTAAAAAAATTCATAAAAAAAAGACTGGTTTTTACTAATAAGACGTCTTTCGACAATATCTTCACAATAGGTCAAGCCCCAGAAGAAAAACCGTTCCAGGTCGTACTGATTGATATCAAAAAGGCCGCCGAGGACAACGTCATTCATTGTATTGAAACACCATTGATGGGCTCCGGCGATTTGAAATATGTGGCGATTTCGTACCGTTGGGGTGAATTACATGAAACCACCGTGGATACGCAACTGGGGTATTTGGCATCGATCACTTCGTTTGGTTTGGATTCTCTTTTCAAACTTTGTCGTACCATGACGAAGGAAGTGGATTTGAAAAATATGGACTACGTGTGGGTGGATGCCATCTGTGTGAACCAAGGAGACTATGAAAAACGCAAGGCCACCATTTATCAAATGACCAATATCTATGAACGTGCCAATTACGTGGTCGCCGTCCCTGATTTACATTTGCGCCATTTGGAAAGTATGAGCAAGAACTATGCCGAAATCATTCAAGGGTCCATTAAATACAGCACATATATTTACCACTTGATTCATGGCAATAGGGATCTGCTGAAGGAGTGTGATGCTGAGTTTCTCGATGAACACCGTGTCCCCGACGACCTCCACTTGCGGTATTTATTGACAAGATACACAGAGCATTTTGTTGATGGTTTTACGACCTGCAAGAAACATGATGAACATTACAATGCTGAACTCACTCTGGATCATATCTTTGAAACCAATGTGGCCTCCCACAACATGATCAAGCATCGCTATAGAAGAAGTCGATACAGGATAGCCCACAAGTATATAGACACTGATGAGGACCAAACAGCATATACTTTCGTTGACCTCAGCAATTTGCATAAATGTGATACGTTGGATGGATGTCCGTTAACGTTTTTCGGTACTGGTGATATGGAATCGGACGACGCGGAAAAGCATGAAACTGACAAGTATCAAGAGAAATGGAAGCGGGTGATTCCCGAACGCACTACCAGTATCCGGCAATCGATGGATTTATTATCGGACTTGATTCATGATTGGTCGACACGTGTGTGGGTGATTAGTGAATATCACATTGCCAAAAAGAAATCCAAGCACATGAAGTACTGGTTTATCCAACTTAGTCATGCAAGTTCTGGAACGAATGCTGATCGCCATCGCCCTTACAAGTTTTTCGAAGTCGACTTTTTGGATGATGCAATAAATTCGGGCTCCTCCATCAATTTGATCCGTTCGCCTACACAAGACTCGATGACTCCTACAACAAGTAGTAGACGCAAACGGGAATCTCGTTCGGTGTTTCAAACCTTCCATTATATGGTCGAACAGCTCAATAATCAAACCTTCTTGGAAAAGATGCTCAAGTCCAAGGCTAGTCGGAACGAAGATCGCATGCACGCCATTTTGCCATTGTCCGAGTATAAACACAAGCTGGTGAGCAAAGAACAAGTGGGTCGATGGCACATCAACGACCTTATTTCCGTCAAATTGCAACTCTACCACTGGACAACCACCAAGGATAAATGGCAGCTTTTATTCTTGTCCAACTTCACTGACCATGTCAGTGGTACCTTACCGACATTTGCTACCTCCAACATTGTTTGGCCTGGCCCAGAAACGTATCCCACACTCACAGAAGATGACCAGTACAAATGTAATTTTGATTTGACCAGGGATGATTCCATTCAACTCACAGGGCTTGACCCTGGCACCAGCATCAAGAAGCAATATAAACTTACCATCAAGCCAAAGGAATATTATCAACATAACAACTACCAAATGTCTCTTTTGTCTGGGGGTCAACGGAAGGATGAGGCCATGTTACGCCGACTGATTCAACTCGATTTCCCCACCGACTTGCCTGACATGATTTGTATTCCGAATTTCACAGGCCATTTTATCCAAGACGACCATCACCGATGGCCGTGCAAACCAAGAGCATTTATTTGATCGGCTGCTCGACAAAAAATAAATGGATCCTCAAGTTTGAATGTGACTTTCAACAGCCTCCCCTGCCCAACTTGCAAACCTGGGAACGCCATGCCTGTGATGTGACAAATGCCCTTGCTGCTGGGTTTGATATTTATTGATTCGATGGATGCGCGTTTTAGTTTAGAATTTTTTATATTGTATATATATATGTTAAATAAAAACCATGTTTTTCACTTCAGTGACAAGGTTTTTTTTTTTTTTTTGATAAAATTAGACATGTTTGTATTTTGCATCTTAGTATACGGGATTTAGAGCTCAAGTGTAGAGGTGAATTAAATATATATATATTCATAAACCAGCTATGATAGCCATGCTGCTTACTATTCGAATGGCACAGAGTATGATCAATTAAGAGGTTTCCTTTATTGAAGCATATTGATATATACAAAAAAAAAAAAAAAAAAAAAAAAAAAAAAAAACATAATATTCATACGAAAGGCTATAATGGAGAGTACATAGAGGGAGAGTATGTGGGGCTACTTTCAACACGATTCTGTGATATGATATATAAGAGTTGTTTTTATGCATTTTTATTCGTAAGCTTCCCGCTCGAATAAAAAAACTCTGCTGTTTGACTCAATGAGAAAATATCGTTTAATCAGGCAACAATCCATCAATCTTTTAGGTTGAGTTTCTGGTTCCTGGTTTTTTTTTTTTTTTTTATTGTGGTCAAAATGAAATGGGAAGACAGGATTTTAAAATCCGACAGACACAATTTTCTATTACAGTTTCTTTCTTTTTTTTTGTTTTCTTAATTGTCCTTCGTTTTTTCTTCATTATTGTGGCCACTATTGGATTAAGTTGGACCTAAAATAGTAGCAGGACTAGTTTAGAAGGGTTTTTAGATTTGGGATCGCAACATGGATGGGGAAACCCTTTCATTTTGGATCTATGATCTGGAGGCAACATTAGACGACTTCTTTGAGTTGCCATTAGCTTAGTTTAGTTTAGTTTAATATTAGTTTGTCAATAGCATGTCTCAATAACTGAATAAAATATGTCTCTTTTTACACACTTCAATGAAAAAAGTGTATCTCTCATGTCTTGTGTAATAGATCCCTTTTTGCCATCGCCCCTTTAGATCAGTGTTGGCTGTTGTTATTCTTCAATAAAAGATAACCATGATATCATTCTTGTGTTTTTTCTGCCTTGTACATTATATTAGACATTCTTTTACAATTATCCCTTTATATTAGTGTAAACATTAGTGTTGACCATTCTTCAGATCCCCCAATAGTCTCCCTCCCGCTACCTCCATTCGATCACTTTAGTTTGTTTTTGATGTGTGTTGCTGTCGTGGGTGACGCCTAGCGGCAATTTCATTGATTTTACTGTAATTTTCCAGTATTTAGATCTCCCACTAGCTGACGACAGTATTGTGCAAAACGGGGGGTTTTTTTTTTTTTTTTTTTGGGCTCAAAATACAATGTCTATGCTGTACAATGACTCCATGTACTCTCTAGTTCCTATTGAGCCTCAATTCACCACTTGAAAAGCCATTGAAAGACCGAGTTTCCTTGCTTACATTTAGTCCTCTACCACTCCACATACCAATTGCCAGCTCTTTGAATTCAAAATGCAGTGCTCATTCTACTCTCACCTTTTATACTAATAGCTCAAAAAAGAGCTACCTCTCGTCTATATAGAAACGGGAGTGGACTAATTTTACATGGAACCTTGTCCATTACCCCCACAGCAAATGGATGATGACTAGGAGAGGCCTAAAAGAAATACCGTTATTTAAAATACGTTATTTCCCAACCAATAATTAATGTTTTCTAAGAAAGGCACTGTTATTCCGTGGTTTGTTGCCATTCCGGGTAGGTGTATCGTTGATACGAGTTCCTACTGTGAATATTTTTATTCTAATTCTTTTCCCATAATATCATTTTGTCGTTCTCTTTCATATTTCCTCTCCTTCTTATTTGCCACTTCAAATGATTTTTTTTGATAAACAGAATGGTCTAACGTTAACCCATCGTTTCACGATCATTGCTGGATTGCTAATTCGAGCCAATCGGACGTCATCCCGAGTTTACTTCATGCTAAGTTTACTGTCTTTGAATTAAATTGAGTACTGTAGAAGTTCCCCACAGTAATTCAGCTCCCATCTCAACTATTCCCAAAGTACACCTCCTTTTCGCCCTTCAGTCGCCCAAATTACGACCATTGTATTCAAGTAATAATAATTGTTACATTTTGGGTGATGTAGGGGCAGTGAATTTTTCTACACACCTCCACATTCGATGGGCATCATTCAACTTTTTGAGATACGAAAACTTATTCTTCTAATGGATGGGGGGGGGGGAACGTAAATTGGGAGAACAAGGAAACCATAAAAGGTAATATCAGAGAAGGTGTGTGAAGACTGTGTGACGAATGACATAGGACCAAGTGGAAAAAAGGGAATAGAACCACTTTATTATAAAATCACGTGGGCGATGCCTATTTGACTGAGTGATGAGGAGGAATAGCTAGGGGCCCTCGAGGTTCGTCCACCAAAATGCGAAATGGCGGAGGCGTCGAATGCCATCCAATAAAAAAAAAAACCTATTCTTCGGATCCCCCCTCCCTCTCTCTCTCTGTCACTGCTGCTTACAGTCCCCTTCCTTCTCAAAAAAAAAAAAAAAAAACAAATCAAAAGACAACAACACCAAAACTTGATTGAATAACACAACATGCGCAGCATATCTATTACTAAAAATATCTTGCCAAAAAAACGTCCAAGGACACTGTTGTACACAGCTACACTGCTTCTTTAAATATATTTTCTAGTTGTAATTTTTTTTTTTTTTTCGTGTCGTGGACAGAATATGGGAATAGACAACTAACGTGATTGTCTATGAGGTAATGAAAAGGAAATAGCACAATGGAATTGCCTTCATAAGGAAATATTCTGAATTAGAATGGAACGGAGCGAGGAGCGAGCGAAGGCGGCATATGGATGGATTAAGGAAAACAGGGAGGAATAGGGTCTTGCAAAGAAAATAGAGTTAAGTGGCGGGATATGAAATAGACATTCATTAGTCGAGAAAAAAAAAAGATAAATTCAGGCACCAAAAAAACAACTAAATCCGCATGAAATATCATTTGCCATGCTGATCTTTTGCCTGTTTAACGAACAAACAAAATAAATATGTGTTACCGTTTAAAGTTTAACAAAAGGAGTCAGAAATTAAGTGAGACAAAGCTATGTCCTTTTTTTATTACAATGAAATGACAGAAAGCTTTTTTAAATGAAAATAGGAGGGACGAGGAAGCGGGTATTGGAATAGCAACTTTCTATTACCCAGATATTATTGAATGGGATACTATTGAGATGAAGGAATAAATAATTGGACTGTGAATAGAAGAAAAAAAATGATTATTGGATGTTTAACAGAAAAAAAAAAAAAAAAGCGAGGGGCATTGGCTTGGCATGTGCAGATAGTCTTCATTATCCATTCTAGTTCTGTGTATCACAAATTAGTGTCAATCAAAAATTATACCAATTGTCATACCCAGGGAAAATCCATATGGTCATCTCCACTCCGATTTTTCTCTTTCCTTTAATGGTCCATGCGGACAATGTTCGAAATTGGGAAACGCCACAAAGATACATTAGGAAGCCTTTTTTTTTTTTTTTGTATTCTACCTTTTCTTTTCTTTTTCCATTATTATTTTCATTTTACCATCATGGCAAACGAAGACGGTACGAATCCTATTGCTCAAGGTATGTTCATAGATTCTTAAAAACAAAATAGGTTGAGCTCTTTACTAACAAGATATTTTCCCTTGACTCTTTTTTGTTCTCTTGAAAAATATAGTCCAACCCACAGAAGAAAAACTGTCGCAGGCCAACATGAAGAATGAAGATGGTGCTGTTGTACCTATCGCTAAAGGTATGTCATTGTTGCTCAAACAAAAAAGCAGAGCTCTTTACTAACAAGATGTCCTTCGACATTGTTTTTTTTTTTTTTTTTTTTTTTTTTTTTTTTTTTTGCGTAAATTAGATCAACCCACTGAAGAAAACCCACCTCAGGTCATTATGATTAAAAAGACTCTGCAGATGTTATTGGTAAAGGTATGTTCATCATTGCCCAAATTATCTATATAAAAAAAAAAAAAACATCTGAACGCCTTACTAACAAGACATCTTTCAACACCTTTTTTTTTTTTTTTTTTTACAAAATAGATGAACCCACCGAAGAAAAATTGTCTCAGGCCAATACGACAAATGAAGACGGTGCTGTTCCCATAGCTAATGGTATGTCACTCTTGTCCGAACTATTTTATAAAAACTAAAAATCTTTTACTAATAAGACGTCTCTCGACAATATCATCAATAGGTCAAGCCCCAGAAGAAAAACCATTCCAGGTGGTACTGATCGATATCAAAAAGGCTGCCTATGAAAACGTCGTGCATTGTATTGAAACACCATTGATGGGCTCTGGCGATTTGAAATTTGTGGCGGTGTCGTACCGTTGGGGTGAATTACATGAAACCACGGTGGATACGCAACTGGGGTACTTGGCGTCGATCACATCGTTTGGATTGGATTCTCTTTTCCAACTTTGTCGTACCATGACGGAGGAAGTGGATTTGAAGCATATGGACTATGTCTGGGTGGATGCCATCTGTGTGAACCAAGGCGACTATGAAAAACGCAAGGCCACCATTTATCAAATGACCAATATCTATGAACGTGCCAATTACATTGTGGCCGTGCCTGATTTCCATCTACGCTATTTGGAAAAAGTGAACAAGAAAAATGCCGAAATCATTCAAGGGTCCATGAAATACAGCACTTACATTTATCACTTGATCCATGGCAATACCAATCTGCTGGAGGAATGTGATGCTGCGTTTCTCAATGATCACTGTGTCCCCAAAGACGAAAAATTACGATATCTATTGACAAATTATACGGAACATTTTGCTGATGGGTTTACCAATTGCAAGGAACATGACGAACATTACGATGCGGACCTTACTCTGGATCATATCTATGAAACGAATTTGGTATCCCAAAAAAGGGTCAAGCATCACCATAGCCGGAAACTGTACAAGAAAATCCTCAAAAAGATTGGCATTGGCAAGGGCAAAAGGACACATCCTCTCGACGACCAGGATATCGGCAAATTGCATAAATGTGATAAGGTGGATACATGTCCGTTAACGCTCTTTGGTGCTGGTGAGATGGAGGCGGCCGAGGAGGACAAGCATGAACATGCCAAGTATCAAGAACAACGACAAAAGGACTTGGAGGCTACCAAATGGAGGCTGGTGATTCCCGAACGCAGTGCCAGTATCCGGCAATCGATGGATTTCTTATCGGACTTAATTCAAGATTGGTCGACACGTGTGTGGGTGATCAGTGAATATCACATTGCCAGAAAGAAGAAAAGCAAGAAAATGAAGTACTGGTTTGTCCAATTGAGTCAAGCAAGTTTTGGATCCGATGCTGGGCCCCATCGCCATGACAAGTTTTTTGAATTTGATTTTAGTGGTGATTCTCCTCAATTTTTTTCCGGATCTTCTGTGTCCTTGTTCCGTGCACCTACACAAGACTCGATGACGCCACCGACCGTGGGTAGTAAACGCAAACGGGAACCCTGTGCGGTGTTTCAATCGTTCCATGCTACTGTCCAACAACAGCTCAATCATCAAACCTTTTTGGAAAACATGTTGCGATCCAAGGCCAGCCGGAACGAAGATCGTATGTTTGCTATTTTGCCCCTGTCGGATTATAAACACAAGCTAACAAGTAAAAACCAAGTCAGCGAATGGCAGATCTCGGATATGATTTCCGTCAAATTGCAACTCTACCACTGGACAAACATCAAGCATCGGTTGCAGCTTTTATTCTTGTCCTCCTTCACCGATCATGTCAGTGCGACGTTACCCACGTTTGCTTCCTCCACCATCGACTGGCCAACGCGCGACAAGTATCCCCTCTTAATCGATAATAACTCTATGTATAAATTTAACTATAACTATAATTTTGATTTGACTCGCGAGGATACCATTCAACTCACAGCACTCGACAACAGCGACAGCAACAATAACAAAAGGAAGCCATATAAACTGACCATCAAGCCAAAGGAATATTATTACCATGCCAACTACCGAAATCTCCTTTCGTTAGGACGCAATGCAAAGGACGAGGCCCTGTTACGCCGACTGATTCAACTCGATCTCACCACCGACTCGCCTGACATGATTTGTATTGGGGATTACACTGGTGAGAACTTGACGCATTGTATTTATTTGATTGGCTGCATGGCGAAAAATAAATGGATCCTCAAGTTTGAACGTGAATATCGGTACCATCCCAAGGCCAAGTTGCAAAAGTGGGAACACCGTGTGTTTGACGAGAAAAACAATGGGTTTGATATCTATTGAAAAACGGAAAATCGATGGCTGGGATTGTAGATTTATTATATATGTATCTTTGAATAAAAATAAAGAAAAAACGATGGAATTTTTACTCTATATAGGAGTCATTTTGGTGTTTTTGATAAAAATGAGCCACCCATATGCATTTCTTCATAAGTGTGTCCTTTAGTATTCAAGTGGGCTTCAGCTTCGGGGGGGGAGGGACATCAAGTTTTTAGTTTTATTTTATTATACCACATGCAAAAAAATAAAAATAAAAATAAAATAAAGAGGAGGGTGTATATACTATGTCTAGTCTACGGTCTAGATGAATTGATATGAATGGGCAGAGCGGGGAGAGAAGGAGCTTAATGAATATGAGCAACGTTGTATATAAAGTGACCTAGAAACTGTCAACCAGTCGGTAAATCATAGATAAGCTAGACCTCGGAGTAAACAGGTGTATGGATACAAGTTGAAAATGGTTTCAATTCTATGTCAATCTGGAACATGGCTATTTTTTTAATTGTCAAGTCTCCAAAGACTGCCAACTCATTTCTAAGGCACGGCGGGAAGTAGTCATAGCAAGCGCTTGTCAGTATACTCATAAAACAGCTATGGTAGTCACTTTGTTTATTATTCGATAGGTCAGAGCATGGTTAATAAAAAGGCACACTTTATTGAAGCATATTGATAGATACTACCAGTAAAAATGAGAGGTTCATTGAAACAAGGAATTGAATGAACGGATCTATTGGAGACTAATGTGAGATTCGAAGCATGGTCAACATTAATCCAAAAAAAAAAAACAGTTGTAAAAGAATGGCTAATATAAGATATAGTACAATACAAGGCGTGAGAGAGATGAAAGGGACTACCTTTCGTTGAAAGCACAACAACAGTCAACACCAAACAAAAAGGCAGATGATAGTAGAAAGGGAATCTTCACTTATATAACACATGAAACTAATAGGACAGTTTTATAGAAGTGTAGCAAAAGGTACAAATTTTATTCAATTGTAGATACAAACTATGGACAAACTAGCACTAAACTAAGCTAATGACGACATCTAATGGTGGTCCTAAATCTTAGATCCAAATGAAAGGGTTTCCCCATGCATCTTGTCATCCCTGATCTGGAAACCCTTCTAAACTAGTCTTGACACTAAGCAGCATCCACCAAAGCTCATTACGATTTCAAGGAGGCCATCATGATGAAGAAAAAAAAAAAGGAAGGTGCGACGAAGTGGAAAAAAAAGTCGACCGGCATTTGAAATCTCATTGGTCTTAGGTTTCGTACTTCACCTCTACTATCAGTGCTATGTGATATTGAATAATCCATCTTTTTCGGGGACGAGTGTGTAATAAGATACGAATTAAATACTATGGTCATATTGTAGAATTGGTAGAAAAATAGAGTAAAAGATGTTGTATCAAAATAAGTGATATAACTGATGTGGTTTATAACCAACAAGATGATGACAGGCTTTTATAACAAAAATGTTGGGATCGGATGTTGGAATGATAAATTTCCATGATGATAGGTTATGGTAGATGATAATGGATTATTGGCAGAGTTCAATATTAGGGAATAAAATAATGCATTGTGGAATAGATGGATGATTAATTATTGATGTTGATTGTAGACCAAGTGAAACATGGCCAGTGCAGGGATACGTTGGTCAGGGGCAAGGTACAATTGTGGGGTTGGGAGAACCGGATAAATGATATGTGTGGATGATGGCAAATGAAAAATACGACAAGGGGGAAGGTTATTTGTCTGGGAGAGTCAAAAATAAGCATGGATATATTGCCTCAATATCCTGGGATGCTCATTCAGGTCGCCTTGGAAAATACATTTTCCACCGACAAAATCACATTTTTCTCAACGGCATTACGTGCTATGTTGTAATGTACAGTGCCCTGCGCTCTATCTAAAAGAATACTGAGACTGAATATAGAAAAAATATTCCTAATGCATGGAAAATAGAGGCATTGGGCAATTACTTTTGGAGATTACTCCATTTCAGAGGATTTTCAGAGGGTTTTCAGAGGGTTTTCAGAGGGTTTTCAGAGGGTTTTCAGAGGGTTTTCAGAGGGTTTTCAGAGGGTTTTCAGAGGAATTTCAGAGGATTTTTCAGATACCGCCCGTACCACCTTCATTGTATCGCCGATCACTACTAGTATAAACAAGCTTTGTGACATTAGCAATTAAAAAAAAATTGACATCTACTTCTTTACCTCCTTTTACCGTACTATTTGACGCGCTATTGTTTCTATTTGTTATGATTATTCAACTTCTAATTGGTGAAACCTATACTTATCAAGGAGTATGGTCGAGGATGTAAAGATTGACCCTCCCGTTGATGATTTATTTATCGAGTACACCTATTGCAACGTAACCCTACTTCTGACTGTATCCGATAATATAAACAGCAACGACAACAACGATCAATACAATTATTTTCTAAAAATTATAATTAAGGACAGTTTCATAGAACAAGGTTATATGATACTTGGTCGGATCATGGCTATGGAACCTACTAGTTGGCATTTTTACACGAACATGTAAATTGGCGACAAAATTTACAAAGTAGATAATAGCCACAAAAGGATGGTCGACTTGGAATTTTTCAGTTTGGATGGGAAAATGACAAACCCCATATTATCAACAGATTGACTCACCTGAACAATACCAATTATCAGGACCCTCAAAACGTCCATTGAAAGATCTGTCTAAAAAACCATTATAACCACCACCGATTACACTGGGATCACCAATAGAAACATAAACTTTGCCATCAGTTCCACCGCCTCCTCCTTCAGTATCAAATTTAGCACCATCACCACCCACACCTTTACTAGTGACTCACCTTTATCAAAAAGCAACACCACCACTAACAACCACTAAGACAAAAACGACCATCAAGCATTATTACCATAAGGTCCGTCATGAGGCAAATATATGCCAAACAAATTTATTCAAAAAAGAAAATGATAATCATGATTTTTTATTTTTATTTTTTTAAAGCATTACTCTATATCTATTAAATAAACAATGCCATTTTTTTATATTGCCAATGTCACAAAGCTTGTTTGAACAGGTAGTGATCGGCGATACAACGAAGGTGGTACGGACGGTATCTGAAAACGCCTCTGAAAATCCTCTGTAATGGAGCAATCCTCCAATTTATTGCCGGCGAGAAGATATTTTACTGCCGTTGGAGCAATTTTGCTTTTTAAAAGTAGGGGTTGATGAGCAGTGCCTACTTTTTATCTTCAACAGAGTCATGTGCCATTTTGTATGTCGAACAGACTCAATGAGACGTGCCTACTTTTTTCCACTTCCCGACGGTCTACGAATGGAATCTTGCTACGTGCATACAATAATATGATCACTATTTCAAAAGAAGAAGAATATATAAAGGTACCATTAGAATGGTATGTCACCGTGTTGTTAAAAAATACAAGGTCATGATAGTGTCCGTCAAAAAGATATGCAAGGAATATCTTTTACTCACATCCTGTTTTTTCTCCTTACTCTATTCTCTAGCATGTATGAAGAAGTGTTCTTTTCTTTTTATTTTTGCCCATGATTTATGAATTGATGTAACGAATATATAAAGTCTTACCAAGTCATGCATATTAAATCCTGTTGCCTCCTCTTTTTCTAAAAAAATAAAACCTAAAAAAAGGTGGCCAATATAATACAGTTAATGATTTTACATGAAATAATTGACATGTTTTCATTTTTTGCAATCTAAAATTTTTAACCATCTAACTCTACATTTTTTTTTTTTTTTTATTTAGCGAAAGACAATGTCTATTTCCTATAGATACAGTACATGATATACAAACATTGATCGTCCCTAACTTTACTATTTATTTATGCAACTCCCTTCTATTTATTTATACATGTATACTGACCCTACATGTTGATCGGCATCATTATTGTTATCATCAAAGATAGGAGAAAAAGAAGTAGTGGGGCCTGTATGATATGCAATTTTTTTTTTTTTTTTAGTGGACATACACAAGCAGGCTTATCGTGTTCTTTTACATGAACTTTGTCGATCTCTTTACCATTCAAAAAATATATAAAAAGATGGTGGATGTTTTTTCTTTTTTTTTTGATTATTATTTCTTAACAATCTATATTAAACAAAACAAAATAATCCATCAACCATGGTCCAAGCTTCTTCTTTTTTGCTCTTGTTAGCGTTTTCTGCTGTCATGATTCAAGGTGCACCTTTGGCTGCTCGTTCCAAAGAACACCATACCAAAGACAAACCTCCCACTGAGGAATCCAAATTGCAACTGCAAGCTGATGGAACTGGTTCACCTCCAATGCCTGACCAGCAAGCTTCTGGTTTCGGTTCTATGCTACCATTTGCAGAGCAAGGTACTGGAAATACCCGAGCTGGATCATCTGGATCGTCAGCGACTCTCCCCTCTTGTATGGATCCTCAAAACCGTCAGTCCACTGCTGGATCACCACCTGCTCAACAAGGAACTCCTCCAGAACTCGTTTTAGGTCAAGGACCCTTCGGTCTATTACCAATTCCTGAACCACCCACTAGTGCTCCTCCCCCTTAAAGGCTAACCAAATGATGTACCTGTAGCCCAAAGTGCTCTTTGAGCTCAGAGCCAATAAGAGCAAAATGAAGGCCAGCAAGAAAAAAAAAAAAAAAAAAAAAAAAAAAAAAAAAAAAAAAAAAAGTGTCTCCCCTCGCCACCTCTCTTTCCCCGCTTGTTTGCTCTGTCTTTCTCATTTTAGCTTTATCTACTGTTTTTTTCACTTTCTATTTAATTTATTGATTTATTAACTCTTGTTTGTGTTTGTTGTATTGGAAAAAATAATTTTTAATAAATTAAAATAAAATAAAACACTCAACCATTCATCTCCTCGCGTGTATTTTTGGTCATTTGGCTTGCTTTTTTTTTTTTTTTTTTTTGTGAAGAAAGCAGCCTTGTATCATCCTACATTTATGATTCTATTTTATTTTTAGAGGACCGCTTTTACAGTATCTTGCCACTGTTTCCGGAATATACAAATAGAAGATGTCAGATGGCGATGTGGGACACTCGTACCTTGGTATCCCGTCAAATTGAAGCTATTTGAGATCATGACGACGAAAGACAAAGTGAACCTTCTTTTGTTGGCGGGGAACCGACTGGCTTCCAATAAAGCATGGCATTACCGACATTTGCAACATCCACTATAAACTGGGAAGCACCTAGTGAATATTGCACGCTGGATCGTGTCCAAGCCCCGTGCAATTTTGATTTGAACAACGAATCCACCATCACACTCAATTATGATGACTCGCCCCACTATTATTATCTCAACGTGTCACCTATGGAATACTGCATCTTATCGAAAGCGTATGCACGTCATGTTTTCCATTTTGCACCCCAAAAAAAAGAAAGACTACTCAAGCGGCTCCAGATCGACCATGGAACGAATGCTTTGGTTGATTTTATCGCTATCCCTAGTTTTGGCGATGCCGAGACGAGTTATAGAGACAGACCTGGGGTTCCCTATTTTACATCTTTATGCAGGTCCCGATACGCCATCTTATTGGCTGGAAATTTTGTAGACAACAAGTGGCTGTTGTTTGAACATGATTCGATGTTTCTACACTGTGGCGATTCCGAATGGACGCATCATTACAGTGAAAAGGATGGTGTTGGCTTTAATATATATTGAATTAAAAATGAACTCGAATGAATATAACATCCATCAATAAACAAACTTCTATTTATTCATAACTGATACTGTACAGTGCAATGATATTATCATATATACCGCATCCAATACTTCCATGGATCTAGCCATATTGCGCATTTGTACCATAACCCGTGCAAAACTTCTGCAAACGATGGTCGTTTGACATTACTAAACGAGTCGATGTTTTTCTCCAGTTTTTTTTTTTTTTTTTTTTTTTTTTTTTTACTGGTAGAGTGTAATCGCCCGAAGAAGAAATTGCGGTGTTTATTGGAGTCATCCCAGGCATTTATCCTTGTCCAATGAGAACAGATCATTGTACATGAATCTAACAGTTTATTTCATTCGGTGTAGTATTGAGCACAACATTGGATCTTTGGACAAAGTCATCTAATACCCGATTCTTTCACACACACACACACTCACACACTCATGACTCCACCTTTTCCTACATTCATATTCACGCCATCCGACAGAACATTTAAATGCACTAAAGAGACTAAGAGTAAAAGTGACAAGACATAGTTTATTCAAATGTAATGGATATAATATACGACAAACAAACCACCAAACTAAGCTAATGATTGTTTCCATAACAATGTTCTAAGATGAAGGGCTAATCAGGCACCAAGTGTGGATTTCAAAATGACAGAGTTCCCCATGAATGTTTGTCTTGCATTTTTCAAAATGCCGCTAATTCACATTCTAACATACTAATCCAAGTTGACCAGCACCTCATTAAAGGTTTCCAATAAACATGATGTACTAAAAAAAAAAAAAAAGAAAAAAAAAATTTCAATGGGTCCCTATAAGGTTCAAAAACCATGGGCGGCCTTTAAAAACAAAATCCATGATCTTCCTTCTATGCAAAATTTTGTTCATTTATTAACTATCTATCTATCTATCTATCTATCTATCTATCTATATATATAGAACTAATTCTCTTTTTTCAAAAAATACGGAACCCATTTGGAAAGCCCGCTGCTGTATCCTTTTTCATGGTGCATCTCTGACTCGGATAAATCCTTCCCTCTTTGTAATTGGAGCAAAACGGATACACAAGCCAGATGTTTTTTTCCCTTGAGCCGACGACTTGCAGATCGGATGTCAATCCATACCATGGAAGGGATGTTGTTGTTTCCGTAAGAGTGGCGTCGATCAAAAAAAGAGGAATGGAGACGGCTTCCAAGGGATCGCGAGCAGGATCCAAGCCTAAGGACGCCCACAAGGGATGTGATTGACCGCCCATGTCTTGATAAAAAGAGCGCCTCTTGCTTTTGTGAAGATAAAGCACACGAGGACTGAGCCATAACATATGGCCTATTGAATGATGGTACAAACGGATATCGTTGTTGGTGGTGGTGGTAGTGAGGTCAAAATTACATTGAACACCACGGATGGTCGTCGTAAAACAAGCCATCAAGCCCGGTTGGATGGCTTTAAAGTGCGACGCGAAGGTGGGTAACAGCGGGGTTCGTGAAGGTAAAGGATGCCGTTTGCAAAACACCAACATCAAGCGGTCCTTGGTATCCATCCATGCCATCAATTGCAGTCGCACCGATAACATATCGGAAATGCCTAGGCGGGAAATACTGTGGCGATCCTTGATATGATGTTTGTATTTGGGTGCAAGCGGAATGATGGAATGGAATCGATCTTCATGTTTACTTGCTTTTGTTTGTAGCATCATTTCCAGGACCGTGCGTTTGGTGAGGCGACGATGCATACTTCGGTTGAATTTTCGGGTCAAGTAAATGATCTGACTTGTGAATGGTTGTTGATCACTTGATAAAGTGCTATTATCCTCCTTGCCGTCATTGTCGACTACCAACGATGGGGGTGCATGTGTAAAATTAAATTCAAAAAAACGAAGCCCATGTAATTCAGGACAGCTGAGTTGATTATACCAAAATTTCAATTTCCCGGTTTTGCGTTTGGCGATATGGTATTCGCTGATGACCCACGTCCGATTCGACCAATCTTCCATGATGGATTGTAAAAATTCCATCGATTTGATAATGTCGGTTTTGCGTTGATCCAATTTTTGTTGCCATTCCAGGCGCTGGAATTCTACCATCATGCGGTAAGGCAGTTGTTGGTCATGTTCGGGTTGTTGTTGAGCGCTTGCATCGTGGTGGTCGTCACCCGGCATCGATCTTTTTAAAGACGTAGGAGGAAGCATCAACGCCATCATGTTTTGAATAAAAGGACTACCTTTGACATGTTGCTGGGCGTCGTCCTCCTTGGTGGCGTGGTTGGCGGCGGTGGCCGTCATGACCACATCCCGACGATGCACGTCCATGGCAGGCACACCCATGGCATCCATCCAAGCATGGTCCATCTTGACCATTGTTTGTTGTGCGTCGCTGGTACCGACCAGTAAATAATATAAATAACAACGGTATTTTTCAATGATTGCCATGGTATCGTGGTTGGCGGTGGATGAGATGGATAAATGGGTGGCATGTAAATCGGGCACTGCTACAATGGTGGTGGCATGGATATAAATATCATTCATGCGGTAAATGGTTTCTTTTCGTTTTTCCAAATGCTCTTGATTCACGCAAATGGCATCCACCCATACGTATTCGATCTGTTGCAGATCAGGTTCATGGCACATAGCTTGACACAATTTAAAAAAATCCAGAAGCTGAAATGAGCTAATGCGTGCATTGTAGTCCTTGGTTGCAGGCACCATTTGTTCATCCAATTCTCCCCATCGATAGGAGAGTGCCACATATGGCGGTGTTTTGCCATCCAACGGTTTTTTTTCGCAATAAATGTGATATTCCTCGGCGGCTATTTTAATATTGACCAGGACGATATGGAAGGGTGCTTGTGCTGGTGCTTGTGCTTGTGCTTGTGCTTGTGCTTGTGTTTTTATTTGTGCTTGTGCTTGTTGTCGTGCCTCTGATGAAAATGTGAGCGCTAAAGTATTTTCAGAAGAAATATCATCATATAATGGCCCAAACATGTTATAGTACGTTGTTCTTGGTGCGGCTTTACTGATGGTCGCTGTTTTACTGCTGCTTTGGCCGAAGCTGATGATGGTTTCACTTCTATTATCTTTAGTCGTTTGGTGGCCTGTGTTTTGTCACCCAATTCAACATCGGATTCGTCAGTAGATGGATTTGATTTTGACGGTGGTGTTAGTGGTTTTATTATTTCTGGATTCGCATGTATTGTATTTGTGGCATCTTGTTCATTTGCTGAGAAATAACGAGGAGGCGGCGGAGTTGAAAATGATGAAGACGATGTTGCAATTTCGCTATTGGATTCCAAAAGTATATCTGACGGTGTCTTTGACATTGATTTTGACCTTTTCATTGAAAGTGACAATGACGATGATTTTCTTTTGGGCATTCTTTTTTCGTAAGGGCTCTCTTCTGTTATATATTTGTCAAAAAAAAAAAATTAGATATAGGCTTTTTTCCATTGTGATGAGGATAAAAGTCGTTTTGAGTTAGATCCTTACTTTCATCATCCTTGTTGCTTAGTCCCAAATCCACAGGCTGTTTTGACATTGAATTACTTGTGGGGAGATATTCAAAAGGTAGACCTGGTGGTACTGAATCAAAAAATTAAAAATAAGCATTGACCATTGATGAGGATATGTGGGGATGCCATTTGTAATATCCTTACTGTCGCTTGATTTCGAGTTGTTCGTGGATGAGGATTGAGTTTGCCCTATTGCATCCAAATATATATATAAATCAGACATATGCTTTCTTCATTGGCGAGATTGAAAATTGCTTAGAGGTGTACTTACCGTCATTTTTTTTAAAATTGTTTGTCATCGGCGGAAGTCCTAATGATAATCTTTTTGAAGATAATTTCTCGTCTCTGGATGACATGGCATTTGTCATGCTCACCGGTCGTTTTGACCATGATACACTTTCGCGATAGGGCTGAATAGGTAGATTTGTTCCTACTGTATCAAAAAAAAATCAGAATATTTAACTTTCTGCATCGATGAGGATTGAGTATCTTTACTGTGATCATCCTTGCCGCCATTACCGGAGTCGGAATCTGAAGCGTTAAAAAATTCCAAGAACTCCTCGAGTGTAGGTTCAATGGGTGGAATCGTTGTTACTGTAAAAAAAAAAAAAAAATAGAAATCAGTTGGATGTTTTCTTCATGAGTGATGATGATTTCGTCGGTTTGATTCACCGATTCGTACTTTGTTCATCCTCGTCGTCAGAAAAATCAAAGACGGATTCTTTATTGATTTTGTCGTTCATGGTTGTTTTGAAAGTATATGATACATATGAAAAAAGAGAGAAAGAACAAGAATAACCAGCGGGGAGATTATATATTTTCAACTCCTTCTAACAATTACTTTTACTCATCCGTGTGACGGAACGCCAAGCTTATTTTATTTTTGGACCAAATTAAAAAAAAAAAATGTCGCTGTCAATACATATATACATGTATATATCTTATAGCCTTCATCTTATACTTCGACATATCAAGTCAGTTTTTGAATGAATCATGAAATTCTTCCACTTATCATGATTTCGATGTAACTGATAAAGGTGAACACTTTGTATAGAAAAAGAATAGACGTGGCGCATACGTTACACGATGTGAAGCTAGTGATACATCATCATGTAGAGAAAGAAAGAAAAAAGGCTTAGAATGTAAGAACGTGATCGATCCATAATTACCTTCTTTAGCATATATTAAACAGAAAAAAAGGGGATGCGGTTTGGTCTGTAATAAAGGAGTGTTCATATGTAAAAAAAAAAAAAAAAAAAAAAAAAGTCGAGACAGGTATCGTTTTATTTCAATTAGATAATATCATATTGCATAGTTCTAATAAACTGGCATTTCCTTTGCTACCAAAGAAAAATATGTATCATATAATCTACGTGTGTATGATATAACAGCAGAGGAATGTATATATACAGCCCAAACAAGAAAGAATAAACCATCATGCTATGAAAGTAAGCTAAAATTTCAACCGGCTCCAATGTTATGTTATTATTATGATACCTATCCCAAGTGTATATACCGACATCATCGTTTGCGAGATCCAATAAATTTGTATGATACTGTATACGTTTGGTATACTTTGGCTTGATACGTTGTTCAACCCGGTAGCGTAGTTATGATGTGATTTAACAGATGCACATCGTCAAGCTTCTAATTTGTATTAATTTCATACGATGCATAATTAAAATCAGCTACGGTTTTCACAACTCCCCCGACATCACCACTATATCCCACCACCACTGGCATCAATTCCTGGGTCTGACGCTCCATGCAATCTGGACGGCACACTGGGCAAATATTTTCGACACCGTTCCTTTCTATCCTTCCTATATCATCAAAACCGTCTCCGCCTCTCTCTCTTCCCAAGCCCTTCTGCCCCCAGCACTTTGTAAACCACTATGATGATCTGCTATTGTCTTCTGAGTTTACCCGACCCCTTAGTATAGTTTCCCCATCTTCTATTTCCACCTGTCAGTGTCCACGGTACTAATCCTTTCTTACATCTTCCTTCTTATTTCTACTATTCATATCCTTTAACTGGACACCTCTCACCACGACGTGTTTCCAGGTCTTTATTTTAATAATGACATTTTACAAAAAAAAAAAAAAAAACAGCTACGGCGTGGCGTACTTAAGATAACACAATTGTCGATGCTTTGATGTGGTACTGTATCTTAATTGCTCATGACAATTGAAAAAACCCACCATTAGAAGAGAGCCGCCTTACTGTATTGTCAATGATGATAAATGGGTGGGCTGGCGGTTGCTTTAAAAGGAAAGCGGAACCCCACAATGCCTACCAAAAGTTGGCTGCTATAAAAGGAATAGGGGGTCACCATACCATCGTCACTATTGAATGGTAACGGTTACTTGTTTTTTTGAGACGAGAATCATCACGTTGATGATGTTGCACGATACTTATGAGGTTTTTTTTTTTGAAAAAAAAAAAAAAAGTGCGAGTTGTCAAAATCTCAGAGAGACTATGGAAACTTTTCAAATCCCGTACACGTGGTTGTTTGTTTTCTCCCACTTTTTTTTCGCTTTCCTTCGTTTCTTTTTCTTTTTTTCTTTCTTTAATTTTTCACCATTCAACTTTTTTAAGACTATGATGATCTTATATTAGTGTCAGGCCTAGTTTAGAAGGGTTTTCGAATAAGGGATTACAACATTCATGGGGAAACCCTTTCATTTTGAATCTAGGATCTAACGCACTATTAAATGATTTTTTCATGCCTTCATTAGCTTAGTTTAGTCATAGTTTAGTGTTAGTTTGTACATAGTTGTATTCAAAACTGACATGCTTCAGAAAAAACTTCTCTCGTTAAATCTCCCTCTTGTCTCGCACAAGAGATCCCTTTGCGCCGTCACCACTTTTAGATTAGTGTTGTATCAATAAAAAGATATCCCATTAGTCTTCCTTGCGCCTTATTTTGTACAGTAAATTAGATCTCTTATTACAATAGATTAGTGTTAGTCATTCTTCAGATTTCTCTTATGCTACCTTCATTAAATCCTTTGTAATAATGAACCTCACGTTTGTAGTTTTACTATTTATCTATCAATAGAAGATGCCGATTTTATTAAGCATCCGCTAACCCATTTAGAGAGTATGTAACGGAGTTATTGTAGCTGTTTCGTGAGTGTACTACCTTACATCTGATTTCTAGTCCTTCCCCACCCAACTCACTCACCATGACTACCAAAGACTTGGCCATCCAAAATCATAATGATCAGCATCGTTCGATTTACACCGCGCGCACATGTTTTTTTTTTTTTTTTTTTTTTTTTTTTTTTTTTTTTTTTTTTTTTTTTTTGAAATGTATTGTAACTATGAACATATTCATTATTATTGGTCCACATGACAAATTCTCTTATGGTGGAACAAGTCCGTCGACGTGCAATGTGTCACACGAACTACAAACGAAAATGGAAACACACCCGCTGTCATCTCACCCTTCATCTTTACCACACTCACGTTTATATTCTTCTTCTGTTAATGCCGAACGGGACTTGTCCAATTTGTTTGGCTTAAGGGAATTGATGGCATGGGCTACTAATGAATAGGACTGCCGCAGCCCCGCCACCTTCGTCGATACCAACTTCTCCGCCACCCTAAAAATCTATCGACAACTGCCACATTCCGCTCCTTCAAAAATTAGTATAAAAAGGCCAAACTTTTTGGCAGAAAATATTTTCTCTTTAGTTTTTTTATCAGTTTTCTCATTTTATCAAATAAAACTTAGTACAAAAGGTTTTTTTATAACCATCAAGTTATCTTTTATTTCTATTTTGCTATAGAAATCCACTTTATTTTATTTTCAGAGTCAGTTGTACTCTTTTTTATTTTTATTGAACCAGCTAAGGTCAATACTTCTACTTTATTTTACTTTATCAAGTTTTCTTTTCAAAACTTCTTTTATTTCAAGTTGGACCTTATCTACAAAGGTTCTGGTGCTCACTACTTATTACCAATAACGTATCTGGTACTTTCTACTTATATCAAATAATATTGTTGGAGTCATTCCAGGTATTTATCCTTGTCCAATGAGAACAGATCATTGTACATGAATCTAACAGGTTATTTCATTCGGTATAGTATTGAGCACAACTTTGGATCTTTGGACAAAGCCATCTAATACCCAATTCTTTCACACACACACACACACTCACACACACTCACACAATCATGACTCCACTTTTTACTACATTCATATTCACGCCATCAGACAGAACATTTAAATGCACTAAAGAGACTAAGAGTAAAAGTGACAGGATATATTTTATTCAAATATAGTGGATATAAGATAAGACAAACAAACCACCAAGCTAAGCTAATAAAATGTTTCCATAACAATGTTTTAAGATGAAGGGCTATTCAGGCACCAGATGTGGATTTCAAAATGACAGAGTTTCCCCATGAATGTTTGTCTTGCATTTTTCAAAATGCCGCTAATTCATATTCTAACACACTAATCCAAGTTGACCTGCACCTCATTAAAGGTTTCCAATAATGATGATGCATTAAAAAAAAAAAAAAAAAAAAAAAAGGAAAAAAAAAAAAATTTCTATGGATGGATCTCTATGATTCAAAAATCATGGGCGGTCTTTGAAAACAAAATCCATGATCTTCCTTCTATGAAAAATATTGTTCATTTATTATCTATTTATATATTGTTATGTGATGGTCCACATGAAATGTAGGACATCAATCATTACATTAGTAACTGGGATCTGGGTTGTTGTTATCAATTCTTTTATTAAGTTCGAATTCCGATGCAATATATATAATTAAAATTAAACTACTATCTTATATCCTTATCTTCTTAAGAATTTTGTATATCTAAATAACTATAGTGGAGGGAGGGAGGGTCCAACCCAGATCCCAGTTACTAATGTAATGATTGATGTCCTACATTTCATGTGGACCATCACATAACATTACATAGACTAGACTGGGATCTGGGTTGTTGATCCAGAGTACTATTTGTAAAATCCGTATGCGTTTCCGATGATTGACGATAGAAGAGGAGAAAGGTATCTTGAGAGGCCCAACCACCATGTGCCACAATGTCATCGACGGAGAGGCCAGCAGTAGCAGCTAACGTAGAACCGAGATGTCGAGGGTCAGGAATAGGAGCATCAGGGGCACGGCCAATATGCTGCATAATGTCAGACATGTAGCGACTGATGGTAGTGGAAGTAACTTGAGATCCCAATTGATGGGTATTGCGGAAAAAATAGTTGATGGTAGTAGCGGGAGCAATAGGATGAGGGGCACGAAGTGGATCAACTGCCAAGCGTTGACGATAAGAGATGAAAGCTTGAACCGGGCAAAAAACAGGATCACGATGTGGGTGAATGGTGACAGACTTGATGCGGCGAGAACCTTTGCGTTTATCTTTAGGAGCGACAATGTGGAGAACCAAGTGACCAGAGCGATTGACTTCCGAGAGATCTAAATCCATACGATGCAAGTCGAGGGACGTAGGAAACCACACATAGCCAATAACCAAGCCGTTTTCCGAGATAAACTGAGACGAGACATGGTGTCGTTGGAGCCCAAAGAACGGATATGATCGAAGACTGGTGTTAAATCGTAGTCAAAGGTACGCCTCGTGGGGATCTTGGAATCCTTGAGTGCCTTAATATAGATAACGTAGGTTGAGTCGCTGCGTATGTTCTGTTGTTCAATGATCGAGTAGAGGTCTAAAATCGCTGATTTTGCATTCAAAGTGGTGCTGACAGCCCAATTTTTGGCTTCCCGGGTGTCGGCCAGGAAGGAGATAATAGTGGGGGCGTGTGGGATGTTTGGATCGATGGTGCGTTGACGACACCATGCGACGAATAACCGTTGGTAAGTTTGATAGTTTCGAGTTCGTGAGTGTTGTGTGGCTTGAATGGTATTGATTGCTGAATGTGATAATTGAGCGGCGCGAAAGCGTTTGTTCAAATGTTCCATGCGATCAAATTCCACTTCAGGTGAGGGCGACCGTCGTCGTCGTCGAGATGTTGTGTCGATAGTGCTGATGGTGGTAGGTGATGAGGGCGAGAGCGGGTCATTTGCTGGAGGGTTGGCCACCACGGTGCTGAGGGCCAATTCGGTGTGATCAGTGTGGCCTGTTGTGGTTGTTGTTCGAGGCGAAGCAGGATACGTTGAATGAGATTCCAAGGTGGACACAGGTAAAGACGGCCTGGTATTGTCGTCCAATCCCGAGAGAAGGCGTTGATCCATGCTGCTGTTGGGTGATAATTCCAGGAGACGAAGTTGTGTGGAATCTTGGCGTTCGTTGGCGATGCAAAGAGGTCGATGTGGTGGGGGCCCCATAGGTGGTCTAGAAGTTGATATGCTTGGGGTGAGAGAGCCCAATCGTTCTGGATGGTCATTTGGCGAGAAGGTGCATCCGCTGGATTGCAAAGTGATGGGACGTAAAGTGTTGAGAGATGGATGTTGTTGGCGAAGCAGTAGGTCCATATGCGCATGGCGAGTTTGTTCAGCGAAGAGGAGCGTGTTCCACCAAACTTGTTGATGTACGATATGGCTGAGGTGTTGTCCATGCACAGTTGAATATGCTGATGTGGTTGGAAGTGAAGATGGTTGAACAATTTCCAAATTACGAGGAGTTCTTTGTAATTGATATGTTGCGCTTGTTCCTTCCGTGTCCATCGTCCCTGGTACTGTTGGTCGCCTTGTACAATCCCCCAACCCTGATTCGAAGCATCCGTGAAGATCTGGTGCGTCGGTCTGTGTGGCAGCATCTGCCGTCCGTTCCATTGTCGAAGTTGAGTGATCCACCAGAGAAGATCCTGGCGCATGTGTTGAGTGATCTTGCAGGTCTGTGTCCATTGGTGTGGATTGTTGGAGCGAGCGCGATTTAGGTTGCTGACCAGGTGTCGAGTCCGGAACCGGGCTTGTTGATTTCCCAATTGGGTAGCCATTGCCGCGCCGATGAAGGCTGCTAGTTGCTTGACCTTTACTTCTGCTTGATACAGGAGATGATATGCTTGTCGACGGATGGAGCGGATCTTTTTTCCCGGTATCGAAATGGACATGTTTCGGGTGTCGAGAGTCATGCCCAGATGATCCAGGGATTGAGATGGTCGAAGTTGAGACTTGGAAAGGTTGACTAACCAGCCTAATTGGAGCATTTTTTCTTTCACCATTTGAGTGTGTTGAAGGGAGATGGTGCGAGAAGGGGCCATGATTAGAAAGTCGTCGAGGTAAGCGGTGAGGCGTATGCCTTGTTGCCGGGCCCATTGCAGGAGCGGTTTTGTTACTTTCGTAAAGACCCACGGTGACAGGCTTAGCCCGAAGGCGAGGCATTTGTATTGGTAGGTCTGCTGTCGCCATTGGAATCGTAGAAGATGACGTGATTCTGGATGGATGGCGACGTGGTGGAAGGCGTCCTTCAGATCGAGGGAGGTCAGATAATCGTTGGGACGGAGGAGGTTGATGATGGTAGTCATTGTTTCCATTTTGAATGGCTTTATTGGAAGATAATGATTCAATGATTTTAGGTTGAGAACCGGACGAACTCCGCCATCCTTCTTTGGGATAATGAAAAGATGGGAATGAAAGCCGGGTGAGAGGGGAGCTAATTCTATGGCCTGCTTGGAGAGGAGGGATTCTATTTCTAGGGAAATTGTGGAGCAGGCTTGGGGTGTGAGAGGGGAAGGTGGTCGGGGGTAGGGGAGTGTGAGAGGGGGTGGATGAGTGAGAGGAAGGCGGTAACCCTGTGTGATCACGTTCTGCAGCCATGATGATATCGTAAAGGAGAGATGATAAGACCAAGAAGAAGCAAAAAGGGAGAGGCGACCGCCGACCTTGTTCACGTTCTGGGTTTCGATGAGCGTGGTTGAAAACCCGAAGATGTTGAGGGCTGAGGTGCTCTTTGACCTCGCGTAAAATCCGAGCTCTTGTATTGGTCCGTTGGTGGGGCATGGTGGGACGAATTACCTGCGGTGGAACCATGTGGTGCTCGGTGAGGCTTCTTGGTGGAGTAGTGTTGGCGAGGGCGAGATCTGGCTGTCACTTGTTGTACGCTCTTTGCCATGTTGATATGATCCACAAAAGATTTAGGGTCAACCAAAAGGTTTGAGGAGCCCGACAAAGAGGGTGGTTTGGTAATAGCATTGGAGGATTTGTATAGGTTGGCGGTCCGTACTTCAGTGACATGGGATGCCAAATCCGACAACAACTCGTGTATCGCAATTGCGAAATCGAGGGAGCGGTGGAAGTTTGCTTCCGGGTCCTCATGCAACGGCTGTTTGATCAGTTGGTAAATGTACCAGTCGATCGGTCTAGTAATACCAGACAACCGATACTGGATTTCGTGTAATTGGTTGTCGGTGGCCTTGGCCTCATTCGAAGTATGAATTTTTAAAGCTTCAGGAGGTGTATACTGACGTAGCGTGTTTTTGGGGCAGTTGAGGAGAAAGCGGCGGCGGTCTATATCATCCAACGTGCGTTTGAAGAAGTCCTCAGTCATCTGAGGAAAGTGGTCTAGCACTTCCTCAGGGGGTGTAAAATCTGACCCTGGTGTGCGTAGGATCACGTTGGGGTCGGTAGGAGGAGAAGAGGGTTGTTGGGCGATCGTGGCCTCAAGGGACGAGATGCGTTCCATGAGTTGTTGAGCCCAGGCTGGTGGTTGATCATCAGTGTGTTCGGTCATTTAAGTCGGTATAATCCAGGAGCAACAAAATTCGAATAAAAAGAAGATAAGGATATAAGATAGTAGTTTAATTTTAATTATATATATTGCATCGGAATTCGAACTTAATAAAAGAATTGATAACAACAACCCAGATCCCAGTCTAGTCTATGTAAATATACAACTAATACACCTTTTTCAAAAAATACGGAACCCAATTGGGAAGACAAATGTTGTATTCTTCTTCATGATGCACCTCCGACTCGGATAAATCCTTCCATCTTTATAATTGGAACAAAACGGATACACAAGCCAGATGTTTTTTTTTCTGGAGCCGACGACTTGCAGATCGGTTCTCAATCCATGCCATGGAAGCCTATGTGTTGATTCCGTCAGCGTGGGGTCGCTCAAAAAAAGAGGAATGGAGACAGCATCCAAGGGATCGTGAGCCGGATCCAAGCCTAAGGACGACCACAAGGGATGGGATTCGCCACCCATGTCTTGGTAAAAAGAGCGCCCGTTATTGGCTTTGTGAAAATGATAAATCACACGAGGACTGAGCCATAACGCATGGCCTTTCGAATGACGGAACAAACGGATATCGTTGTTTGTGGTGGTGGTATTGAGGTTAAAATTACATTGAATACCACTGACGGCGGTGGTCGTTGTCAAACAAGCCATCAAGCCCGGTTGGATGGCTTTGAAATGCGAGGCAAACGTGGGCAACAGCGGGGTGCGTGAAGGCAAAGGATGCCGTGTGCAAAACACCAACGTCAAGCGGTCCATGGCATCCATCCATTCCATCAATTGCAGGCGAACCGATAACATATCGGAAATGCCTAAGCGGGAAATACTGTGGCGATCCTTGATATGATGTTTGTATTTGGGCGCCAGTGGAATGATGGAATGAAACCGATCTTCGTGTTTACTTGCTTTTGTTTGTAGCATCATTTCCAGCACCGTGCGTTTGGTGAGCCGGCGATGCATGCTTTGGTTGAATTTTCGGGTCAAGTAAATGATCTGACTTGTAAAGGGTTGTTGTTGGCTTGATAAAGTGCTATTATCATCCACCTCCTTGTTGTTGTTGTTGTTGTTGTCGTTGACGTCGAACGATGGGGCTGCATGTGTAAAATCAAATTCAAAAAAAGGAAGCCCATGTAATTCAGGACAGCTGAGTTGATTATACCAAAATTTTAATTTCCCGGTCTTGCGTTTGGCGATATGGTATTCACTAATGACCCAGGTTCGATTCGACCAATCTTCCATGATGGATTGTAAAAATTCCATGGATTTGATCACCTCGGTTTTGCGTTGATCCAATTTTTGTTGCCATTCCAGGCGCTGGAATTCTACCATCATGCGGTAAGGCAGTTGTTGTTGGTATTGGTCGTCTTGTTGTTGAGCGCGTGCATCGTGGTGGTGGTCGTCACCCGGAATCGATCTTTTTAAAGACGTAGGATGAAGCATCAACGTCATCATGTTTTGAATAAAAGGGCTCCCATATTGCTTAATATCGTCGTCCTCCTTGGTGGCGGGGTTGGCGGCGGCGGTGGCGGTCATGACCACAGCCCGACGATGCACGTCCATGGCAGGCACACCCATGGCATCCATCCAAGCATGATCCATCTTGACCAGTGTTTGTTGTGCGTCGCTGGTACCGACCAATAAATAGTATAAATAACAACGGTATTTTTGAATGATGGCCATGGTATCGTGGTTGGCGGTGGACGAGATGGATAAATGAGAGGCATGTAAATCAGGTACGGCCACAATGGTGGTGGCATGGATATAAATGTCATTCATGCGGTAAATGGTTTCTTTTCGTTTTTCCAAATGATCTTGATTCACACAAATGGCATCCACCCAGACGTATTCGATCTGTTGCAAATCAGGTTCACGACACATCGCTTGACACAATTTAAAAAAATCCTGAAGCTGAAATGAACTAATGCGTGCATTGTAGTCGTTGGTGGCAGGCACCATTTGTTCATCCAATTCTCCCCATCGATAGGAGAGTGCCACATATGGCGGTGTTTTGCCATCCAACGGTTTTTTTTCGCAATAAATATGACCTTCCTCGGCGGCTATTTTAATATTGACAAGGACGATATGGAAAGGTGCTTGTGCTGATGCTTGCGCTGCCGCTTGTGCTTGCGCTGCCGCTTGTGCTTGCACTGCTGCTTGTGCTTGCGCTTGTGTTTGTGTTTTTGGTTGTACTTGTGCCTGTTGTCGTGCCTCTGATAAAATTGTGAGCGGTGAATCATCTTCTGAAGAGGTATCGTCATCTGATGACTCAAACATGTTATGGTACGTTATTGTTGGTGGTGGCTTTATTGATGGTGGCTGTTTTGCTGACGCTGCGGCCGAAGAAGAGGATGGTTTCACTTCTATTGTCTTTAGTGGTTTGGTGGCCTGTATCTTGTCATCCAATTCAGCATCAGATTTGTCAGTAGATGGATTTGGTTCTGACGGTGCTATTGGTGGTCTTATTACTTCTGGATTCGCATGTATTTTATCTGTGGCATCTTGTACATTTACTGAGAAATAACGAGGAGGCGGCGGAGTTGAAAATGATGAAGACGATGCCGCATTAGAGCTATAGTATCCCGAAAGTATATCTGACGGTGTCTTTGACGATGACTTTGACCCTTTCATTGACAATGACAATGACATTGATTTTCCTCTAGGCATTCTTTCCCAGGGATGTCTCCGTCCTGTTATATATTTGTCGAAAACAAAAAAAAAAATAGATATAGGCTTTATTCCATTGTGATGAGGGTAAGAAGTCGTTTTGAGATATATCCTTACTTCTACCATCCTTGTTGCTTAGTCCCAAATCCACTGGTTGATTTGACCCTGAATTACTTGTGGGGAGATGTTCAAAAGGTGGACCTGCTGGTACTGTATCAAAAAATTAAAAATAAATATTCACCATTGATGAGGATAGTGGCGATGCCATTTTGTAATATTCTTACTGTCGCTTGATTTCGAGTTGTTCGTGGATGAGGATTGAGTTTGCCCTATTGCATCCAAATATATATATAAATCAGACATATGCTTTCTTCATTGGCGAGATTGAAAATTGCTTAGAGGTGTACTTACCGTCATTTTTATTAAAATTGAGTGTCATCGGCGGAAGTTCTAATGATAATGTTTCTGTCAAAGATGGTTGTTCTGACCATGATATATTTTCACGATCGGGCTCAATAGGTAGAGTTGTTCCTACTGTATTAAAAACAAATCAGAATGTTTAACTTTCTGCATCGATGAGGATTGAGATATCTTTACTGTGATCATCGTTGCCGCCATTACCGGAGTCGGAATCTGCAGCGTCGTTAAAAAATACCAACAACTCCTCCAATGTTGGTTTAATGGGTGGAATCGTCGTTACTGTAAAAAAAAAAAAAAAAAAAAAAAAAAAAGAAAATAGAAATAAGTTGGATGTTTTCTTCATGAGTGATGATGATTTCATCGGTTCGAGTCATCGATTTGTACTTTGTTCATCCTCGTCGTCAGAAAAATCAAAGAAGGATTTTTTATTGATCTTGTCGTTCATGGTTGATTTGAAAGTATAACATATATATGAGAGAAAGAACAAGAATAACCAGTGGGGAAATTATATATTTTCAACTCCTGGTAACAATTACTTTTACTCAACCGTGTGACGGAACGCCAAGCTTATTTTATTTTTGGACCAAATTAAAAAAAAAAAAAAATGTCGCTGTCAATACATATATACATGTATATATCTTATAGCCTTTATCTTATACTTCGACATATCAAGTCAGTTTTTGAACGAATCATGAAATTCTTCCACTTATCATGCTTTCGATGTAATGATAAAGGTGAACACTTTTTATAGAAAAAGAATAGACATGGCGCATACGTTACACGATGTGAAGCTAGTGATACATCATCATGTAGAGAGAAAAAAAGGCTTAGAATTTAAGAGCGTGATCGATCCATAATTACCTTCTTTAGCATATATCAAACAGAAAATAAGGGGACGCGGTTGGTTTGTAGTAAAGGAGCGCTCATATGTAAAAAAAAATGTCGAGACAGATATCGTTTTATTTCAACTAGTGTTTTCCGTTGTAACCAAAGAAAAATATGTATCATATAATCTATGTGTGTATGAAATAACAGCAGAGGAATGTATATGTACAGTACAACAAGAAAGAATAAACTATTATGCTATGAAAGTAAGCTAAAATTTCAATCAGCTCAAATACTGTATACGTTGGGTGTAGTTTGGTTTGGTGCGTTGATCGACCCAGTATGTAGTTATCTAACAGATGCACATCGTCAAGCTCTTCTAATTTGTATTAATTTCATACGGAGCATAATTAAAATCAGCTACGGCGTGGCGTACTTAAGATAACACAATTGTCGATGCTTTGATGTGGTACTGTATCTTAATTGCTCATGACAATTGAAAAAATCCACCATTAGAAGAGAGCCGCCTTACTGTATTGTCAATTGATGATAAATGGGTGGGCTGGCGATTGCTTTGAAAGGAAAGCGAAGCCCCACGATACCTTGGAAAAGTTGGCTGCTATAAAAGGAAGAGGGGGGGGTCACGATACCATCGTCACTATTGAATGGTGATGGCTACTTGTTTTTTTTGAGACGAGAATCATCATGTTGATGATGTTGCACGTTATTTATGGGAGGTTTTTTTTTTTCAATTTCTCATAGAGACTATGGAAACATTTCAGATCCCGCACACGTGGTTGTTTATTTTCTCTCACTTTTTTTTTCGGTTTCCTTCTTTTTTTTTCTTTCTTTAATTTTTCACCATTCAACTCATTTGCGGCTATGATGATCGTAGATTAGTGTCAGGACTAGTTTAGAAGGGGTTTCAAATAAGGGTTGACAACATTCATGGGGAAACCCTTTCATTTTGGATAAAGGATCAAGCACACCATCAGATGGCTTTTTCGTGCCTTCATTAGCTTATTTTAGTCTTAGTTTCGTATTAGTTTAGTGTTTGTTCGTACATAGTTGTATTCAAATCTGACATACTTCAGAAAAAACTTCCTCTTTAAATCTCCCTCTTGTCTTGTACAAGAGATCCCTTTGCGCCATCACCCATTTAGATTAGTGTTGCATCAATAAAAAGATATTTCTTTACTCTTCCTCGCGCCTTATTTTGTACAGTATATTAGATCTCTTATTACAATAGATTAGTGTTAGTCATTCTTCAGATCTCTCTAATGGTATCTCCATTAAATCCTTTGTAATAATAAACCTCACGCTTGTAGTTTCTCTATTTATCTCTCAATAGAAGATGCCGATTTTGTTAAGCATCCGCTGATCCATTTAGATAGTATGTAAAGGAGGTATTACACTCACGTTTATATTCTTTTTCTTTGAATAAAATTCTGACAAGACGATTTGGACAGAATCATCTGGAAATGGGTTTATGGTATGGAGTGTCGATGATTTTTGATCTCTGTATGTCTTGTGAGTTAATAAGGAATTGAAAGGAATCCATTTTACTGGTTGACTGGGTTATGGTAAGTATGGGGATATGTCTGATTCACAGCAGTAGTTGTACTGGGGGCAAACCTGTTATCTGACTTGATCATTTTTTTTTCCCCTTGAACTTTGTGGAAGTTTTGTATGGTACATATACTGGTAAGAATACACATATCGAATAAAAGTGGTTTCGTCGATCCTAACTAAGATCAACATTACGTTTTATATGTCTATATATAGAATGGTACGCCTATTGAACGAAATTTGCTCAGCAAATCGCCTGGGCTGCCATATGATAGGTATGATTCAAAATCTTCCACGTTGAAAAAACATTATGGTAAATCATGGAATGTCAAATGGATCAAATCACTGGATAATACAAGTGTCTCGTAAAGTGAAACTATAGGAATATGCGCAACTATATGTTTTGGCTAAAATTTGACCATCTCTCCTTCTTCTCTTTGAATATATATACTAAAAACCATCTAGCTTATATGTATTATTTTATCCAAACAAGATAGATACAGGTTTATGCCATAGTGTTGTAAGTAACTATTATGGTAGCATTCATAACCTTTGCTCTTGATGTTTGCTATTTAGCATTATCCGCTACTAAAATTTACGCAGCTTTAATTTTTAAGTGGGGCAGACAATGATTTGTCAAGATTTGTCAAGATTTGTCAAATAGGTCCTTATCATAGTTGCTAGATGTGTCAGCTGTGTGACTGACGGGATCTGCATTATGCCGAACCGACTAGATCGTTTAGGTATATATATACATAAATAAAAAAGGAAACTTTTCTCCTCCTCCTCTATACCTCTTGTTTATCTTTTTTATTTATTTATTTATTATTGCAATGACTGTCACAGCCACCAAACCTGCTCTCTTCTCTGCCATCAAAGTAGGTCAACATGCCCTTCACCATCGGCTGGTGCTTGCACCTCTTACGCGATCCCGTGCCGACCCCAAGAGCGGCGTGCCTAGCGATGACGCGTCAGTGTACTATCAACAGCGAGCAACAGAAGGTGGTCTGCTTATTACCGAGGCAACGTCGATCTCGCCTTCCTGTGGTGGCTATCCTGGCTCGCCTGGTATTTATTCTCAAGACCATATTCGTGCCTGGAAGAACGTCACAACGGCCGTCCATGAAAAGAAAGGCGTCATTTTTTTGCAATTGTGGCATCCTGGTCGTGCGACCTTCTCCTTTGCTCTTCCCAAAACGTCTGCGACCAGCGACGGCAAGGTTGCTCCAGTGTCCGCTTCTGATATTGCCATTCAAGGCGACTCGCCATTTGGTATGCCTTATGAAAAACCTCGCCCTTTGACTGTAGATGAGATCAAAAATATCGCACAAGATTTTGTTCAAGCAGCTAAAAAAGCCATTGACGCTGGATTTGATGGTAAGTGAGGCTGGGTTCAAACGGCCGTCATTCAATCAGCTCAACCGATTTTTTTTTTTCATAGGTGTTGAAATCCATTCCGCCAATGGGTATCTGTTGGACCAATTTATCAATACGTCAAGCAACAAACGTTCAGACATCTATGGAGGCAGTATTGAAAACCGCGGACGCTTTCCTTTGCAAGTCGTCGACGCGGTAAGCAAGGCGATTGGTGCTGATCGAACGGCGATCCGGTTTAGTCCTTATAGTGGGTTCCAGGATATGAAGGATGATACACCTGTGGCTACGTGGAGTTATCTTGTTCAACAACTCGAGAAGACCCACCCCAACTTGGCTTACTTGCATTTTGTTGAACCTCGTGTGCAACTTTTGGACGACGGCATTGATGAAAATGACCCTGCGCAAGATAGTGATGAACACGAAACCCTGCAATACTTCCGGGCTTTATGGTCGGGTCCTTTTGTCTCGGCTGGAAATTATACCTACAGTGCTCAGTCTGCTTATGATCGTGCGGAATCCTCCCCCAACAACTTGGTCGCCGTCGGTCGCGCCTTTATCTCGAACCCTGACTTGGTCGAACGGTTTCGCAATCACTTGAAACTGACACCCTATAACCGCAACACCTTCTATAGTCCTGGTCCTGAGGTAAGTGTTTCTTTTTCATTTTACTGGTGTGATTTGTATTAATTTTTATGTTTTATGATAGGGTTATATTGACTATCCATACTATGGTGCCGCTAATTAGAAATTATTATTAGCTTAGTTATGAACAATACAATGATTATTTTCAGTTATTGGCTTGGCCTTCAATTTGTCGTTTTACTCAATAAAAAAAAATACGATTTACAGTAAGGGACCTTCATTTTCTATTTTGTTTAGGGAAAAAATACTGTATTTATTCTTGATGAGGGATTGGTTCTGAACATCTACGTTATAGGACGGGAGTGCAGTTAGAAAAAAAAAAAAAAAAAGTCAAAGCGTTTACCTATCAAAATGAACCTAATTTTGTATCATGTACAGTCTAGAAGTGGAAGCAAACTTTCGACAGAAATTCGCCTGACCGCGAATGACACCCCTTTTTAACCAAAAGTAAACTGCCTATTCACTCCCAGATTTCTTTTAATTTGGCGATTGGCTTTGATGATTTCAGCTTACTTTATTCTGTGCTTCACTGGACTCTATGACCTCCATCCAGTTTGATCATTCTGGACCCGATTTGGAAATACCAGACGGAGTTTTGACATTCCGATAAGGAGTTACTCATTTCGTCGTCGCCACGGTTACCTCCATTATTTCCACACAATATTAGTCATTTTTTTTCTCTTTGCTTCCCCCTCTATATACGAATTTATAATATAATAGCAAGGAATTTTTGAGCAATCGTGAATTGGGGCCTGCCATTAGATCAGCTTGATCATGGTGTCATGGAACCGTCATTAGTTTAGCTTAGTAATATCCACTGACTAGTCTTTCCAATACAATAAAAGAATAGAAATATACAAAGACATCATATACACAATCAGGTTGTAGTCTATGTTAGAAATATCAATTTTTGCTTTATTTAATTGAGGTATAGGGGTGAAAGTAAAATAAAATTTTTTCTGGGATTTTCTCTGACGGACTCTGAAAAAATCTCTAGCATCTCTGAAATCTCTGAAAAAAAAATTCTGCGAGAATTTCTCTGAAATGGAGCAATCCCCAAATATTTTTTTGAGAGCTCAGTAATTTTTTTTCTGGTCCCTGTTATACAATGTCTTCAAGCCATCTATGGTTTCATACATACATTATATCCTTGAATGAATTCATACGTAAAACGTGCAAGGTGTTTGATAATATGATATGAAGATAGAGTCGATGCAGAAGTCGGTGTTCGACAAGCAAACACAAAAATTATGACCAAAGAACTTTATGAACGGTACGTTTATGGGGAAAAAAAAGGAGAAGGATGGAGTTTGGCTCTGCAATGCTGTCTTACCCCATACACACAAAGGTTTTGAGAAAATGGCAAGAAGGAAAACCAAGTAATAAAAGAGATGAGAAGAGGCAGGCTGGGCGTGGTCTCACTATATGCACATAGGTCTCCGCCTATTGAAACTGCGCTCATGGTCTTATATATTCCAATTTAAGCTTGATAACCAAACCGTTTTTCACTTGAAATGAAGGGTAGACGATGTCCTATAAGATAAACATACACGGGTAAAGCTAACTATTTGGATGATTCAGTGAGTATATTGGTTGTCATGGTTCGCTATCCTACCGCACCAAAAAAAAAAAGAGTTAAACTTGCGATATACTAAACTTATCATGGATACTGTAAGGGTATAAAGCTTCTCGCAATCGGTTATGTTTTTTGTATGTGTCATTGAATGAATGTGATGGAAGCTGAGCTCTATCATGAAATAAAATAAACAGGCATTTATATTAAGGTGTGGATAGATTCATCAGGGAAAGAAAACTGGGGGCACCAAATCGCTGCTACTGTTGAATTCAAAATAGAGGCAATACAAGGAAAAAAAAAAATCTTTGTGACAATAACGCATAAGAATGGTTCTCTTTTTTTTTTCCAAGAAAAAAAAAAAGTCTAAATCTCACGCACCAATGTAAATCCAGTGTGGGCAGCTAAATATATAATTTTTATTTTTTATATTTTATTCTAACAAGTGCTCTGTAGAATTGAATGTTTTTAGTAAAAGAGATAGAGAGAGGGAGAGGAAGGTAGGTGCTATTTACTGATATCTTTCAATATGAAAAAGTACTAGCGATGACTATTTCAAAGGCCAATGAAGCCCAGACCTAATAGGCCCTTCTTACTGCCCTTCCTGCTCTTCTTGCCCTTCTTGCCCTTCTGACGGTTTGATTTCAATAAACCAGGCCCATTTGATAGACCATTCGAAGTACTTCCTGTAAAAGGAGAGCCAGCAGGAGCAGAGCCAGCAGGAGCAGAGCCAGCAGGAGCAGAACCCACAACAGCAGAACCAGCAGGATCAGAACCAGCGATAGCAGAACCAGCAGGAGCAGAAACAGCAGGATCAGAACTAGCAGGAGCAGAGTTACCAGTTGATGGACCTCCAGAAGGAGGAACAGGAGGTCCGACTTGCATTAACCCCGCTCGAGTATTGTCCGAGCACATCCCGCCTGGTATACAACCGCTTGGCATCGTTTGTAATTTGGATACGTCTGAAGGATTCTTGCTGGCGGGATGATTACCATCACTGACATGATGTTCGGAAGAACGAGTGTCCAAGGGAGCACCACGAACCATCACCATCGCCGAAAAGGCTGTTAATAAAATTAAAAAAGAACAAGGTTGCACCATGATGGAATTATTCTTTTTAATTAGACAGGTATAATATAATAGATAAATAGGTGTTTGAATGAAAATAAATTAATGGGAAAAGATGCAGTTTATATAGTTTTTTTTTTTTCTTTTGTCAAATGGTACTTTCTAGGGAGTGAAAGACGATGGTATCATGCAGCTTGTCAATCAAGGGTGAGGGGAAATGGAAAAATGGAATTGCATGACATTTGAAGAAAGAAGGATTTGCGTTTTAAAAGTTAATAACAAAAGATAAAACTAGGAAGAGGGGCACGTAAAAAAATCTTCTATTTGGGTATGATAGAAGATCATCCAATGACGCTTGTTTTTTTTTTTTTTTTTTTTTTTTTTTTTTTTTGGAGGGCGGCGGTGCATGATGTTATCATGATTGTAGTAATTTAATGGCGGATACTTGTGGTTAATGCACAAAATAAGGGGGGGGGGTCAAATACCTTCGAATAGTCGCATTTTTTTTTTAGAGTTACTCTTTACTGTCTCCTTACTTTTTTTTTTTTACGAATACCTACATCATATTTGAAATATCTGCCTATGTCTTTACTTGTTATACTTCAATTAAGAGAATGTATAAGCAAGGACAGTCTCCTAGGCGAATGCTATATGATTTGCGGCCGGATCATGGCTATGGAAACTACCGCTGGGCATTTCTACCTGATCATGCAAAATTGGCGACAAAATTTACAAAGTAGATAATAAAAAACATTTTCAGGTTGGATGGGAGAAGGAGTTTATGGAAAGAACTGTCTAAAAAACATTAATATAGCCACTAACATCTACACTGGAACCACCACCAAAAGCATTACATTTGCCATCAGTTCCTCCTCCTCCTTCAGTATCAAATGAACATCCCTCATCCAGACGAAAACCTGCACCGCGCATTACTACCTAAAAAAAGACCATCATGAGGAAAATAATCAGCAAATGAGTTTCATTCCAAAACAAAAGGTGTAGAAAGAAATTGATAACCTTTATTTATTTTTTAAAGCATTACTCTATTGAATGCACAATGCCATTTTTTTTTTATATTGCTCAATGTTCAGATCGCATACTCAAATCGCTAATGATCGGCGATGCAATAAAGGTGGTACGGACGGTCATTCAATTTCTATCCTCTGAAATCCCCCCCTGAAATCCTTTGAAGCCAATGAAAATTCTCTGAAATGGAGCGCAATGTCCAAATAAAATAAGGAAGTCGGAGACTATGGCTAATACTATGTGAATTTGCAGTAATTGATGCATGGTAAACTATATTATCTTTGAATATGGAATGGTAACGGGAAAACTATAATTAATACTATGTGGGGAACGGAGGGAGGTTTTATGGCTGCTATGATATGTGTAATAATTTGTGTATACGTAAAGTCAAACAAGTAAGTGATATAACAGATATGGTTTTTATTGAATAAAATGACAGTGAGTATAGTTAGGGGAAGCGGATGTTGGAATAATAAATTTCTATGATGATAGATGATTGTAGATGATAATGGATTCTTGGTAGAGTTCGAGAAGAGGGAATAAAATAGTGTATTATGGAATAGGTGGATGATTAATCTTTGATGTTGATTATAGACCAAGTGAAATATAGCTAGTGTAAGGGTGTGTTGGTGAGTGACACGGTACAATTGTTGGGTCGTGATGGATAACCGCGTACTTGATATACGTGGATGATGACAAATGACAAATACGACAATATGTAACGGTAGGTGGATAGCTGAATCAGTTGAGTGAATGTCAACGGTCCGCCTGGTATTTTTTTCAATCGAGTCAAGATGATCAAACTGTAAGTGGTTGGTAGAGTCCAGAGGAATACAGAAGAAAACAAGCCAAGAGTCAGTAAAAGTTTCAATAGCCTAGTCAAAGAAAAAAAAAAAGAGGACTGAGTAGGGCTAGTCAAAGAAGATGATGAAGAAAAAGCTACCTCTGCAATCAGTTATGCGATTCCTAGCTAGACGGTTTTTCTGCTGACATCAGTCCGGTAAAATAAAGAGTCATCAAAGGTCAATAGTCTCATCGATGAAAGAAAAGAGAGAGAAAGAAAAAAGTGAGTAGGTCTGGTCAAAGAAGAAATAGTTCACTCCATCGTGGCTGTTACCTTTTCAATCGGTTGAGCTCTTCGTGGCCAGACTGTTTTTTTTTCTTTTCTGTTGATAGCAGACATCCTTATTCTATTGTGTTTGTCGTAATTTGTGAGAGAGGCAGTGTGAAGCAAATGACAATTGTTTGAAAAGGTAGGGGAAGTTAATTGTATAGTAACAACAGAAAGAAAAAAGGGGAAGAGCAAAAAAAAAAAAAAAAAAAAAAAAAAAAAAAAAAAAAAAAAAAACAGACTGGCGGAGCTTTTTTGGCTGATGGACACATGAATATTATATGTATATATAAATAAATAAATCTTCAATGATACCCGCATGTTGAATGAAATTGCGCAGCACATCACTGGGCCGCCACCGTTAGGTATAGTTCAAGATCTTCCCAATTTTGAAAAAAAAACTTCATGGTGCTACGTTCCCAAATGACGGCATCAAATCACTGAATAACGTAAGCGTGCCTTGTAAGTGGAAACTTTAGGAATGGACGCGGCGGTGTGTTTTGGGTGTAACTTAACTACCTCTCCTTTCTTTTTTCTTTTTTTTAAATATATACAAGCGACTTTTTAGTTTCTATGTAGAGTATTACTTTCTCTGAACAAGATACGGAATTTATGATATCATATAGTATTGTAAATAAACATTAGCGAGTTTCAATGTTTCAATTACCTTTTATGTTTATCTCGATCTTGAGTTTTGGTATTTAGCACTAAAAATATATGCCTCTTTGGGTTAGCTATAAGGGGGCGATTTGTCAGATTGGTCTTCCTCGTATTTGCTAGATTTGTCATCCTTGTGACTGACAGGATGTGTATTATGCCGAACCGACTGGTTTTTAAAAAAAAAATGTTAAGCCTTTCAAAAGCGACCCCTTGATTTTTTTTTTATACATCTCTTTTTTTTTAAAAAAAAAAAACAAAACAAACCTAAACAAACTTCAATGACCGTCTCAGTCGCTACACCTGCTTTATTCTCTGCCATTAACGTCGGGCAACATACACTCCAACATCGATTGGTGCTTGCGCCTCTTACCAGAAGCCGTGCTGACCCCAAGAGCGGCGTGCCGAGCGAGGACGCACCTTTGTACTATCAACAACGAGCAACGGAGGGTGGGTTGCTGATCAGCGAGGCGACGTGGATCTCGCCTTCCAGTGGTGGTTATCCTGGCTCGCCTGGGATCCATTCTCAAACACATATCCAGGCTTGGAAAAATGTCACCAAGGCGGTCCATGAAAAGAACGGCATAATCTTTTTGCAACTGTGGCATCCTGGTCGTGCCACTTTCTCCTTGGCTGGCGTAGTACGGCCTGTTTCTGCTTCTGATATTGCCATTCAAGGCAACTCGCCTTCTGGTGCGCCTTACAAAAAACCTCACCCTTTGACGGTGGATGAAATCAAATTTATTACACAAGACTTTGCCCAAGCGGCTAAAAATGCTATTGATGCTGGATTTGATGGTAGGTGGGAAGGGAACGGCGCGATCTGACTTTTTTTTTTTGTACCCCTCATTGTCCCGGTCCCCCTTTTTTTTTTTTTTTTTTTTTTGGTAGGTGTTGAAATCCATTCCGCCAATGGGTGCCTCTTGGACCAATTTATCAATACGTCAAGCAACAAACGTTCAGACATCTATGGAGGCAGTATTGAAAACCGTGTACGCTTTCCTTTGGAGGTTGTCGACGCGGTAAGCAAGGCGATTGGTGCTGATCGAACGGCGATCCGCTTTAGCCCTTATAGTGGGTTCAACGATATGAAGGATGATACTCCGGTGGCGACATGGTGTTATCTTGTCCAACAACTTGAAAAGACCCACCCCAACTTGGCCTACTTGCATTTTATCGAACCTCGTGTGCAACTTTTGGAGGTCGACGATGATAAAAATGCCTCTGTGAAAGTCAGTGATGAACAGGACAGCCTGGAACACTTCCGGCCTTTATGGTCGGGTCCTTTTGTCTCGGCTGGAAATTACACCTACAGCGCTCAGTCTGCTTATGATCGTGCGGAAGCCTCCCCCAACAACTTGGTCGCCGTCGGTCGTGCTTTTATCTCGAACCCTGACTTGGTCGAACGGTTTCGCAATCACTGGAAACTGACACCCTATAATCGCAATACCTTCTATAGTCCTGGTTCTGAGGTAAGTACTTCTTTTTCATTTTACTGGTGTGGTTTGTACTAATTTTAATAATTTATGATAGGGTTATATTGACTATCCATACTATGATGCCACTAATTAGAGACTATTATCAATTTAGTTATGTACAATGTAATGATTATTTTCAGTTATTGGCTTGACCTTCAATTTGTTATTTTATTCAATAAAAAAAAACACGATTTATATAAAAGAAACCTTCAATTTCTATTTTTGTTTTTTTATTTTTTTTTTTTGTAGGAAAAAAATACTGTATTTATTCTTGATGAGGGAATTGTGCTCGATATCTAGCGATATGGCACGGGAGCGCCGTTGGAATTTAGCGAGTCAAGGCGTTCACTCTCACACAACCTACAAAAATGAACATCATTGTGTATAATGTAAAGGCTAGAATTGGAAGCACAATTTAAATAGATATTGATCCGGCTGCTAATAATCCCACATTTCACCAAAGGTAAGCTGCCTGTTCATAATATTGCACAGTGTTTATGTTTCTAAAATATCACAGAAAGACAATGACATAAGTTTTTCAAATGCCGCACACGTGAGTTTTCTATTTTTTCCCCGCTCTGCCTTCCCACTTTTCTTTTTTTTCTTTTTTCTTCTCCTTTTAACTTCTTTGGAGTCATGATAGATTTATATTAGTATCAGGAATAGTTTAGAGGGTTTTCAGAGCAGGGAGGACAAGATGCATGGCGTACTCCATCTATTTTGGATCTAGGATCTGAGGACACCATGAGATGTCATCATTAGCTTAGATTAGTGTTATCTTGTCCAGCGTTTGTATCTACATTTGAATAAAAGATGTCTCTTTTTACATACTTTAGTGAAAATACCTCACTAGTCTCTCTCATGTCTTGTTCAATATACCCCTTTTTATATCGTCACTTAGATCTCATATGCTGCGTCAACAGAAGATATTCTTTTAGCCTTTTTTCGTACCTTGTATTGTACTGTATCTCCTATGACAAGCGTCCCCCCCTAAATTATTGTTCGTCGTTCTTCAGATATTGCTTATGCTTCCTCCATTAGATCCCTTGTTATAATGAACCTCATGCTTTAGTTTTAGTACTAGCAATATGCTGCGATAAAACATGTACGTCCGTTATAGAGCACCCGCTGACCATCTTCTTTCTAAGCTGCCTTGATCTCACTCACTATGACCATCAAAGACTTGATCATCGCAATCATTAGTATCATTCGATTTACACTCTGCGCACGTGGTTCTTTTTTTCGAGAGAGAGAGAGAGAGAGAGAGAGAGAGAGCAAAAATAACATGTACAGTACGGTGAGTGACGTTGTAACTATGAACATGCTCATGATTTGTAATCCGCTTGACGACTTTACTAATCGTGGAACGAGTCAGTCAGCTTTGCTTTATGTGTCACTCGAACTATACCCATAAATGGGAAACGCATCCGCAGTCATCTAACCCTTCACTCGTTCACTCACCCTTACATTATTCCTCTTTTTAAGTATGCTCCTGGCAAGAGGATTTTGCTTGGAGAAAAAGTCTGGAATGGGTTCATGACACAACAATGTCGACTACTTGACCAGTGTCTTGTGAATGAAAGAACAACACCTTACTGGGTTGGGACTGGTTTATGTTATAAGTATGGGGTTATGACTGTATTCGCAGCCGATGAATGTCAAGGTCTACCGAAAATTCCCAGCGGCGGGAAAAAAAAAAAAGCTATTATCTGACGTGATCTTTTGATTTCAACATGGTTGGCTTTGGTTTAATCTGTGTTACACCTTATCTCATATCATACTCAACCGTGAAAACAAAGGGACCATGGTCAAACCAAGTGACACCTATTGGATGGCGATTGATCTTATGACCAATGGATCAATTGTTGCATTGTCCTCACTTTTGAAAAAAAAAAAAAAAAAAAAAAAAAAAAAAAACTTTTATGTAATACATCATGTATATTGGTAAGGATACTCAAATCGAACAAAAAGTTGTGATATTCGTCGATCCTAACCGATGTCAACATTACGTTGTAAATATATGTGTATAGAAAATGATTTTCAATGATCCTCGCATATTGAATGAAATTGCTCAGCACAATCGCTTTTGCCTCCACCGTTAGGTATGACTCAAATCTTACACGTCGAAAAAAAAAAGAAATGATGATGCGATCGTAATGATGGAACCAAATCACTGGATAACGCAAGTGCGTTTTGTATGTAAAATTAGAGGTGATGTGCACAGCTGTGTGTTTTGGATATAGCTTGACTTTTTCTTTTTTTAATATACAAGAGACAATCCTAGTTGATATGTACAGTATTATTTTACCTGAACAAGATACGGGATTTATGGTATACGGTGGTATTGTACGTGACCTTGAAGGTAGTATCCATCACCTTTTATCTTGATCACGATTGTTCTCTTGAGGCTTTGCTCTGTTTTGTATTACCCGCTACTAAAAATTTATGCATTTTTTTTTAGGGGGGTGGAAACGATTTGCCTAGATGGGTTATTACCAGATTTGTCAGCGGTTGTTGGACTTGACGGGATGTGTATTATGCCGACCCGACTGACTTTTAAAATAAAAATAGGGGAGTATTTCAGGTCTATATAAAAAAAAAAAAAAATCCCGTTGAATTTCCTTTTTTTTTTATACATCTCCTTTTTATCTTTCAATCCAATGACTATCTCAGTCGCTACACCTGCTTTATTCTCTTCCATCAACGTGGGTCAACATACCCTTCATCATCGATTGGTGCTTGCGCCTCTTACCAGATCGCGTGCGGATCCCAAGACCGGTGTGCCGAGTGCTGACGCGCCACTTTACTATCAACAACGAACAACGGAGGGTGGGTTGTTGATTGCCGAGGCAACATGGATCTCACCTACCTGTGGTGTGTATCCTGGCTCGCCTGGGATTTCTTCTCAAGAACACATCAATGGCTGGAAACCCGTCACGGCGGCCGTGCATGAAAAGAAGGGGGTTATTTTCTTGCAATTATGGCATCCTGGTCGTGCCACCTTCTTCCCCACGGCCAATGTCGCTCCTTCTGCGATTGCCATTCATACCCACTCGCCTTTTGGTGGTCCTTATGAAACGCCCCGTGTTTTGACCGTGGATGAAATCAAATCGATTACACAAGATTTTGTCCAAGCAGCTAAAAACGCGATGGATGCCGGATTTGATGGTAAGTAAGGCAAATATGTGATATGTGTGTGTGTTTGTGTTTTTTTTTCCATTGAATAACGATTTTTTTTTTTTGACGGTAGGTGTTGAAATCCATTCGGCGAATGGGTTCCTCTTAGACCAATTATCAATACGTCAAGCAACAAACGTACAGATAGGTATGGGGGCAGCATAGAAAATCGCGGACGATTTCCTTTGGAGGTGGTCGAGGCGGTGAGCGCTGCCATTGGTGCTGATCGCACGGCGATTCGGTTTAGTCCTTACGGAGCATTCCAGGATATGAAGGATGAGACACCGGTGGCTACCTGGAGTTATCTTGTCCAACAACTTGAAAAGACCCATTCCAACTTGGCCTACGTGCATTTTTCTGAACCTCGTGTGCGTCTCTTTGACGACGACGACAGATTTGCTCCTGTGGAAGACGACGAAGAAGACGACGACGATGACGCTATAACCCTTGAGCCCTTCCGCGGTTTATGGTCGGGTCCTTTTGTCTCGGCTGGGAATTATACCTACAGTGCCCAGTCTGCGTATGATCGTGCAGAAAAATCCCCTAACAACTTGGTCGCTGTTGGCCGTGCCTTTATCTCAAACCCGGACTTGGTCGAACGGTTTCGCAATCACTGGAAATTGACACCCTATAACCGCAACACCTTCTATAGTCCTGGCCCTGAGGCAAGTCTTTTTTTTTTTTTTTTTGACATGGTTTATGACTAAATTATTATTTTTCTATTTTTATATGATAGGGTTATATCGACTATCCATTTTATGATGGCACTGATTAGAAATTATTATTAGCTTAATCATTTATCTATATCTACTTTTACAATACCATACAATGATTTTTTTATTATTATTATTGACGCAGTCTTCCATTTATTGTTTTACTAAGTATCATATCAGGTGTTATACAGTGGAGAGTACTTGGCTTATTTCAGGCAGCTTACAGTAGTTCCTGGATATTCTACTTAATTGTTTTTTGTTCGCTTTGAATATTTAAACGCCGATATTTAGAGTTTTGCTCAAAATCGGCAAGAACCCTTTTTTTTCCCTTCTAATTTTTTCTTTTTTCTTTACATCATTGTGATCATGGTCTGGCCAACTTGGATTTTGTGGTTAGAATTTGAATCAGGGGCATTTTAAAAAATGCATTATAAACATGCATGGGGAAACCCTTTCATTTTGGATGCGTGATTTCCACCATGTATTAGATTAGTCTTCATAGTATACGGTGATGGAGCCGTCATTAGATTAGTTTAACATTAGCTTGTTATATTGTATATCTACTTTTGAATAAAATATGTTGTCTTTTTATTATTATTATTATTATTATTATTATTATTATTATTATTATTATTATTATTATTATTTGTCATTCAGTCATATGCTTCATTCGTTTTGTCGATGGGCATAGAGGCGTGAAAAAAGTCGTGTCAGCCACACTGTAAGTTGCTCAGTGCACTCTACTTGAGGAATATACACTGTATTTACTGCATGTGTGTGTGTGTGTGTGTAGCGTAAAACAGACATCTGTTTAGATAAAAAAAACAATAGCAGGGAATTCATTGACAGTGTATGAATGCATTGAAAATTAATCCGGGCTGTGTGTAGCTCCAAAATTTATTCCATGATTCTTTTTTCTGGAGGGAGGGACCGGTGATGAGTGTAAATAATCCAACACTTTGATTGAGTCTCTCATCCTAAAATCAGGAACCAAATTCGAATCGAGTAGAATGACATACATTGCTTGCAATAAGACGCATTACAACTATATAAGACCAAGTTCATCAAATCTCTGACTATTATATTAAAAAAAAAAAAAAAAACGAATATTCTCACTGTTGATCTTTTGGAAGAAAACACTGATGAAACACATCAAAAGAAAAGCTTCTGAGCTTGTGCTATTCGTCCAAACAAATCTGTGCGCCGATGAGTTCGTGCAACATACAATCCTGTAAGTGTCGTGCCTAGATATTCTTTTTCCCATTTCCTTTTTATTACACACTTATTGTATATTTCTCTTCCATAAATTATTTATTCAATTTTCACAATATCATGACACTGGGCGAAGACGTGGACCAGTACTTTACAGGTAATATCAGGCTCTATTTCTAAAATAAACATAGCAATTTTTTTTTTAAAAAAAAAACAAGAGTTATTGATATGACTTTACGGTATCCTCTCTTCGTTATAGAAAGCCCTCAGGAGCAGCAGCAGCAGGAGACGCCATTTCAAATTGTCCTTGTCGATATTAAAAGGGCTGCGAAAGATAAGCTCATTCATTGTATTCAAAGGCCATTAGATGAAGGCGTGACAGGAAGTTTTGAATATGTGGCAATATCCTACCGTTGGGGCGAGCTGCAGGAGGCAATGATCGATACCAAAGTCGGTTATACAGCGTCTGTGACGTCGTTTGATTTGGAAGAATTTTACGGTCTTTGCTTCATGATGACCCAGGAATTCGATTTGAAATCCATCAACTATGTATGGGTGGATGCGATTTGTGTGGATCAAACCAACCATGACCGACGAAAGGCCACCATTTATCAAATGACAAGCATTTATGAGCAAGCCACTTATATTTTGGCCGTCCCTGATCTTCATGCGGCCTATTTGAAAAACACAATGAAAAAGAATGGTGATATCATGAACGGCTCATATCATTATAGCGACGATATCTATCAACTTATTCACGGTAACACCAACGTACTCTCTAACATTGAAAATGATTTCCTCGACTATTCCGGAGTACCCCGGGATCCAGTATTAAGACAACGGTTAAAGAAATATACTGATCATTTTATGGATGGATTTATGAAATACAAGGAACATGCTAAGTACTATAATCCCGTAGAAGCATTGGACCACATTTACGAAACGAGTCAACAAACTTCTACATCAACACAAACCCGTCTTATGCCAGATAATGACAGTGTTGAGAGTGACTCAGACGTCGATCAAACCTCACAGATGTCAGAGAAGATAGGCGACAATGGCTCGAATGATGGTGATTGCCATCACTGCAATAAGGAGGATTGCCCGTTAATTTTATTTGATGGAAACGCACCTCTTTACCACTCCGATAAGGCAGGTCGGCGCTTGGACCGCGTCGATAACCTTGAATGGAAACAATCCATTTACAACAGGAGCATCAGCATCCAACAATCGATGGAATTTTTGACGGATCTTATTGTGGACTGGTCTTCTCGCGTGTGGGTCATAAGCGAATATCACATTGCAAAAAAGAAAAACAATCTCAAGTTTTGGTTTACGCAAATCTTCCCAGCGAACTGGATCGTTGGATTCGTGCACAATAAGGACAAGACGTTTTACTTTTTCAAATTTGATTTTAATGACCCGGTCTTTTCGTCGTCGACTATGCTATCAAACACCGCATTCCTTTCAAACACAGACGTCCCTCCTGATGCCAGACCCAACTCATCCAACCCTGTCTATCTAAAATTTCATCATACTTTGATCAGTCAACTCAACCAACGTTCTTTTTTGGAAATGATGCTCATATCGAAAGCTAGCAAAAATGGTAACCTCATCTTGTCTATTTTATTTTTTTTTTTTTTTTTTTTTTTTTGGAAAATTGGCTCTAAAGTATTGTATGTATTTTATCTAATATAGAGGATCGATTCTACAGCATCCTGCCGTTGTCTGAGTATAAAGACAAGCTGATCAACAAAAATGAAGTGGATCAATGGAACATCAATACCCTTAGCTCGGTTAAATTAAAGCTGTTCGAGTTCATGACCACCAAAGACAAGCTACATCTTCTTTTTATGTCGGGCAACAACAAAGCATCTAACGTAGGCAAGGTGGCACCAACGTTTGCATCAACGACTATATCTTCAAGGGCTCATAGTGAAGGTTTGACGATGGATAGTGTCAAATACCCATGCAATTTTGATTTGTCCGATGATTCCATTATTGTTCTACATCAGCCCACTGTCAGCAATAATAAGAATGGATCGCACATGTATTATCTTCATCTGACGCCAAAGGCGTATTATACAAAGACCGAATCCAAAGACTGGCTTTCTCGTGATGAACGTTGCAATGTCCAGTTACTCAAGCGCCTTCAAATCGATGATCCCAAGATAGATGTTATTGATATTGTCTGCATTCACTTTAATGACGACAAACGCATGAGCGCCCTTCATAAGAATGACATGATGGGCTATTATAATCCTGGAATTATTTTAATTGGAAGATTTGCAATTAACAAATGGATATTGGATTGGTGGCAATATTACATCAGCCCTAGTTACTGTGATAGCTGGACACATCATTTCCACGGTAGTGACGGTCCTGGTTTTAATATATATTAGTTTTATTCAACGTAATAAAAAAATCCCCAAGCTACATAATGAATTGTTTTGTGGACAATGCAATGAGTATGACAACGCTATCACAGGAAGCCGTTTACTTGAACAGGGTAATGCCCGAACTGGTAAAAAAAAAAAAAAAAAAAAAAAATACGTCTATTGCTTTTTTTCGCGCTGACATATATATACAAACACATACACACGCCTGCTATCTTCTACACGTGAATGCAATATATATCTATTTGATTGAATACTCAGTATGACGTGTGAACAAAAAGTGGTCTAATACCCAACCCTTTTTTATTTTCTTTCTAATGACGCCCATTCGACATGACAACGAATACAGTAGAGAAAGGACTGGTAAAAAAGACATGGCATAGTTTATTCATTTAAATATATAAACTAGAACAAAAAACCACTAAGCTAAGCTAATGACGGTTTCTAAGTCACTCGCTCATCATTTGAAGACTAATCTAAAGTGGGGAGGGGAGTGTTCCCAAACCACGATTTCAAAATGACAGAATTTCCCCATGAATGTTTGTAATGCATTTTTCAAAATGCCACTGGTTCACATTCTAACTACTAATTCAAGTTGACCATATCCTCATGGAAGTTACCATTGCTGCTAACGTATTGAAAAAAAAAAGGAAAGAAAGAAGGAAGGAAAAAGAGAAAATCGATAAAAATAGAAAACCACGCCGAGCGGTGTTTGAATGGTCACTTTTTTTTTTTTTTTTTTGGTAATGTGTCGCTTATTGAATAAAGACTTGGATTCACGTCAAAGGAGCGGGGACCAATACATTAATAATTATAAATATAATTGAGGGGGAAGACTTTGAAGTTTATACGGATAGAAAGCGATAGGAGGATAATGGTGTTGCTAAGTAAAAAAAAAAAAAAAAAAAAACAGCTCTTTATTTCTTACAATGGACTTAGTAAATATTGAAACCCGTACTATAGTCCTCGATGCGTTGATGAACCCAAACATCAGAATCGTCCGGATCAAGTAAAAATCGACGATGATCTAATATCCATTTATTTTTGACAGGGTTTCCGATTAAAAAGATACAACAATCAAGCGGTGTACCGTCGAACTTCCAGGATAAAAACTTGGATTTGAAAGAAGGAATACCCACGATATCCAATTGAGCTTCTAGATCCGCGTGAGCATCATTAAGGTCAATGATCTGATGGCATCTGTATAGAGGAATTTTTTCTGGATTGACTTTTTCTTGAGAATAATAAGTAGTGTTGTCGGGGCCAAGAAAACCATGAATCCCGGATCCCAATGTATAATATTCCAGTGGTTTTAGACTAAGATAATACTGAAAAGAGCTTTCCTGTGACTTCTTCTTCCTGCTGTCGATAGTGGTTTGACGAAGCTTGATGGTGAATGGGTTGTACAAGTTAAAATTACATCGATGTTCTGTAAGGCAATCTGTTGAGGCATCCAAAGCCAAGGTCGACGTGGCAAACGTCGGTAAAATCAGGCCAACGTTGGACGATTTGTTATTACCTGACCAAAATAAAAGGTTCAACTTGTCTCTGGTGTTCATGATCTCGTATAGTTTTAATTTGACTGAAGTAATAGTGTTGATATTCCATTGACCCACTTCATGTTTACTGGTGAGGAGATCGCTTTTATACTCCGATTGGGGCAGCACAGCATAAAATCGATCCTCATTCTTGCTGGCCTTGGATTTCAAAATCATGTCTAAAAACGTTCGTTGATTGAGTTGCTGGATTAAAGTGCAATGAAAACGTCTATAAACTGTATTTGAGTTATAGTACTCTCTTTGAAGATCCATCCATTCGATTGAGAAGATGTCGGTATCTTCAATGACAGGTCGGTCAAAATCATAATTGAAAAAGGACATCCGGAACGCGGGTGCCAAATCAGTTGGGGTTCAGGACACCTTATAGTCGTATATTTTCAATTGAATAAACCAAAACTTGAGATTTTTTTTTTTTCTTGCAATGCTGAATTCACTGATCACCCAAACACGAGTGGACCAATCTTTGATGAGATCCGCCAAATATTCCATCGATTGTCGAATACTGTTGCTTCTTTCCGACATCATTTCCTTCCATACCATCGCCCTTTCTGAGTATTCGATCGTCTTCGTAGAAGATGCAAAATGCATTCCTGTAAAAATGAAAATAACAAATGAAACTCAACAAACATTCTATCCGATGCGCTGTAGGTATGTTACTTTTGAGAACCTTACCTAGATTTGTCATATATTTTACTTGAGTTTGACCGTTACTAGAAGGATGGCTACCATCCGATGAATTCCAGTTATTCGTTAGTGGACGGGGCGCATGATTGGTTGCGGTGCAGATTTGATTTAGTACTTTATGAAGTTGAATTTTCTCGTCCCTGATATCATCACATTTCATAAATGCCTCCGCAAAATGGTCTGTCTTTTTCGTCAACAGTTCTCTTAACGCGGTGTCGTTTGGGATACCACAGTCATCAAGGAAGCGTTCATCGATAGCCTTAAGGTTTTCGTAATTTCCGTGAATAAGATGATACAGATATTCTGAATAACGACGTGAGTAGTCCATAATATCTTTATTTTTCAACATGGCGTTCCTCAAGTAAGTTGAATGAAGATCAGGCACAGCCAGAATATAGGCGGCACGTTCATAAATGTTGGACATTTGATAAATTGTTGCTTTTCGTCGCTCATGGTTGACTTGATCCATGCAAATCGCATCCACCCACACATACCGGATGGAGCAAAGATCAGGATCCCCTGCCATCGTGCCGCAAAGATTGTAAAAATCTTCCAGATCAAACGATGTGATGGAAGCTGTATAGCCAACTTTGGTATCGATCAGTGTCTCTTGCCATTCGCCCCAACGATAGGATAATGCTACATATTTCAAATCTTCATCGTTGCTTTCGTCCAATGGCCATTCAACACAGTGAATCACTCTGTTTTTGGCTTTATTTATATCGACAAGGACAATATGAAACGGTTTTTCCGTATTGATACCTAATAAATCTAACATCGATAAATCCACGTTAATGATTTTTTTTTTTTTTTTCGACCAAAAAAAAAACAATAGTTAAGATCTTATTGGAAAGTGACCACTGACATACCTTTAAAAAATTGCCCCAGTTGATTGTCATGCGTCATGATATGGCACAAATAAAAAGAAAAAGGAAAACAAACAGGAATATTGTTAATTTAATGAAAGAGTAAATTTGAGTCTGTTATGCTGGCGTTTAGTGGCTCGGGAACTTGCATTCAAGTGAGGATGTAACACGAATTTCAAAAGTCTGATTTTTTTAAACGTCCTTTTTTTTTTAGTTATTTGATTTTTACAATGAGACCATCAGCTCATAGTAGTTCATCAGGGTTTTAATGAACATACAGTATTTATTATACAATAATACGGATTTTAACCACTCTGCCGTTCTTCATGATTAAACTTTTGATCCTGAATATTTTTTGGGAATTACTCCATAAATGGTTTTAAGGGGCTTCAGAGGATTTTTCAGAGGATTTTTCAGATACCATCCGTACCACCTTTATTGTATCACCGATAGCTACTAATTTAAACACGCTATGTGATATTAGCAGTTATAAAAATATGGCATTGTTTATTCAATAGAGTAATGCTTTAAAAAAATAAAAATAAAAATCATGATTATCATTTTTGTTTTGGAATGAAATTTGTTTGCTATATATTTTCCTCATGAAGAACTTTTTGGTAATAATGCTTGATGATTGTTTTGGCCTTAGTGGTGTTGCCTTTTGATAAAGATGAGTTACTAGTAAAGGTGTAGGTGGCGATGGTGCTAAATTTGATACTGAAGGACGAGACGGTGGAACTGACGGCGAAGTTTATAATTCTATTAGTGATTCCAGTGTGAATGGTGGTGGCTATAATGGTTTTTTAGACACATCTTTCAACAGACGTTTTGAGTGTCCTGATAATTGGTATTGTTCAGGTGATACAATCTGTTGATATAAAAAGACATATATCATTTTCCCATCGGAACTGAATATTTACATGTCGATCATCCTTTTGTGCCTATTATCTACTTTGTAAATTTGTCGCCACTTTACATGTTCAGGTAAAACTGCCAACTAGTAGGTTCCATAGCCATGATCCGGCCATGAATCATGTAACTTTGTGCTATGAAACAGTCCTTAATTATAATTTTTAAAAATTATTGCATTGGTCATTGATGCTATGGTGCGGCTCACTTATAATGTCAAATATTAGGCATGATCCTAGAAAGCTGATATCATGGTTTATTAAAAAATGGCCACCTCAAAAAAACAATGTATAAACATGATAATTCAGACCTTTAAGAACAAAACGTGTACATCAGTTTTTTTTTTTATTAAAAAAAGAAAAACTTATCAGCCTTCAAAAAAAGAAGACTTTGGCTGGCTGGCCTAGGATTTGAAACGTATCTGATGTACTAAAAAGGAAAATGATATGTGCATTTATTTTGTAAAACACCGCGAAAACTATAAAATATTATACAGAAAACAAGGTCCTGTTTTTTGCTCGTTCTTGCTCCCATACCAAGCGTAGCTGGTAGATGTAGATGTAGATGTAGATGTAGATGTAGATGTAGATGTAGATGTAGATGTAGATGTAGATGTAGATGTAGATGTAGATTGTAAGACTTGCAATGAGGATTAGTTTATGTATTTTTATTTATTATTTGTCCAATAAAAAATGCGGTCCCTTCTTTTTTTTTTGTTGTTGTACGGACACACACCCGTTTGTATTTTTCTGCTTATAATAAGCCCATGTATCTACATTTGGTAAGACAATCAAACAATGATAGAAAAAGGCAAGACAAAGTTTATTCAGTAGTAATTATAACAATGACAACCAATACTAAACTAAGATGAAGGTTAATCTAATAGTGGTCTGTTATAGAGTGAAGATTTATTGTGTAAAAAGAACCTATTTTATTTAAAGAGGGTGTTTAGCACCCAAATCATATCTACATAAAAGAGAAATGAAGACCGAATAAAATAACACTTACCGACTATGGCCGGTTCAATAGAGTATGTTAAAAAGTAGAGAGTTTTGAGATAAAAAAATAAGAGGAAGAAGAGAAGAAATAAAAGGTGTAAAAAAAATAAACTAAAAAGGGGTAAAAAAAACTAACCCCGAAATGTCCAAAACATGAATTGGGCTAAATCACATCATGGTCCCAAAATCTGGATCTAAAAAAAAGTAAAGAAAAAGAAAAAAATAATAATAAAGGAGTGTACTAACGAGCTACACTAGGTGGGCGGAGGGAGGGACTGAGGAGGAGGGGTTGGTCTAGGGTGAGCATGGCGGTCGATCCATAGAAGGAAGGGGTCATGGGTGTCTGTGTCGGTGGGTTCAACATGTGTGGGATGCTGTAGGTATTCCATTTCTAAGAGGAGCGTGCAGATAATGGGCCATGAGCGTTTCCAGCGGTTGATGGTTAATCGTGCGCGAGGTGGTTGGGAGGGGAGGCGGTTGAGAAGGAAGGAGAGAGGATCGTCAGCAGTAGCAAAGGAGATGCTAAGGCGGGAGTGAAAGTGGCGGCATTGGATGAGATGTTTCTTTGTGATCGTGGTACCGCAGTGACAAAGCTTCGGCATTCCGCCAGACAGCCAACCTAAACGCCAGCGAATGCAGCGACTCCGGACGCGAGGTAACATGGGGATGAGCATGATTGGGTCAACTTTGTTCGTTGGACGGCATTGTTGGAGTAGGGCAAATTGGGGACGGAGGGCATGCAGCAACTCTAGACGGTATGTTTTGATCATGTCCGGGGTGTAGATGTAGGAACCTTCATCAGTTGGTAGGCGGGAGGCAAGAGGTTGTTTGATCAGTTTGTGCCAGATCCCGGGTTTCGTGCGTGGGGGATCCATCAGGGTGGTCATGGTGGAAACAAGGGTGTCATCGGGCTGATATGACATGCGATGGACATACTTGAGTTGGAGGCTGTGGAGGCGTTCGGTCATGGAGGGTGTGTTGGTGAGATGGCGCATGATTCGGGTGGAAGATCTGTTGTGGGCTCCATATATTCGGCGGAGGCAGGTGGATTGGGTGGATTCGAGTTTATTGATTGATTGTTGTGTGGTGGTAGTGATGGCGAGGCCGTATTCCATCATGGGGCGGATGAATTGTTGGTAGATTCTCGTTGCCAGAGCTCTGTCGGTCGAAAACAAGTCTTCAAGCAGTGAGTCGAGATATAAGTGCACAAAACTGTCTTCCACCATATAGGAGTCCCGCTTTCTTGATACCCGTGGCGCCCTATATTGAAGATTCAGATCCAAGTTTAGATGGTTAATGGTACTAATGATAATGATTTACATATATATAACTTACAGATTAAAGAGTATATTTGTCGCGAGTATTTCTGTTGAATCACCATTCTTGTATGCCAATGTCATGATATCGAAAATGATAAAAAAAAAAAAACGTCAATTCAAAAAATATCTGTATCATTGTCGAAGTTTTTGTCTTACATTGATATTCACGTTATTGATTTCTCCAACCGTGCCAGTAACCGCGATGTTCGTCGTAGAAAATTGTTGGGCTTCACCGGCATCGTTCAACTTGTTTCATAATAATAGATAAATTATCCAGAATACGGGTTAGAGTCTGTAGGGGAGAGGGGTTCTAACTAGCATACATATCCCTTTACCTTCAATCTGGCCAAAAACGTTCCAGCGCGGCGTCTGATTTGTTTTTTGTCTTCACTGTTCCTTAAGCTGTTGAGTTCTTCCACAACCAATAGCAGCGGCACCTTGCCAACTTGAGGATGGTTCTTCATAATAATTTATAGCTTTGTCAAAATCCCACATTCTGCGAATTTCTTTCGGGCTAAAATACATTGCGATTGTTTTATTAAAAAAGAGAAAAGAGATATGAGTAAAAAAAAAAATAAAAAAAAAAAAACTAGATAGGAAGTGCGTGTGCGTGCGTGAAATTTATTACCATCTTGCTGTAACTTGGTGTACGCTCTTTGCCAGGTTGATGTGGTCCACAAAGGATTTGGGTGTCAACCAAAAGGTTTGATGAGCCCGACAAAGAGGGGTGGTTTAGTGATGGCGTCGGCGGATTTGTACAGGTTGGTGGTTCCGTACCTCGGTGACATGGGATGCCAAGTCCGACAATAATTCGTGTATCGCAATGGCGAAATCGAGAGATCGTTGGAAGTTTGCTTCCGGGTCCTCAAGTGATGGCTGTTTGATCAGCTGGTAGATGTACCAGTCGATGGGTCGAGTAATATCAGACAACCGATACTGGATTTCATGTAGCTGGTTGTCGGTGGCCTTGGCTTCATTCGAGGTATGAATCTTCAGAGCTTCAGGCGGGATATACTGACGGAGCGTGTTCTTTGGACAGTTCAGAAGGAAGCGGCGGCGGTCTATATCATCCAACGTGCGTTTGAAGAAGTCCTCAGTCATTTGAGGAAAGTGGTCGAGCACTTCCTCGGGAGGTGTAAAATCTGACCGTGGTGTGCGTAGGATCACGTTTGGGTCGTGAGGAGGAGGAGAGGGTTGTTGTGCGATCGTTGCTTCAAGGGACGAGATGCGTTCCATGAGTTGTAGTGCCCATGCGGGGGGTTGATCATCAGTGTGTTCGGTCATTTAAGGTCGGTATATCCAGGAGCAACAAAATTCGAATAAAAAGAAGATAAGGATATAATATAGTAGTTTAATTTTAATTGTATATATTGGACCACGACATAACAAATCACCTGTGACCATCGAAGGGATTTTAACCCCCGCTTACGGAGTACCTCTTTTTTGATCTTTATCCCAGTGGAACTGCATCTACAAGGTAATAACGAAAGGAAAATTGTATTCTTTGAAAAGAAACAATGATTATCAAAATAAAAGCCTGCTTCTGCTTCTTCATTTTTTAAACTTTAGGCTTGGGATGGTCCCGTTTTCCGGTTGTCTTTCATGAAACACTTCCTTTCCCTTTTGTCACTGCTGCTGTTACTAGCTGGAAAATCGGTACTTTCCTTGACCTACACAAGTCAACGCTGCTCTTTGCCATGTTTTTTTTTTCACGTGGTGATTCCCCAGAGTTGATACCTATCTGCGCTTTGCTGTGTTATTTTTGCATAGTGATTCCCCAGAGCTATGGCACGTGCAGTTGTTATTATGGAATGTTGTCGTGCTTGGTTATCTGAATGAAATACAATGAATACTAGCCAATGGATGCTCAAGCAACTACACAAATCAACGCTGCGCTTTGCCGTATGGCGATTCCCCAGAGTTGATGCCTATCTGCGCTTTGCTGTGTTTTTTTTTTACATGGCGATTCCCCAGAGTTGTGGCACGTATAGCTGTTTTTCCCTTGGATTTGTGTTTATAGTGTTCATTCAGCGCTGACTGGACTGAAAGCTTGTGACAATCAGCTCTGATTATTGGGCAAAGAAGAATTACTTTTACAAGGTAAAATGTATTAAAAAATAACGATTACCAAAATGAAATACTGATTCTACCTTTTTATTATTATTATTATTAGATCCTTTAAAAGATGTACATGTTTGCTTATGGATCTTATGTAACTGGAAACAAGAAAACCCAAGATTTTACCATCACCTTATGTATATAATTCGTTTGAAAAAAGTGGAATACCTGCTGGCAAAAGGACTCATCAAGATTTAAATCACCCAACTTGCATCAAGAACCATATTTACGCTGCCTCTCCTAAGTGCAATCACAGTAGTCATACATTACCTATCTTCTCCCTCCCTGATTAGGCAGATCATTTATATGATTGCCACCTCTCATTACTGCTTTATCTTTATCTATTTATAATTACCCTCCCCCCTCTATATCATGCACTCAATAAACTATTCTATTACTTGTGTTATACTAGTTTTTGCCTCTACTTTTTTTTTGATACTCATGCTTTTAGATATTATTTTGAACGTATAGGTTTCACGACATCTCGCTGACGACATTCACCTATGCGACAAGTCAAAATCAAAAAAAGGGACATGACGGAGTCGCCTGCCACACAACTGGTTTTTTTACGTCTTTTGGGCACCCATGCAACAGGACAAAATAAATGAATAACAAAGATTAATGATAAAGGCGACAAGACATATTTTATTCAAATGTAGATACAAACTATGACACGCTAACACTAAACTATTGCTAATAAAGGTTTCAATGAAACTATTTTCTAAGATCAAGTCTAATCTACTGGCGATACCCCATCACGATTTCAAAATGACAGGGTTTCCCCATGAATGTTTGTAATACATTTTCAAAATGCCCCTGATTCACATTCTAACCACTAGTACAAGTTCGTCATTACCTCATTGAGGTTACCAAGGTAGACAATGTTCTGCAAAAAAAAGGGAAAGAAAATGAAATGAAATAGAAAATAAAAAATAACGAATCAAGAGAATCGGCATTTGAATAATCGCCCTCCCTTTCCCAACCAACATTTTCAGGAACCAAGTTTGAGTCGAGAAGCGTAACAGCCACCGCTTGAAGTAAGAAACACTTCGCTACTATATAAATCTCATTCTACCTATTTAAAACTAATAATCAATTGACGAAAATTATGAAACGGCTAATGAAACATAAATAGCAAGTTCCAGGGCTTGTCCTTTTTTTTTTATAGCAAAACTGAGTACGAATGAGTCTGTATTACGTTGTATCCACTTTAAACCTCTTTTTTTTTTTTTTTTTTTATTAAAAGAAACGAAGAAACAAGGAGAATCCTACTGGGACCAAAAAATAAATAAAATAGGATAGTCTTCTAAGGCGATGATATTGAACTTGATCATCATTAAAGACAATGGCATGAGAAAAACAAAACAGGCAATTTGGGCCTTCAAAAGTGACGGGCTGATGAATTCGTGTGACATCTACTTGGTGTCACTGTCATACCTGCTTTGGACTCCTTCAAAAAAAAAAACGCCACATGCATGTGGGAAGCTATATATTTCTGCATGAGTTGCGGTGCCTCTTTCATCATTATCATGACAAACGACCATCCATTAAAACGTTGTTTTGAAGGTATGTCGTAGTAACAGTTATCATAGAGGCAGGGGGTGGGGCGTGTTCAAGAAAAAAAAAAAAGATTAATGATGGTAACCCCTCCTGCTTTCAATAGAGATGCCGTCCAATGACACTCAGCAGCCGCAACCACGGCAGGAGGAAGAGCAGACACCACCATTTCAAATTGTCCTTGTCGACATTGAAAAGGCGAGTCAACACGAAATACACTGTGTTGAAATGCCATTAGAAGACATGGCCGGGAAATTAGACTATGTGGCTTTATCTTATCGTTGGGGCGAATTGCAAGAGACGATGATCGATACGCAAGTTGACTACACAGCATCCATTACATCGTTTGATTTGGAAGACTTTTATGACATTTGCGATATGATGACCCAGGAATCCGATTTGAAACATATCAAGTATGTGTGGGTGGATGCCATCTGTGTGGATCAAGTCAACTATGAACGACGAAAAGCCACGATTTATCAAATGACCAACATTTACGAAAAAGCCACCTATATTTTAGCAGTACCTGATCTTCATGCAGCACATTTGAAGAGCATCTATATAAAGAATGAAGATATTATGGCCGGCTCATCTGATTATGGCATTGATATTTATCACCTCATTCATGGAAACACAGCAGAACTCGCCGCCCTTGAAAATAAATTTCTCGACGATGCCAACGTCCCCAACGATCCCGTATTAAGACAATGGTTGACGAAACATACGGACCATTTTATGTACAGCTTTATGAACTACAAAGAACATGACTTTTACTACAATGCTGGGAAAGCACTTGATCACATTTACGAATCGAGCCAATTTTCAGCTCATCGCCACCACCACCACCACCACAATGATGATGATTCTGGTGATGGTGATATAGGCGCTTCAGAAGGAGATCAAACCCAAATGATAATGGCTGATGAAGTTTTGCAACATTGTGATAACGTGGATTGCCCCTTGGCTCGTTTTGATAAGGACACCTTTGTACAGAGACCCGGCATGATCAATCCCTCGAATCGAACCGACAGCCGTGAATGGAAGCAATTGATCTATGATAGGAGCAACAGTATCCGCCAATCGGTGGAATTTTTGACTGATCTTATGGTGGATTGGTCCTCTCGCGTTTGGGTGATCAGTGAATTCCACATTTCCAAAAAGAAGAACAACCTAAAATTTTGGTTCACCCAATTAGAATCAGCGTCACACCTGCGATCGATGATCGATGAGCTAAGCGATCGCAATGGATTCACTTTTTTTAAATTTGACTTTAACGACACTTCCTTTTCCGATACACAGAAACTGGATCTATTAGCGAACCCTGAAGTAGCACCTAACATGCGATGGTACACATCCAACCCTGTCTATTTGAAATTCCATTACATTTTGGTCCGCCAACTCAAACAACAAAGCTTTTTGGAAAAAATACTAAGGTCTAAAGCCAGTAAATACGGTAAGAATCTTTTTTTTTTTTTTTTTTTTTTTTTTTTTTTTTTTTTTTTTTTTTTTTTTGCTTGCTTTATCTTTGAAATTAGCAGTCAATTAAATAAAAAAAACGTTTCTTGAAATGTGAGTGTAGAGGATCGATTTTATGCCATTCTTCCACAATCAAAATATCAAGACAAAATCAAACAAGTGGCGGATTGGAACATTCATACGATGGCTTCGGTCAAATTGAAACTCTTTGAAATCATGGACACTAAGGACAAGCTGAATCTTCTTTTTATGTTGGCCAATGATATGACGTTTAACCTAGGCATGGTTCTACCGACGTTTGCGACATCAAGTCTATCTCCAGCAGGACAAAGTGATTTTCTGACTCTCGATCATTCCAAATATTCATGTAATTTTGACTTGGACGACAATGCCACCATTCTTCTTCACCAACCCACTAAAGATATTAAAAAGAAGAAGAAGAATGACATGTACTTTCTCAATTTGAAACCAAAGGAGTATTTTATATTGTCCGACAAACACACTTGGTTCTCTTCTGCAGAATATATCAACGAACCGGTATTGAAACGCCTTGACATCCATGACACCACTATTTCTGCGATTGATGTTGTATGTGTACCTTTTTATGGTAAAGAAATTATGAGGACACATCCTGATGACACCATCTATTATAAATATTGCATTCTTCTCATGGGAAGTTTTTTAAAGAACAAATGGAGATTAGAGGAGTGGAGAACTTACCTTGATCCCTCCGAGACATGGGGCGACAAATGGACTCATCATGTCAGTGGTGATGGTCCTGGTTTTGACATCTACTAACTCTCGTCAATGAATCAATAAAAAACGCACAATCATTTTTTACATCCCCCCCCACAATATGGATCCATTGTATTTATATATTTAATTTATTGGGAGTTGGTTTTATTGGAATGAATAATGTGTAAAATTGCTAAACAAGTTGCTGAAAGATGGTGCACAGACATAAATACAAACACGTTTTTTCTTGTTTTTTTTTTTATTCTCACCATTCCCAATGTACATTTTTCTCTAATGATTCTTTCTCTTTTTTCCTCTCTGATACTATCATATATACTTCTTGTTCTTGTCTTGGTTACATTGAAGAGGTGATTCAAAATGAGAAACCTTACCATTTTCGATCGAAGATCAAAACACGCATCATACTGTATGCATGCATAACAAAAAAAAAAAAAAAAAAAAAAAAAAAAAAAAAAAAAAAAAGCCAATCATATGGGCTACATGATTATGCACAGTAATGCATCAAAGCTTTATTGATCCCTTGAAAGGAACAGTACACAGACATCAAAACGGGGCCGGGGTGGAGCTCGCATGCATTTTTCATGGTATTCAATTACCGCTGGTTGAGATCAAACAGTAACATTGATCAATTGCTGATAGAGCAGGTGGAGAGAACTTAACCATCCCTATGCTAAGAAACATGTGTTTGATATAATATTCACAAAACAACTACAATTGCGAACATTGCTCATCACGCAATGGATCAGAGGACAGTTACTGTAATTAAAAAAAAAGAAAAAGGTATGTTTTATTGTGGAAGTGTATTGGGGGAGTGGTGTATACTAAATGAAAGGAAGGGGATTATTGTAACAAAGGAATCTAATGAAGATCCCATGAGGTGGGGATGGAGGTCTGGAGAATGGTCAAAACTAATTTAAAGGGACAATGGTAAAAAAATGGATCTAATATTATGTATAAGGCATGAGAAAGACTAACAGTATATCTATTATTAAAGCAATATCGGCCAACTTTATTCTAATGAAGCGATGGTACACCGGAATCTCTTGTAAAAGACATGAGAAACTAAAGGATCTTTTTTATTCAGTGAAGAATCACATATATTTATTATATTATTCCGTTGTAGACACAAACTATGACACACTAACACTAAATTATTGCTATGTAATAAAGGTTTCAATAAACTAATCTCTTTAAGAAGAAGTCTAATCTAATGGCAATACCGCATCACAAAGTCAAGATGACAGGGTTTCCCCATGCATGTTTGTAATGCATTTTTCAAAATGCCCCTGATTCACATTCTAACTACTAATTCAAGTTGACCACGTCCTCATGGAGGTTACCATTGCTGCTAACATATTGAAAAAAATAAAAAGGAAAGAAAGAAGGAAAAAGAGAAAATCAATAAAAATAGAAAATCACACCAAGCGGTATTTGAATAGTCACTTCGATCAACTAGCTACTCATCAAATATGGACAAAATATATCATATCAAAGGGGAGGGGACAAAAAAAAAAAAATGAAAAGGCAGCTTTTTTATTTCTTACAATAGCATTAGTAAATATTGAAACCTGTACTATAGTCGTCAATGCGATGATGAACCCAAGCGCCAGGAAGCTCCAGATCAAATACAAAACGTCGATAATCTAATATCCATTTGTTTTTGACAGGGTTTCCGAATAAAAAGATACAACAATCTTTCGGCGTGTCATCGAAATTCCGAGATAAAAACTTGGCTTCGAAAGAAGGAATAGCCACGATATTCACTTGAGCTTCTAGATCCATATGAGCATGAAGGTCAATGATCTGATGGCATGTGTATAGAGGTATTTTATCCCGCCGAACTTTGTCGTCACAATAATAAATATTGTCGTCGGTGTGAACATAACTATAACCCATGGAACCCAATGTATAATATTCTAATGGTTTCAGATTGAGATAAGACTGTTCCTGCGTCTTCTTCTTCTTCTTGTCGTCGGTAGTGGTTTGGTGATGAAGCATGATGGTAGATGGGTTGTCCAAGTCAAAATTGCATGGATGTGCTGTAAGGCAATCTGTCGAGGCATCCAAAGCCAAAGTCGATGTGGCAAACGTCGGTAAAATCAGGCCAACGTTGGACGATTTGTTATTCCCCGACCAAAACAAAAGGTTCAACTTGTCACTGATGTTCATGATCTCGTATAGTTTTAATTTGACCGAAGTAATAGTGCTGATGTTCCATTGACCCACTAGATGTTTGCTGGTGAGGAGATCGTTTTTATACTCCGATTGGGGCATGACGGCATAAAATCGATCTTCATTCTTGCTGGCCTTGGATTTCAGAATCATGTCTAAAAACGTTCGTTGACTGAGTTGCTGGATCAAAGTGGAATGAAATCGTCTATAAACTGTATTTGAGTCATAGTATTCTCTATGAATATCCATCCATTCGAATGAGAAGATGTCGGTATCTTGAATGACAGGTCGGTCAAAATCATAGTTAAAAAAGGACATCCGGAACGGGGGTGCCACATTAGTTGGTGTCCAGGGAATCTTATGGTCATATGTTTTTAGTTGGATAAACCAAAACTTGAGATTATTTTTTTTTCTTGCAATGCTGAACTCACTGATCACCCAAACACGAGTGGACCAATCTTTGATGAGATCCGCCAAATATTCCATCGATTGCCGAATCCTGTTGCTTCTTTCCGACATCATTTCTTTCCATACCATCTTCCTTTCTGAGTTCTCGATCGTCTTCGTAGATGTTGTAAAACGCCGTCCTGCAAAAATGAAACTCAACAAACTTTTTATTCCGATGCGCTGTAGGTATGTCACGTTTGAGAACCTTACCTAGATTTGTCATATATTTTATTTGAGTTTGACCGTTGCTAGAAGGGTTGCTATCATCTGAATTCAAGTTATTCGTTGATGGACAGGGCGGTTGATGGGTTGCTGTGCAGATTTGATTTAGTACTTCATCAAGTTGAATTCTCTCGTCCTCTATATCATCATATTTCATAAATGCCTCTGCAAAATGGTCGGTCTTTTTCGTCAACAGTTCTCTTAATGCGGTGTCTTTTGGTATACTGCAGTCATCAAGGAAACTTTCATCGATAGCCGCAAGGTTTTCGTAATTTCCGTGAATAAGATGATACAGATATTCTGAATAACGACGTGAGTAGTCCATAATATCTTTATTTTTCAACATGGCGTTCCGCAAGTAGGTTGAATGAAGATCAGGCACCGCCAGAATATAGGCGGCATGTTCATAAATGTTGGACATTTGATAAATTGTTGCTTTTCGTCGCTCATGGTTGACTTGATCCACGCAAATTACATCCACCCACACATACTGGATGGAGCAGAGATCAGGATCACCAGCCATCGCGCCGCAAAGATAGTAGAAATCTTCCAAATCAAACGATGTGATGGATGCTGTGTAGCCAACTTCGGTATCGATCAGCGTCTCTTGCCATTCGCCCCAACGATAAGATAATGCCACATAGTTTAAATCTTCACCATTGCTTTCGTCCAGTGGCTTTTCAACACAGTGAATCTCCCTGTTTTTGGCGGCTTTCTTTATATCGACAAGGACAATATGAAACGGTTTCTTCGTACCGATACCTAATAAATCTAATATCCATAAATCCATATTAATAACTTTTTTTTTTTTTTTTTTTTGTTCAAAAAACAAATGGTTAAGGTCTAATCGAAAAGTAGCCACAGACATACCTTTGAAAAAGTGCCCCAGTTGGTTGTCATGAGTCATGATATGACAGAAATAAAAAGAAAAAGAAAAACAACAGGAATATCGTTAATTTAATCAAAAAGAAAAACTTTAAGCCTGTTACATTGGCGTTCAGTGGCTCGGGAACTCGCATTACAAGTGAGGATGTAACACGAATTTGGAAAATCTGATTTTTTAGACGTCCTGTTTTTTTATTTTCTTTTTACAATGAGACCATCAGAGTTGGACTGAATATATAGTATTTCATTATACAATAATGAGGGTTTCAATCAGTCTGTCGTTCTTTGTGATTCAACTTTGGTTCCTGATTATTTTTTGTGTCATTCCCTTCTCAAACTCCGACATGGTTTCTCGGGAAGGGCTGTCAAAATGGCCAAATCCCATTTTCGGGTATATCATCAACTCAAAAAATGAAGTAATTGAGATGGAGTCTATCCATTCAATACAAGGGGTGGTTATTTTCTTTGATTTGTTTATTTATTTAGATAAACTTCATCATCGATCTGACTGAACCTATCACGCATGTGATACGACCTTGGTTTCAATTCATTTATAACACATCAATCTATAAAAAACCGATGTTTTATCCAGTATCATTGTATTGTACTCAATTCAAGGAATCACTCGGTTTTCTTATATATATAAAAAGGACGGAAAGCTAACCTACACCTGCTTTAAATACTATTTTTTCTAACCGAATTGCGAACATGATAGTTTGGACTCCTTGGGACCAGGCATCACAGTGTGAAATAGTGAAGGCGGTAAAAAATAAAAAAAACTACCCAGCCTTTTTCAAATACGCCAGCATACAGGCACGCAGCACCTTTTTTTTTTCTATACATACACACACACTCACACACACACTCACACACTCACCACCCACACAGCCGTAACATACAGTGTCTATACATTAGGTAAGGAACTGAGCATGACGGTCGGACGGACGTCTCTGCCACACAACTGTTTTTTTATGTCTGTTGGGCACCCATGCGACAGGACATAATAAACGATTAATAAAGATTAATGGTAAAGACGACAAGACATATTTTATTCAAATGTAGATAGAAACTACTAAACTATTGCTAATAAAGGTTTCAATAAACTAATCTCTTAAGATGAAGTCTAATCTAATGGCAATACCACATCAGGAACTCAAGATGACAGGGTTTCCCCATGCATGTTCGTAATGCATTTTTCAAAATGCCCCAGGTTCATATTCTAGCCACTAATCCAAGTTGATCAAGTCCTCATAGGGGTTACCATTGCTACTAATGTATTCAAAAAAAAAAAAAAAAGGAAAAGAATGAAAGAGAAGAGAGAAAAATAAATAAAACTAGCAAATCAAATCAAGTCTGGCGGTGTTTGAATAGTCCCTTCGATCGACTTGCTACTCATCACATATGGACAAAATATATCATGTCAAATGGGATGGGACAAAAAAAAAAAACAAGGCATCTTTTTATTGCTTACAATAGAAATTAGTAAATATTGAAACCCGTACTATAGTCATCGATGTGATGTTTAACCCAAGGATCAGGTATGTCCTGATTAAATATATATTGACTATTATCTAATATCCATTTATTTTTGACAGCGTTTCCGATTAAAAAGATAAAACAATCATCTGGTGTTTCGCCCAGATAGAAAGCACTTTTTTTAAAAGAATGAATGGCCACGATATTTAATTGAGTTTCTGGACCCATGTGAGCATTCGGCTCCATGATTTGATGGCGTCTGTATAGAGGTATTTTGTCCCAATCGACGTTTACAGCAGAAGAAGAAGAAGCAGCGTCCCGGTCAGGGCCAATAGAATGATAAATCCCGGAACCCAATGTATAGTATTCCAATGGTTTCAGATGAATATAATACTGAAAAGAGCCTACCTCTGACGTCTTCTTCTTGCCATCGGTAGAGGTTTGGTGGAGCATGATGGTAGATGGGTTGTCCATGTCAAAATTGTATGGGTCTGTTGTGAAGTAATCTGTCGAAGCATCCAAAGCCAAGGTCGACGTGGCAAATGTCGGTAAAATCAGGCCAACGTTGGACGAATTGTAGTTACACGACCAAAATAAAAGGTTCAATTTGTCTCTGGTGTTCATGATCTCGTATAGTTTTAATTTGACTGAAGCCATAGTGCTGATGTTCCATTGACCCACTTGATGTTTGCTAGTGAGGAGAGCGTTTTTATACTCCGATTGAGGCAGGACAGCATAAAATCGATCCTCATTCTTGCTGGCTTTGGATTTCAGCATCATGTCTAAAAACGTTCGTTGACTGAGTTGCTGGATCAAAGTGGAATGAAATAGACCATAAGCTGAATGTGGGTCATAGTATTCTCTATGATGATCCATCCATAAAAGAAAGCGGCCGGCATGTCTACTGATGGGTCGTTCAAAATCATAATTAAAAAAGGACATCCGGAACGAGGGTGCCAAATCAGTTGCGGTCCAGGGCACCGTATAGTCATTTGTTTTTATTTGAATAAACCAAAACTTGAGATTATTTTTTTTTCTTGCAATGCTGAACTCGCTGATCACCCAAACACGAGTGGACCAATCTCTGATGAGATCCGCCAAATATTCCATCGATTGTCGAATCCTGTTGCTTCTTTCCGACACGAGTTCCTTCCATACCGCCTCCCTTTCTGAGTTCTCGATCGTCTTCGAAAACGTTAAAATATGCCGTCCTGCAAAAATGAAGCTCAGTAAACTTTTTATTCCGATCCGCTGTAGGTATGTCACTTTTGAGAACCTTACCTTGCTTTGTTGTATATTTTATTTGAGTTTGAACGTTGCTAGAAGGGTTGCTGCCATCTGAATTCAAGTTATTAGTTGACGAACAGGGTGCTTGATCGGTTGCTGCGCAGATTTGATTTAGCACTTTATCAAGTTGAGTTTTCTCGTCCCTTACATAATCACATTTTATAAATGCCTCCGCAAAATGGCCGGTCTTTTTCGTCAGCAGTTCTCTTAACGAGGTGTCTTTTGGGGTACCGCAGTCATCAAGGAAACTTTCATCGATAGCCGCGAGGTTTTCGTAATTTCCGTGAATAAGATGATACAGATATTCTGAATAATGGCGTGAGCAGTTCATAATATCTTCATTTTTCAACATGGCGTTCCGCAAGTAGGTTGAATGAAGATCAGGCACAGCCAGAATATAGGCGGCATGTTCATAAATGTTGGACATTTGATAAATGGTTGCCTTTCGTCGCTCATGGTTGACTTGATCTACGCAAATCGCATCCACCCATACATACTGGATGGAGCAGAGATCAGGATCACAAGCCATAGCGTCGCAAAGATTGTAAAAATCGTGCAGATCAAACGATGTGATGGATGCTGTATAGCCAACTTCGGTATCGATCAGTGTCTCTTGCCATTCGCCCCAACGATAAGATAATGCCACATAATTCAAATCTTCACCATTGCTTTCGTCCAATGGCTTTTCAACACAGTGAATCACTCTTTTCTTGGCGGCTTCCTTTATATCGACAAGTACAATATGAAACGGTTTCTTCGTACCGATACCTAAGAAACCTAATATCCATAAATCTATGTTAATGACTTCTTTTTTCTTCGACCATAAAACAAATGGCTAAGGTCTAATCGAAAAGTAGCCTCAGACATACCTTTAAAAAAGTGCCCCAGTTGGTTGTCATGAGTCATGATATGGCAGAAATAAAAATAAAATAAAAAAAACAAAAAGGAATATCGCTAATTCAAGTCAAAGAAAACTTCTAGTCTGTTACGTTGGCGTTTCGTGGCTCGGGAACTCGCATTCAAGGATTTCAAATGTATGTAACACAATTTTGAGCACACTCATTGTTTTTATATAGGACGACAGTGAAATGTATGGTTTTTATAGATGTCCTTCTTTTTATGTCACTTTTACAACGGGACCATCGGTTTATTGGAGTAACCAGGGTTTTAATGAATATACAGTTTTTAATTATACAATAATGAGGGTTTCAATCACTCTGTCGTTCGTCGTGATTCAACTTTGGTTACTGATTATTTTTTTGTGTCATTCTCAAACTCCGGCATTTTTTCTTGCGAAGAGCTGTCAAAATGGCCAAATCCAATTTTCGGGTATATCATTAACTCAAAAAAATGAAGTAATTGAGATGGAGTCTATCCTTTCAATACAAGGGGTGGCTACTTTCTTTGATTTGTTTATTATTTAGATAAGCTTCATCATCGATCTGGTTGAACCCATCATGCATGTGATACGACCCTAGTTTTAATTCATTTATAATGCATCAATCAACAAAAAACCTATGTTTTTCCCAGTATCATATTGTACTTAATTCAAAGAATTACTCGGTTTTCTTATATATATATATATATATAAAGAATGAGAAGCTAACCTATACCTGCTTTTAAATACTATTTTTTTCTAGCCGAATTGTGAACATGACAGTTTGGACTCCTATAGACCAAGAACCACAATGTGAAATAGTGAAGGCGCTAAAAAAAAAAAAAAAAAAAAAAAAAAAAAAAAAAAAAGGATATCCAGCCTTTTTCAAATACACAAGCACACACGCACGCAGCACCTGTTTTTTTTATATATACACAGATATACACACACGCAATATACAGTGCCTATACATTAGGTAAAGAAATGAGCATGGCGGTCGGACGGAGTCGCCTGCCACACAACCTCTTTTTTTACGCTTGTTCGGCACCCATGCAACAAGACAAAACAAACGAATAACAGAAATTACCGGTAAAGACGGTAAGACGTATTTTATTCAAATGTATATACAAACTATGACACACTAGAACTAAACTATTGCTAATAAATGTTTCAATAAAACTATTTTCTAAGATCAAGTCTAATGTATTGGCGATACCACATCACGATTTCAAAATGACAGGATTTCCCCAAGTATGTTGTAATTTCTGACCTGAAACCTTCTCCAAACTAGCTCTGATTGATCACCATAATCTTGAAGAAGTTGAATGATGAAGATAAAAATAAAAGAAAAGAATACGGGATATGGGAGAGTGGAGGGCGGGAAGGTCAGAAAAATAGAAAAACCAAAAAGGCGGGATTTGAAATATTCATCATCTCGCGCTGATGGCGCCAGGGCGCTCACTAACAAACATTTTTACATAAATAACAGTGTTCACGCGATATACTCCCCATTATTAAAAATAAGTGACCTTATAAGTACTTTTTGTTTTTTAAATCTGTTTCAAAGTTTTTTTGACAAATACAATCGTTGCTCATACGTCGAATTTTCAAAAGAATATTATCTTACAAGAATTATCCCTTAAGCTAAATTTCAATCAAAGGCGTATAATATGGAAGAATTGAGCTAATAGAACTGAACATTGTATAGTTGCTTTTTTTTTTTTTTTTTAATTCTCACAATAAAGCAACGAACGTATTAAAGTATCCTGAAACTTTCGATGATGTTTCATTTTATATGAAACAAGATGAGGAGGGGCCTTGTACACTATTTCCGAACTTTATCACTAAACCCTCCTCTATCTTTTTTTTTTATATCTTTCATATAAAACCCTTTCATGACTTATGAAACATACCAGCATCAACTACCTTTTATTACTCATTACAACTGTCTTAAAAACTGACAACGTAAAATATGCAACTTTTAAATTTACCTCAAGAAATATATAAAAACATTACGAGGTATATGAATACAAACAGCATACTAATCCTGTCAAGGACCTGTCGCACATTATTCTACATCATTAGAAATGATAACAGCGGCATATGGCATAACCTGGATTATACTCAGTATCAAAGAGTTTGCTTTGTAAAAGGTCGTAATCATGAAAAATTTGCTCATTTTTTATGTAATGTTTTAACTGCTCAGTCTAGAAGCAGTATAAATACAATTCATCTAATATCAGAAATGGGTTCTCCCGTAGAACGTATTGATTATCACAACCGTAAACTTCGGTATTGGCATTTATTGGTCAAGACTTTGTGTCCCAATTTAGTATCTTTGGTTTTTCACGTGGATAGTCTTAGACTGATGGACCCGCCACCCAGTTATTTATTTACAATAGGTTATATTATGAACAATGTACTTTTTGACAGTCAACATAACAACGATGTAATGTATTACTTGTATGACTTATATATTTCTAAATGTGATGAATGCAGTATTTTTGTTTGTAACGACGACGATTCAAAATTTTTATGTGAACATCATGAACTTGGAAGAAAGAAATTGATTCAATAAAAGTATGATATCATTGCAGAAACTCTCACTCCGTTTATTGGTATATGGTATAACTTGCTTGGTAGGGTTAATCATATGCAACCAATGTAATTAATTGAATTGTCCTTTAATATTCTTCCCCATCGTTCAGCCTCGACATCTTAGGTGGCGGGCGTCCTTATTTATTGAATACAATTACGCGCTCCGTCTCACATTTATTTATTGATTTATTTAACGATTAGGGGTTGACCATCTTTGCATTATCATAAGTTCGCGAATTGAATACCAAGTACATTATTTTGCAAGTTCTGACGATATCAGTACACCATGTAATGTATATCTCTCAGATGTGTGCGATTTAATTTCGTCGGATCTCGCTCGCGAATTGTTTTCGGCATGGCGGCCAACGTTTCCGAATTACGGGATGTAAACTCTTCATCAGCTCGCTCCGATGAAGCGACTTTTTTTGTAGACATCTCTTTCCATTATTACGTTGTCATCGGTATCTTTGACTCGTCCCAATTCCCGCCCTCACCCATCATTTGTCTATCCCGGACAATTACAAATTTGTTAACTACTCCCCCGCCCTTCAAAAAACTCGGTTTCTTCTGGAGCTTGCATGAAGACACGTGGACTCAAACGTGTAGTTCAGGAACAAATGAACATGATCAGACAGGACCATGGTAACGATGACGCAGAGCTGCAGTATTTTTATCGTGTGGGGGGAACATGATATGAGCTCAAGGATCAAGGGGAGTATCTTCGGCGTGGCATCATTGATTTTATCAACACAATACGACAAAAGTCATCATTCTTCAAAACTGACGAATTCCAAGCCTCAAAGCTATGCTGCTTATGTCTCAAACCAACCTACCACCATTTGAAAAAGAATGGCAAGTCAAACCTCGGGATCGTTGTCTGCATAAATCCACTGTGTGTCGGCAGAAATCAGGGATGTGTTATGCGCCCTCGTGACGGTGATGCATCAATGAACAGGATTATCTCTGGGTTATGTGCACCAGGAATGCGGTGGATACACCGCCTCCAGCGTCTCATCTCTTCGCACTACAAATATCGACAAGTTGACCGTATCCAGAAGGATTCCGTAGATTCAAAATTATTATCTGTACGTGTTTTGTACATTCAAAGCTCGTATCTGGAGCAGAAAAACCCCCTCACCAGAGATGATCGGATTTTCACATCCCGCCCACGTAAGTTTTGTTTCCTCCCATTTGTTTATTTTTATCGCTGTCTTTCTTTTTATTCTTTTTTTCTTGATCGTTATAACTTCATTGAGGTTATGGTTGTCTTAGAATAGAGTCAGGACTAGTTTAGAAGGGCTTTCAGATAAGGGATGACAACATGCATGGGGAAACCCTTTCATTTTGAAATCATGATTTGGAATCACCATTATTAGATGGCGTTTTGGTGTCTTCTTTATCTTAGCTTACTATTAGTCTATTTATATTTTGTATCTATGTCTGAATAATAAAATATGTTTCTTTTTTACACGCTTCAATAAAAACCATCCCATTAGTCTCTCTCATATCTTGCCCAATCGATCCCTTTTTTTTCTTTTTTAATCGTTCCTCTGTTGCGTGGAATTTCAAACGCCCTCAAACGCCTCTGCCGCCTCCGACACCATCCCAGTAAAATCTAATCCCCCCCCCGCCAGATTCTTAAAATATTTAGACAAAATTGATGCTAGAAATCTGGACGACTGAACTGAAGTCAACCTGAGGTGTAGCAAATATGCATTGTACTAGCCAGGGTACAAGAATTATTAACCTTACTGAAAGCTGCGCACCGCACTCTTCAGAGAGTGACCAAGTTGGTGATGCATTGACATCATAAGATAAAGCAATCTGTCGTCAATGACAATTAAAAAAAATCTTGAAATCCAAAACAATCAATTTCCATTTCTTCGTTATTTTTTTTTTCCAACAAGTTCTATCATCTACTGAACACATTTTTACATCAATGCCGTTTCATCATTTCACAATGAATCAACATCATGTTCCTCTGCTTAACCCATAAATGGGTTTCAACACTAGAGTCTATACGACCATTTCATGGGGAGCTTGACATTCTAAAAAAGGATATTTTTGTAACGACGACGGAGTTTCATGCGTTATTTTCTGTGATCTGTCAGTTCCCAGATCCCGAAGGAATTGAGAATTCAGGTACATTATTTTTTTATCGTGAAAAATACGCACGATAGAGGGAGAAGTGGGAGAACCTTCCAAAAATAATAAAAAGAACATCAAATGTACGAACTGATATTCATTGAGAGTAGTAGAATGAATGTCCTTATTCAATAACTGTCAAAAAAAATATTGGTGTTACGATCCACAGTGTCGTTTTGGGCTTAGATGCACTTTCCAAATCCCGTCAAATACCACATGTGGGAGAGGCCAAGATTCCTTTTCCACCTTGTTTTTTTGTTCTCTTTTTTCTTGCACTTCTCCTTCTTTTAAGCACCAATATGACTAAAGATGAGCCGCTGGAGCAACTCTTTCAAGGTATGCTCTTGTCCTATAGGCAAAAAAAAAAAAAAAAAAATAGCGGGGACCTAATCTCGACACTTCTTATTCTATAGAACTAAGCTGCGATACCACCCAGCAGCAGCAGCAGCAGCAACAAAAACCATTTCAGGTCGTCCTTGTCGACATCAAAAAGGCCGCGAGTAAAACCATCCATTGTGTTGAAAAGCCGCTAGCAGACGACACGGCCTTTGTAGCGCTCTCTTACCGTTGGGGCGAATTACGAGAACAATCCGTGAATACGAATCTTGGTTATTTAGCGACCATCACCTCGTTTAAATTGAGGCATTTCTATAAACTGTGCAAAATGATGACACGGGAACCTGATTTAAAATCCATCGACTATGTCTGGGTGGATGCGATCTGTGTGGATCAAAACAACTATGAACGACGCAAAGCCACCATTCATCAGATGAGCACGATTTACGAAAAAGCCAAGTATATTTTGGCGGTGCCTGACCTTCACTTGCAACACTTGATCAACGTATCTCAAGCCAACAATGAGATCCAACAACATTTGAAAGTCTCCATCGGTATATCTATGACCTGATTCAAGGCGATGCAGACGCACTGCATGAAAGGGACGCTACCTTTCTCGACAAAATCAAAGTGCCACGCGATCCTGCCTTACGACACTTGCTCACAAAATATACGGATTTTTTTTCGGATGGATTTACAAAACCTCAACAATACCATATCTTGATTGGTCGTGAACTTGCAGTGGAACATTTATACGACATGAGTCAATCACCATCCTCCACCACCACACATCCTTGCCAAGACAAGAATGATGCGGAGGATAGGGAAAATCAAACTCAGACTACAGATGGCAATGTTTTTTTCGACGGTTTGCATCGTTGCGATCAGGTCCTTTGTCCTTTTGAATTTATCGGCAAACAAAAGAATGTCTCGGAAAATGCACCCTATCATTTGGTGTTGCCATGGAAAACACAGATCATTCGACGAAACCGCATTATCCGACAAATCATGCAATTTTTGGACGACCTTATCCGGGATTGGTCGACGCGTGTGTGGGTGATTAGCGAATACAACATTGCGAAAAAGAAAAACAACCTCAAATATTGGTTTATTGGTTTGGGCGTGTTTGGGAAATCGGACCGAAGGTTTTTTGAATTTGATTTTACTGAAAAATCCTCTTTCTCTGACGCTCGACATGTTGATCCACACCTTCGTAGAGAAACGCATCCTTACCAAAAATTCCATGAAACGATGACCAAACAACTAAACACTCAGTCATTTTTTGAAATGATGCTGTTATCCAAGGCGAGCAAAAATGGTGGGTGAAGCTTTACTAATTTTTTTTTTTTTTTTTTTTTTTTTTTTTTTGGATTTAAAACCTATTTTCATCTATGTATTGATTTTTTTTGTTACGATAGAGGACCGATTTCACGCCATTTTGCCGTTATCAAAGTATAAAAACTTAGTCCACCAAGTTGCGCATTGGCACATCAATTCACTGTTGTCCGTCACATTGAAACTCTTTGAAATTGTGGATACCAGAGACAAGTTGCGGCTATTATATTTGACGGGGTACGGACAAAGGTCAGTGTCGTATGATGTGTTGCCAACATTTTCGAACCCAGCTTTGCCTCGGATACGCATTGACGAACTGGACGTAACCTATCTATGCAATTTTGACGACGTGAACCACCCCTCCATCATCACCTTCCGTTATGCTCAAGACACGAACCTGTATTCTCTTCAGTTGACACCTAAGATGTATTACATCAAACGTATCTATGATGAAAAAGATAGGTTAAAAGCAACCAAGTATAAAAAAGTACTCTACCATCGTCTTCAACTCGATGAACACACCTCCACCATTGATCTGGTATGCATCCCGTACTTTGACAAAAAGTTCCATCATAGACGGGACCTCTCTCGCTGGGTCATCCATGTGGTCGGGAGCTTTGCAGAAAATAAATGGATCCTCATCAATACAGGTTGGCAATATTGGACCAACAAATATCTTTGCCATGACAACAATAACCGTGGTACCTTTTTTACTATTTATTAAAAAACAAGCGGTCCATGATAAATCCTTTTTTTTTTTTTGGCCAACTATATCTCAGAGAGAGATCATGAAAGGATTTCAAATCCCACCGACGTGGTTTTCTATTTTACCCCTTGTCTTCGTTTTTTTCCCCTCTCTTACTTGTTTAATTTTTTTTTTCTTTACCAATGTAACTTCATTAAGGTTATGGTGATCTTAGATTAGGGTCAGGACTAGTTTAGAACGGTTTTCAGATAAGGGATGACAACATGCATGGGGAAACGCTTCCATTTGGATCTAGGTTTTGGAATCACCATTAGATGGGGGTTTTGGTGTCTTCATTAGTTTAGCATAGTATCAGTTTGTCTATAGTTTGTATCTATGTCTGAACCAGCCCCCCTCCCCCCGCCTCGCCCCTGCTCGGCCCCCCCACACACCACTCACCCCCACCACCCTAATCGTCCAAATTATAAAACAACTACTGCCTGAATAAAATATTATACAGTTTGTCTGATAGAGTGCTACTCAATGTTTTACAAAAAGTGTCGTCTGTAATGTGTTAGGATAGAGAAGGTTATTAGAGTACTAAAAAGAAAAAGCGTGGTGAAAAAAGAGCAGTTGGATGACTTCGCCATTTCGCACTATGGAGGGCAGCCCCTTGGGGCCCATCCGTCGTTGCTCAGCGCTCAGTCAGGACTTGTGTATTTTTTTTTTTTGGCTTTTGGATGGTGAAAAAAAGAGGCAATCGCCCGACTATATGGACGGTGGCATCATTTACACTCCGCTTACGCTTTATTTTTTTTATTTATTTTTGTCTTTTTTCGCTTTTTCTTTTTTTTTTATTTCCTTTCTCCATTCATTCTTCAATGTGCTGTGATCTTGGATTAGAATTAGAACGTGAATCAGGGGCATTTTGAAAAATGCAATACAAACATGCATGGGGAAACCCTTTCATTTTGGATTCAAGATTTGGATCCACTCATTAGATTAGCTTCGCCATAGTTATCACTGAACACCAATAATTTAGTTTAGTGCAAGTTTGTCATAGTTTTAACTTCATCCAAATAAAATACACTTGTCTCTTTCTATCGTTAGTTTCTTTGTTATAAGTTTAAATTGTTTGTATTGACGAATGGGTATACATGGACATAGAAATAAATTGGTATGTTTGAGTGCGTGGAAAGAAAATGTGCGGGATATTAAGATGACTTTGTCCATCACCTCATGTATATATTTGAACGTAGAAAAAAAAATAGCCATGTGTTTGTGTAAGAAAAAATGCACTACAGAATATTTAGTTTGCTAGCCCTCTGTATTTCATACCTAGATGGGTTATGTAGAGTAGCAATGGTAGGGAAAAGTCATGTTTGTGTAACTACAATTCATCTTCAGCAAAAAATGACGCCCATTTAAAATTTTTACTCAAATCGACCTGGAATCAATAGAGAAACATTGAAGATACGGTGCGAACCATCTTTCGTAGATCATATACTGTATATATTTTGGCAGAGAAAAAGAATGGGCATGTGCTTGTGTGAAAAAAAATATAGAGTATTTAGTTTATTGAGACCTCTGCATTTCATCCTAAAGTGGGTTATATAGTGCCTCAGCTCATTTTCAGTGAAAAATGATATTTCCATGATTTAGAAATAAATCGTTCTGAGTGATGGAGCCTCAGTGGGGTGAGGTGCAGAAGTAGTAATCTCCTCTAATTTAGCAAGTTCATTCTCAGAGCTAACTTGGAAAAGGAGAAACTGGAAGAATTGATTGGTGGAAAAGAGAAATAGAGGGTGGGATTGGGTAGAAAGGCGGCAAAAAGCAACACCGTTTTAGCACTAGTAAGTTAGCTGGGCTTTAAAAATCTGATGACACTTTATATTTAATACTGTTCAATAAAATATGGTTCTTCTTTACATGCTTCAATTAAAAAAAAGTGTTTCATTAGTCTCTCCTCGTGTCGCACAATAAATCTCTGTTTTTTTCTAGTATCATCTCTTCGAATTAGTACTTTCAGCTGTCATGCTTTAATAAAAGATACCCCTTCCGTCATTCTTATGCCTTGTATATCATATTGGTTCCCGTTTTACCGTATCCCTTTACATTTAGTATGTTAGCTCCTTTGTTATCTACTCTTAACTTACGCAATTGATACTTATTGCTTGATAAAATATCTATCATCTTTTTCCCAACGATCAACATTTACTATTGATCCCATGTACTGTAATCTGTACGATTATTTTTTGAGGGAAGCCGTGTATGATGATATATGAGCTCAATATTACATCATATACTGTATATACAATGAATTTGGTGACGCTTTAAGAGATAGTATTTGATATGACCAATGTCACTTTGTTAGGTTTGTTTCTTGCGAGTATATTTATCGTAGAAACGTATGATTGTCAGTTTTGGAGAATTAAAATTAAGTATACTATCAGCTCATATGTACACGTTCTTTAAATGTTACCAATGGTACACACTTTATAATGTTGTCATTGGCTCTGGGTTGGCGGTGTAAAATTTCGTGGGAATAGATCCAGATAAAAATATATGGTATCGTACTGTCAATTGATGCAGGTAATAGCTCTCACCCTCCAATGTCACCAACAACAAACTTGCGTTGATTTGAATCCCACTTCTACTAATATCAACCAACATGACAGCAGCTCCCACACGGCGTCATTATCCCCAATACCGATCAAGAACAAGAACATGACCAACATGGATTATCACAACCAGCAAAAGAACAAACAAAAGATGCGTACGTATATGGAAATATGTTCTCACCTCAAAAGACACGACTGATTTTAGTTTACTGTTTGGATGGGTACAACATACTGAAATTGCTAAGGATGAACTGGATTGCCAGCATCAAGCAGACTGAAAACACGAAAATATGTACATCAAAAACAGCTTGGATAAAGTTGTCCGCTTGAATTCACGCCGACGAATTGTTTGAATGTCTCGCCTCGCCGTAATTAGGTTTGTTTTTTTTTTTCACCTAATTTTCCCCCATCATGTCTTTTTTTCATTGTTTTATCAAACATATTTTCTGTAGAGTCAGTTGAAGTCCTTTATTAATATATTCTAAAGAGCATGGTGCAAATCCTTATCTAAGATAATCATCTTTGACTTCAAAATTTTCTACCTTTCCCTTCATTCACATCGCCGTATCTAATCCCTTACTTTTTTTTTTTTTTTTGCACAACGGTTCGGTCCCAAGGCGTCCATCGTTTTTTCCTCAATCGCTGCCGACCCATAGTACCAAATCACAGAGTCTTCCATCCCATCCCATCAAAACCCACACTTCAGAACTGTCCCTCCCTGCCACCCAGTAGCTACATACTTAATACTATTCTCATTTTTTGCTCTTCAATATACCCCACCACAACAAAATACACTGTAATAGCTATTTTTTCACACAAACACATCCCTGTTTTTTTTCCACGCACAAACTTATAGAGCTGGTGGAAGAAGCCTCCATACTATCCACTCCGTTCCTTTTTCATACACACGTATAGACTCACTGTTTTTTTTTTTTATTCATATGTAATACACATTCGATGAAGCTCATCATGTAAACGTACAACAGAGAAATTAATTATAAGAAAAAGAACATGTTTATTCTGACATAGATACAAACGTTGACAAACTATTACTAAACTAAGAATGATTCCATGATGCTAATCTACTGTCGTTCCTAAATCCTACATCCAAAATGAAAGGGTTTTCCCATGATGTTTGTTTTGCGATTTTGAAAACGCCCCTAATTCAAGTTCTAACAATAATCCGAGATCACCAGTACCCCAATGAGCCTTGCCATTATATCATTCAGACTGTCAAGAAGGAAAAAAATAAAAAAGAAAGAAAAAGACAGGGAAAAAAAAAATGAGGGCCAAAAAAATAGAAAGCAAAATGCGGAGCTTGAATCATCCAGCCTCTTTTTTTTTTTTTTTTTTTTTTTTTTTTTTGTAAAAGGGCTTCCCGATACATGTTTGTATTCATTTTTCAAAATGCCACTCATTTACATTGTAACCATCAATCCAAGTTGGTCACCACATTCTTTGAGTTCACAATGAAGTAAAAAAAAAAAACAAAAAAAAAAATAGAAAATCAAAGATTTTCCGAGATTGTTCAGCTTTATCAAATGCTCAAAATAAATATCCAGTCTGACTTATAGTCGTTTTAAACAAAACATTTATTTAGTTGCGGTAGAGTTGATATACGTAATAATGTTCTTAGTGCGACGTCATTAACAATATACCAGTAGGAATATATTCACTATAAACATAAATGATATATCCAAACTTTATATTCCAGATTAAACACTGAGCATTGGAGCTTCTATTTCACGGGGAAGTGGATCCGACCTTGTCTGCTGCAATTAGAACGTATTGTGCTATTTCTAGGCTCATATTGGTCACGATTTCGAACATTGAAGTAAATTCGAATATCCTCCAATACAGATCCTCGTTTGCAGGTGATCCTTGGCGTGAAACCAGTATAGGATCGAATGGCGTACTCAAATTCATCAAGTGAATAAGAGCCACCGGGAGTAATATTGGCGTCGCTTAAGATGGAGAACAAATCATACTGTTTGCGCAGTTGAAGAGCTGTACCAAAGTAGGTATACACATCATGATACTGTGTATAGTTAGGAAAAACATGTGGGATCCAACGTAGTAACACATGTACCTGATGATAAAATAGAAAAAAAAAATTAAAAGAGATTCGATTATGTGTTCTACTACATCGTGTTTAAAGAAAGGCATTTTACTTACCGTGAACTACCCATTGATGGTACCAGGATTCATTATTACTGGCTGGGCCATTGAAGCTTGGCCAATACGTACTCATTTCATCATAAAGTGTTTGGTTCCCATGCAGAATAGAATCCAAATTAGGGTAGTTACGAGAAGGATCACACCCTTCCCTTGGGGTATACGACCCGTCGCACTGACTGGGCCTTTTCATTTTTTTTTTTTAAAAAAAAATAGGGGGTAATATCAGACATATTATTTTCCTTTTTTTTAAAAAAAAAAAAATGGAAGGACGCTGTTTTCATTATTTTTAAGCATTGCTTACCATAAACCATTTAACTGTGAAGGAGTCTGCAGGACCAAGTCCTTGATTCCATCGTTGTGTCAGAACGACGATACCGTTTGAAGGAGAACAGCACGAACCACCAGCATCAGGAGTACATGATAAGGCATCGACTACGTTGAAAAGAGACAAGCATGAGAAGAAAAAAAAGAACATGATCGTCAGCAGCATCACTTATTTTTCATACTCGGACATGTCTCAACCTGTCTTGTGATCAAAGAAGTAGTCAAAGCATTTACAACAGACAAAATGGCCAAAGACGAAATAGCGCCAAGAGAAATCTTCATCATGTAAATATTCCAAAAAGCTACAATAAAAAGGTAAAAATCAACTTAAAGGAGAGACTTTTTTTTTTTTTTTTAGAAAAAAGCTGGGTTTATATAACCATCATTATGACAATATGTAAAACAAAAACATTTGGCATGAAGTTGGCCTATTTGAAGTCACCGTTGAACTGTTTGAATGTATCGCCTCGCCGGAGCTAGGTTTATTTCTTTCCACTTAATTTTCTTCTCCCCCCTCCCACCTCGCGTTTTTTTATTGTTTTAGCCCTGATTAAAATAATCATGAACAAAATTCATGCGGATTATTTGAACGCCGATCGCATTTGCTTTGTTTGATTTTAGAACGCCGTTTTATCCCCTGGCCGTGTCATAATTAGTGATGGTGTATGACTATTTTGCAGTTGTCACAATCGACAAAGCATTTTGTGATATCACATTTCTTATGACCAACGTCCTCGTTGGTTCCATACCTGCTTACGTTTTCATCAGAAGTGCTGTCGAAAAAGTCCACCGTAGTATGAGATACAATTAAAAAAAAAACTTGCTCGGAAACACGCGCCGATGTACCGACCAGATGTCTCAATTTTATTAATTTCTCGATGTCTTAATTTAAGGTAGTCCGCGTTCGAAATGGATCTCTGCCTTTGCCGGTATTTTTAAATATCACTCCGAAAAAAAAAAAAACGACAGTGATCAGTTTTATTATTATTGCTGACGGGATCAATTTAACCAAGTGTAAATGTAAAAGAGAAGACAAAATGATATGATATGAAGCCAAAAAAAAAAAAAAATCCATCTGAAATATCTGAGCCATCTGAGAAAAAAAAGAGATCTAATTTATCGGATATGGAGTAATCCTCCCCCAAAAAAAAAAGACCTATTTTATTCAGATATATGTATATATAAGCTATGAAAATAAACCAAAACCAAGCTAATAAGGGCTTTCATAGCACTACACTAAGATGAAGATTAATCTGATGGTGACCCAAAATCTGGAGTTAAAAATGAAAGGGCTTCCCGATACGTGTTTGTATTGTATTTTTCAAAATGTCTCTAATTTACATTATAAACATCAATCCAAGTTGGCCACCACATTATTTGAGTGCGCAATCAAGGCAAAAAAAAAAAAAAAAATATTAATAGAAAATCAAGATTTTCCTAGATTGTTCAGTTTTATCAAATGCTCAAAGTAAATATCCAGCCTGATTTATTGCCATTTTAAACAAAACATTTATTTAGTTGCGGTAGATTTGATATACGTATTAATGTTCGTTCTGCAAAGACACTCACAATATACCAGTAGGAATATATTCATCATAAACATAAATGATATATCCAAACTTTGTTCCAGATTAAACACTGAGCATTGTAGCATTTATTTCATGGGGAACTGGATCGGATGTTGTCTGCTGCAAGTAGAACGTGCTGTGCTATATGTAGGCTCATATTGGTCACGATTTCGAACATTGAAGTAAATCCAAATTTCATTCAATACAGATCCTTGTCTGCAAGAGACCCTTGGCGTGAAACCTGTATAGGATCGAATGGCTTCCTCGAATGCATCAAGTGAATAAGAGCCACCGGGAGTAATATTGGCGTCGCTTAAGATGGAGAACAAATCATACTGTTTGTGCAGTTGAAGAGCTGTACCAAAGTAGGTATACACATCGTGATACTGTGTATAGTTCGAAAAGCATTTGGGCTCCAACGTAGTAATACATGTACCTAATAATAAAATAGAAAAAAAAACAGTGATTCGATTATGTGTTCTACTACATCGTGCTTAAAAGAAAGGCATTTTACGTACCGTGTCCTTTCCATTCTCGGGACCAGAATTCATCATTTGTGGCTGGTCCTCTGAAGCTTGGCCAATACGTACTCATTTCATCATAAAGTGTTTGGTTCACACGCAGAATAGAATTCAAATCAGGATAGTTACGAGAAGGGTCGCACTCCCGCCATGGAGTAATCGTTCCATCGCAGTGACTGGGCCTTTTCATTTTTACAAAAAAAAAAAAAAAAAAAAAAAAAAAATAGACTTTTTATTTTTCTTTTTTCTTAAAAAAAAAATCGAAGGACGCTGTTTTCATTATTTTTAAGCATTGCCTACCTTAAACTATAAATTGCGAAGGAATTTGCAGGACCAAGTCCTTCATACCATTGTTGTGCCAGAACGACCCTACTGCTTGCAGGAGAACAACACGAACCACCAGCATTAGCACTACATGATAAGGCATTGACTACGTTGAAAATAGACAAGCATGAGAAGAAAAAAAAGAACATCATCGTCAGCAGCATCATTTATTTTTCATACTCGGACATGTCTCTACGTCTTTTGTGATTAAGGAAGTAGCCAAAGCATTTACAAAAGACAAAATGGCCAAAGAAGAAATAGCGCCGAGAAAAATCTTCATCATATAAATATTCTAAAAAGCAACAATAAAAAGGCAATAATCAACTTGGGGGAGAGGCTCTTTTTTTAAAAAAGAAATAAAAGAAAAAAAAGCTGGGTTTATATAACCGTCATCACGACAATATGTAAAACAGAAACACTTGGCATGAAGTTGCCCATTTGAAGTCACCGTTGAACTGTTTGAATGTATCGCCTCGCCGGAGCTAGATTTATTTCTTTCCACCTAATTTCTTCCCCCCCCTCCCACCTCGCGTTTTTTATTGTTTTAGCCCTGATTAGAATAATCGTGAACAAAATTCATGCGGATGTTTTGAACGCCGACCGTATTTGTTTTGTTTGATTTTACAACGCCGTTTTATCCCCTGGCGCTGTCCCAATTAGTGATGGTGTATGACTCTTTTGCAGTTGTCGCAATCGACAAAGCATTTTGTAAACCACAATTCGTATGACCAACGTTGTCGTTGGTTCCATACCTGCTTACGTTTTCATCAGAAGTGCTGTCGAAAAAATCCGCCTCAGTAAGAGGCACAATTAAAAAAGAAAAAAAATTGCTCGGAAACACGCGTCGATGTACCGACCAGATATCTTAATTTTATTAATTTCTCGATGTCTGAAGTTAAAGTAGCCTGCGTTCGAAATGGACCTCTGCCTGTTGCCGAAATTTTTATATTTCACCACGAAAAAAAAGAAAAGAAAAAACGACAGTGCCCAACTTTATTATTATTGCAGACGGGACCAATTTAACCAAGAGGAATAAAAAACTTGCGAATGTTTGTCCGTGGCCATTCAGTTGGATTTCAGTGGCCTTTCAATGTCTTTACAGATTCACATTAGTGGTAGAATATAGTCTGTTATTTACCTTCGTACTATATGCCCAATCACTATTCTTCTTCTTTATTTCTGTTTACTATATACGTACAGCGTTTTCGAATAAAAAAAAAAAAATATTGACAGAATTAGAAAAGGGGATTGCTCCATTTCAGAGAAAGTTCAGAGAAATTTCAGAGATTTCAGAGATTTCAGAGAAATTTTTTTTCTCTGGAATCTCAGATAGATTACACAGAACAACCGTATCACTATGCATTGTATCGGCGATGATTGAAATTATACTGCACTTTAAATTTGAAGTGTGACAATTACTTCTTTCTCCACTGTCGCGTTTTTTTCCATTTATATTATTATCAAAACATCCACATCCACTATTATTAGTATTATCATGATCAGTCATGTTCTTATTGGAAAAGTCTACCCTACCAAAGATAGTATGGTGCAAGACGTCAAAGCATTTGCTAGAAGAAATGGGTTTGCAATCTCCAGAAACTCAGGCAACCATGGGTGCAGTTTGGATATGTACTGCAGTCAAAGGGGAAGTGGTTGTGGTAGAAAGGACGAACTTGGATTAGTGGTTAGAACTTGGTTCAGGGGTATTTTGAAAATGCAGTATAAACATTCATGGAGAAACCCTTTCATTCTGGATTGAAGATCCCGGACCCACCATTAGATTAGGACATTCATCTTAAGAGATGAGCGTCATGAAACTGCCATTAGTTTAGCTTCGTATTAGTTTGTGATCGGTTTTATCTACATATGAATAAATTAGGCCTCGTCTTTTTACCATTTAGTACCAATTTGCCTCTTTCATACGGTGTGTTTTGTCTTCTAGTGTAGAGATCCCGTTTTAACATTCGTCACCTCATCCTTTTAGATTAGCAAGTTGACCATTCCACCAGTTTATGCCTATTTATACAGTACTTCAATAAAGTATACATTCTTTTTATAAATAACCATTGAATCATAACCATGTTAAACACTATATAAAACCTATTCATTTTGACATTGTACGTAGCTCTTTGTCCCCCTTAAAATGATACTTCTTTACGTGCATCATACCTTCACTTTGTAAAAACCATGTCCAAATTTAAATGCTTTTGTTTTTTATTGGATACAATAGAAAATAATATGAAGTACTAACACTATACTACATTAATTCGTCCCTACTCTAAACAGCTAGTTGTAAATCGAAGCTTCTGATATTTTTATATTAATATATCTATTATTTTTTATACATCACGCATAGAATAAATAACGTCCTGTTTTGACACAATGCTCTCGCGCAGTATAATTTCAACCATCGCCGATACAATGCATGGTGGTACGGTTGTTCTGTGTAATCTATCTGAGATTCCGGAGAAAAAAATTTTCTCTGACGGCTCAGAGAATTTCTCTGAAATCTCTGAAATCTCTGAACTTTCTCTGAAATCTCTGAAAAAGTTCAGATAATTTCTCTGAAATGGAGCAATCCCCATTAGAAAAATGTTTTGACTTCCTCCGAAAAAAAAAATATAGCTTTTCATTATGGTACAAAACATCAATTGCACTCAGTATCACACACATTTGCTGTAACAATTATAATATAATTATAGTAAAAGAAAAGTATTAGGGAAAATCATAGAGAAACGTGAGTGAAAGGACCATTCATTTTTAACGAATACATCTGCCTCGTCATCCTTCATCATGAATGCCAAAAGACCAAAAAAAAAAAAAAAAAAAAAAAAAAAAAAAAAAAAAAAAAACTGCAGAACATCAACTGGAAATTTTGAAGAGTAACAATAGAAATTTTAAGAAAGAAAACGTTCGTCTCCATCCTTATTGAACGCAATGCATTAAAAATACTCACAAGGTTTCCATTTTTGGTGCTTTTTTTTTTCTTTCTGTCGATTGCTAATAATAAAAGACCATTCAGGCACCAAAATAGAGATGCGCCACTAAAACTAAAACTTTTAAAAAAAACTACCACAAACATGTGCATGCGGGGAGGGTAATCAATGGGCCCGTCAGGGCTTTTGTTTGTACAGTAATGTACTGCATACAGAATAAGTAACTTGTTCCTTGACGTTCCCCGCAATTTTTTTTTTTTTTGGCGGGGGCGGGAAGCCGTATATGATGAGACATGAGCTCAATATTACGTCAGATAGTGTATATACAATGGATTTGGTGGCGCTTTAACGGATATGTAGTATCTGACGTGACCAATGTCACTTTGTTAGGCTTTGTTCCTTGCGAGTATATTTATTGCAGAAAGCGTCTGATTGTCAGTTTTGGAGAATTAAAATGAAGTATGCTATCAGCTCATATGTACAGGTTTTTTCAATGTTACCAATGGTACACACTTTATAATGTTGTTAGTGGTATACATTTCATAAATGTTGTTAGTGTTATAAAATCAAACAACGTTGTCAGTGGTACAAATTTAATAATTATCGTCGGTGGTACATGTTTGACCAATGTTGTCAGTGGTTCTGGGTTGGCGGTGCAAAATTTCGTGGGAATAGATCCAGATAAATATATATGGTATCGTACTGTCAATTGATGCAGGTAACAGCTCTCACCCTCCAATGTCACCAACAACAAACATGCGTGGATTTGAATCCCACTTCCACCAATATCAACCAACATGACAGCGGCTCCCACACAACGTCATTATCCCCAATACCCGATCAAGAACAAGAACATGACCAACATGGATTATCACAGCCAGCAAAAAGGCAAGCAAAAGATGCGTAAGTATATGGAGATATAAGTTCTCACCTCAAAAGACACGACTGACTTTAGTTTATCGTTTGGATGGGTACAACATACTGGACTTGCTAAGGATAAACTTAATTATCAAAATCAAGCTGACTGAAAACACGACAATATGTACAACAAAAACAGTTGGGATAAAGTTGTCCCTTTGAATTCACGTCGACCAATTGTTTGAATGTATCGCCTCGCCGTAATTAGGTTTATTTTTTTCCACCTAGTTTTCTCCCCACCTTGCTTTTTTTTCATTATTTTAGCAAACATATTTTCTGTAGAGTCAGTTGAAGGACTTTTATTAATATATTATAAAGAGCATGATGTAAATCCTTATCTAAGATAACCATCTAGGACTTTAAAATTTCCTACCTTTCCCTTCATTCACATCACCGTATCTAAGCCCTTATCTATTTCTTTTAGCACGACGGTTGGTCCCAAAGGCGTCCATCCTTTTTTTCTCAATCGCTGCCCACCCATAGTACCAAATCACAGAGTCTTCCATCCCATTCCATCAAAACCTACACTTCAGAAACCCCCTGCCACACAGTAGCTACATAATTAATATTATTCTCAATTTTGCTCTTCAACCTACCCCACCACAACAAAATACACTGTAATTCTTCACACAAACACATTCCTATTTTCTTTTCTACGCACAAACTTATAGAGTTGGTGGAAGACGTCTCCATAATACCCAATCCGTCCTTTTTTCATATATATATAGACACACTTTTTTTTTCTATGCAGATGTAATACACATGGGATGAAGCTCGTCATGTAGACGTACAGCATAGATGCTAATTATAATAAAAAGAACATATTTATTTAGACGTAGATACAAACGATGACAAACTATTACTAAACGAAAGACAATTCCATGATGCTAATCTACTGACGTTCCCAAATCCTACATCCAAAATGAAAGGGTTTTCCCATGATGTTTGTTTTGCGATTTTGAAAACGCCCCTAATTCAAGTTCTAACAATAATCCTAGATCACCAGTACCCCAATGAGCCTTGCCATTATATCATTCAGACTATCAAGAAGGAAAAAATAAAAAGAAAGAAAAAGAGAGGGAAAATCAAAATGAGGGCCAAAAAAATAGAAAGCAAAATGCGGAGCTTGAATCATCCAGCCTCTTTTTTTTTTTTTTTGTAGAAGGGCTTACCCATACATGTTTGTATTGCATTTTTCAAAATGCCACTAATTTACATTGTAATCATCAATCCAAGTTGGTCACCACATTATTTGAGTTCACAATGAAGTCAAAAAAAAAAAAAAAAAAGAAAAGAACAAAAATAATAGAAAATCAAGATCTTCCCAGATTGTTCAGTTTTATCAAATGCTCAAGTAAATGGCCGGCTTGATTTATAGTCATTTTAAACAAAAAATTTATTTAATTGCAGTAAAATTGATATACGTGATAATGTTCTTTATGCAAAGTCATCAACAATATACCAGTAGGAATATATTCATTATAAACATAAATGATATATCCAAACTTTATGTTCCAGATTAAACACTGAGCATTGGAGCATTTATTTCACGGGGAAGTGGACCAGATGTTGTCTGCTGCAATTAGAACGTTCTCTGCTATTTGTAAGCTCATATTGGTCACCATTTCGAACATTGAAGTAAATCCGAATTTCATTCAATACAGAACCTCGTTTGCAGGTGACCTTTGGCATGAAACCAGTATAAGATCGAATGGCTTCCTCAAATTCATCAAGTGAATAAGAACCACCGGGAGTAATATTAGCGTCGCTTAACATGGAGAACAAATCATATTGTTGCTGCAGTTGAAGAGTTGTACTAAAGTAGGTATACACATCTTGATACGGTGTATTGTCAGAAAAACATTTGGGATTCAACGTAGTAACACATGTACCTAATGATAAAATAGAAAAAAAATTAAAAGAGGTTCGATTATGTGTTCTACTACATCGTGTTTAAAAGAAAGGCATTTTACTTACCGTGTCTTTCCCATTCATGGGACCAGAATTCACCATTTCGGGCTGGTCCATTGAAGCTTGGCCAATATGTTCTCATTTCATCATAAAGTGTCTGGTTCTTACGCAGAATAGAATCCAAATTAGTGTAGTTACGAGAAGGATCACATCCTTCCTTTGGGGTATACGACCCATCGCAGTGATTGGGCCTTTTCATTTTTTTTTTTTTTAAAAAAATAGGGGGATTATTAGACTTATTATTTTTTTTTCTTAAAAAAAAAAACATCGAAGGACGCTGTCTTCATTATTTTTAAGCATTGCCTACCATAAACCATGAACTGTGAAGGAATCTGCAGGGCCAAATCCTTCAACCCATTGCTGTGTCAGAACGACGATACCGTTTGCAGGAGAACAACACGAACCACCAGCCTCAGCAGTACATGATAAGGCATTGACTACGTTGGAAATAGACAAGCATGGTAAGAAAAAGGAACATCATCGTCAGCAGCATCACTTATTTTTCATACTAGGACATGTCTCAACTTGTCTTGAGACCAAAGAAGTAGGCAATGCATTTACAACAGACAAAATGGCCAAAGAAGAAATAGTACCGAGAGAAATCTTCATCATATAAATGTTTTATAAAGCTATAATAAAAAGTAAAAATCAATTTGTAGGAGAGACTTTTTTTTTTAGAAAAAAGCTGGGTTTATATAACCATCATCCCAACAATATGTAAAACAAAAACAGTTGCCATGAAGTTGCCCATTTGAAGTCACCGTCAAATTTTTTGAATGTATCGCCTCGTCAGAACTAGGTTTATTTTTTTCCGCCTAATTATCTCGCCTCCCCTACCTCGCGTTTTTTCATTTAGCCCTGATTAAAATAAACATGGATAAAATTCATGCGGATGTTTTGAACGCCGATCTTATTTGTTTTGTTTGATCTTATAACGCCGTTTTATCCCCTGGCCCTGTCACAATGAGTGATGGTGTATGATTCTTTTGCAGTGGTCACAATCGGCAAAGCATTTTGTAATATCACTTTTGTTATGGTCAACGACCTCGTCGGTTGCATAGCTGCTTCCATTTTCGTCAGAAGTGCTGTCGAAAAAAGCCGCCATAATATGAGATACAATTTAAAAAAAAACTACTCGGAAACACGCGTCGATGTATCAACCAGTTGTCTCAATTTTATTAATTTCTCGTTGTCTGAAGTTAAAGTAGCCCACGTTCGAAATAGACGTCTGCCTTTACCGGAATTTTTAAATTTCACCCCGAAAAAAAAAAAAAAAAAAAAAAAAAAGAATAAAAAATTCGAATCAATCTGAAGTATCTGAGCCATCTGAAAAAAAAGATATCTGATTTATCGGATACGGAGTAATCGCCCCCCCCAAAAAAAGACCTATTTTATTCAGATATATATATAAGCTATGAAAATAAACCAAACCAAGATAATAAGGGCTTTCATAGCACTAAACTAAGATGAAGATTAATCTAATGAGGACCCAAAATCTGGAGTTAAAATGAAAGGGCTTCCCGATACATGTTTGTATTGTATTTTTCAAAATGCCTCTAATTTACATTGTAACCATCAATCCAAGTTGGCCACCACATTATTTGAGCTCGCAATGAAGGCAAAAAATAAATAACATAAAATAAAAAAACAAACTAATAGAAATCAAGACCTTCCCAGATTGTTCAGTTTATTAAATTCTCAAAGTAAATATCCGGTCATATTCATAGTCATTTTAAACAAAACATTTATTCAGTTGCGGTAATGTTGAGATACGTAATAATTTTCTTTGTGAAAAGACACTAACAATATCCCAGTAGGAATATATTCATTATAAACATAAATGATATATCCAAACTTTATGTTTCAGATTACACTGAGCATTGGAGCTTCTATTTCACGGGGAAGTGGATCATACTTTGTCTCCTACAAAAAGAATGTTCTGTGCTGTCTGTAGGCTCATATTGGTCACCATTTCGAACATTGAAGTAAATCATAATTTCATTCAATACAGATCCTTGGTTGCAGGTGATCTTTGGCGTGAAACCAGTATAGGATCGAATGGCTTCCTCAAATACATCAAGTGAATAAGAACCACCAGGAGTAATATTGGAGTTGCTTAACATGGCGAACAAATCATGCTGTTGGTGCAGTTGAAGAGCTGTACCAAAGTAGGTATACACATCTTGATACTGTGTATAGTTAGAAAAGCATTTGGGCTCCAACGTAGTAATACATGTACCTAATGATAAAATAGAAAAAAAGGTAAGAGATTTGTTTACGTGTTCTACTACATGGTGTTTAAAAGATGGCATCTTTCTTACCCTGATTTTCCCATTCATGGGACCAGAATTCATCATTTCTGTCTGGTCCATTGACGCTTGGCCAATATGTTCTCATTTCATCATAAAGTGTTTGGTTCACACTCAGAATAGAATCCAAATTAGGATAGTTACGAGAAGGATCACATCCCCATCGAGTACGCCTTCCATCGCAGTGACTGGCCCTTTTCATTTTTACAAAAAAAAAAAAAAAAAAAAAAAAAAAAAAAGGGGGGGGGCTACTATCAGACTTACTATTTTTCTTTATTTTCAAACGTTGCCTACCGTAAACTATTCATTGTGAAGGAATCTGCAGGACCAAGTCCTTGATACCATCCTTGTACCAGAACGACCCTACTGTTTGCAGGAGAACAACATGAACCACCAGCATCAGGAGTACATGATAATGCATTGACTACATTAAAAAGAAATAAGCACGAGAAGAAAAAATAAAGAACATCATCGCCAACAGTATCACTTATTTTTCATACTCGGACATGTCTCAACTTGTCTTGCGATCAAAGAAGTAGGCAAAGATTTTACAGCCGAAAAAATGGCCAATGAAGAAATAGAACCGAGAGAAATCTTCATCATATAAATATTTTATAGAGCTACAATAAAAATCAACCTGGGGGAGAGACTCTTTTCCTTTTTTTTTTTAAAAAAAAAAGCTGGGTTTATATATGACCATCATCACGGCAATATGTAAAACAAAAACAGTTGCCATGAGGTTGCCCGTTTGAAGTCATCTTCGAACTGTTTGAATGTATCACCTCGCCGACGCTAGGTTTATTTTTTTCCACCTAATTATCTCCCCTCCCCCACCTCGCGTTTTTCATTGTTTTAGCCCTCATTGAAATAATCGTGAACAAAATTCATGCGGATTGTTTGAGCGCCGCCCGAATGTGTTTGTTTGATTTTATAACGCCGTTTTATCCCCTGGCCGTGTCACAATTTGTGATGGTGTATGACTCTTTTGCAGTTGTCAAAACCGACAAAGCATTTAGTAGATTACTTTTCTTATGTGCCAACGTCCTCATCGGTTCCATACCTGCGTTCGTTTAGTCAGAAGTGTTGTCGAAAAAATCCGCCATAGTATAGATACAATTAAAAAAAGAAACTAGAAAAGGTTCATCCACGTATTTTTTTTTTTTTTTTTTTCATCCCAATTTTTATGAACTCTTATATATATTATTTTTATACATCACCAATAGAATAAGAGAATAAACAACGTCCTGTTTTGACACCCTACTATCGCGCAGTATAATGTCAACTATCGCCGATACAATACATGATAGTACGCGTCTCCTTTGAAATTTATGAGAAATTTTCTCTGAGGTTTCTGAAATCCCTGAAAAATTTCATCGAAATTTCTGAAAAAACCCCAGAGAGAATTTCTCTGAGTTGGAGCAATCCACTTCTTGAAAGCTGCAATGTCCTTGTTAGAAAAGGGAAGAAAGGAGTGCCACATACGCCTTGTATTAGAACTCAGAAACTCTTTTTATGTATATCAAGAAAGGGGGGGGGTTATTCCTCCTGTATTATAATGCGATGATAACTCAAGGCTCTCTTTTTATTTCTCAATATAAACTCTTTTATGTCACCCATTAAATTTTAGCATGTAGCCAATCAAATGCCGCTTACCATTATAAAGTGGAAAAGCATAAGAATAAAAAAAAGACGCTATGTGGAAGGAAAATCACTCTGAACTTCAGCCTGCATCAACATAGTATGTGATATTTGTAAAAGGAGGTAGTACGCCAGAAACTTAAAACACATTGCATTCAAGTAAGGAGAGACTTTTTTTTTTTTTTAAAAAAAAAAAAAAAAAAAAAAAAAAAAAAAACAATAAATACTTGAAAAAAACCCTATCATCTCTTTTGTTATTATTAATTACTTGAAGGAAATCGAGATGAAATTTACACTTTTCCTACTGACAACCATTATCGCGGGCCTTGCAAGCGCACAACCAATTGAATCATTTGCACCTAGCACTCCTTTTATTGGTGTCCACAATAAACTAAATGCCCGTCAAATGGCACCATCATCTCCATCTCCAACTCCAGATCTATCAGCCTCTTCAGGAAATGTAGATGCAACTGGTCCACCTGATCGTCCCCAGTTTGGAAAGTGTATTTCTTTAGAAAAGAAAGGCGCTCCAGTGAAATTAGGGAAATTTGAAAAGATTGCCTCCTGTTACGCCTATAAAGACAACCTCTGTTCTGAACGCGCATTCTCATTGCCGTTTTTGTTACCACCCAAAGTAGTTATAGATGATCCCTTTAATATTGCATCCAACCTTGTCGGGTCTTATATTTGTCGATCTCTTGCCGATGACCCTTTATTGAAACCTGCTTCCGCCGCTCTGCCATTGGAAGAACCTTCATCACCTCCACTACCAGAAACACCGAATGACAACGTGGCTCAGGAGGAGCAGCATCCGCGGCATCCGAGGCATCCGATGCATCCGCTCGGCGGTCCGCCAGGGCAGAATAGGCAATAGCAGGAGCAGCAGGGCAGAAGGTCATGAAGGACGTAAAGTATGAGGAATACCCGCCCACCAGCTGAACGTACAGGCCGCCGCTAGAAGGAGGTGGACACCAGTGTAGAGTACTGTATAGTACTGCAGCCGAGGACCCCTTTTTTTTAATATATTTGATTGAATAATAACAATAATTGAATAAATATTTTTGGTGTAAAGAATCCGCTTTTGTATATGCCATAAAGACGCATTACCTTCCTTGTTTAAAAAAAAGGGGGGATGGGGCAGAAAAGTTGATAATGATGATGAGGATGACGTATTCTTGTAGATAAAGAACGACAAAATATAGAGACACATGATAAATTTTGACTCCACTTGATGGTTACGTATTTATTATGTATTGATTGACTCCTTCATGTGCCCCGATTTGCTTTTACTGGCTATTCAAGAATGAGAAACAAAAATAGAGCCATGGCTTATTTATTTATTGGATACAATAGAAAATAATATGAAGTACTAACACTATACTACATTAATTCGTCCCTACTCTAAACAGCTAGTTGTAACCAGAAGTTTCTGATATTTTTTATATAAGTGTATTTATTATTTTTCATACATCACGCATAGAATAAACTACGTCCTGTTTTGACACACTACCATCGTCGATACAATTATCACTAATATTAAACAATTTGCTCCGTTTACTGTACTGTACGTACTATGATGCACCCATTTACCATCTTCAAACCCAGTCCCGCATAATTTTAACGAAGAAAAGCTAGTTTTTATTGATTGATTGATGGCATCATTATTATGGCACTTGCTTTAATATATATTGAAAACGGTACCATTATAATTATTGTGATGATGACTCCATTTGTCAAAGTAATGTTCTTTCATACCCATGCTGAAGATGACCCATTTGTTTTCTACAAAACTTCCGACCAGCCACAGACTATAGTTGCCATCCCTTTCAGCACACGGCTCCAAAATATTTTCGTTAAAATAAGTGATACATACGATATCAATCGTCAAGCTGTTCTTGTCAAGTTGAAGAGCATTGCATAGTCTTTTTTTGATAGAGGCCTCATATTTCGGAGAAGTAAATCCCATAAAGGATTTACGGAGCACGGAATACTTTTTGGGCATCAACTGAAGAAAAGAATACAGGCGTGAGTCACGAGCATGATGATGAAGTGTGATGGTGGATTTGTCGTCCAAGTCAAAATTGAGAGGATACTCAGGGGCAAATACGTTATATCTCCACTTAGATATTGTCTGTGTTGCAAACGTTGGTAAAACATGATCCACATATGGGTCATATATTGATGGGTGTTCGGGCGCGCCTAAAAATAAAAGGTGCAACTTGTCTTTGGTATCCATGATCTCGAACAGTTTCAACTTGAGCGAAAGCATAGTATTAATATTCCAGGTAGCCACTTGATTGATTTTGGCCTTATACTTTGATTGCGGCAAAATGGCATAAAATCGATCCTCTACACACACACATATATATATATATATATATAAATTAATATAAAATTATAAACTTTACTGCCAAGTTTCAAATAAAAAGGGGGTGGGGGGAGAACTCACCCATTTTACTCGCCTTAGAATTCAGCATCATTTCATGAAAGCTTTGTGTAACGAGTTGTCTAATCATCGTTTTGTGGAATTGTAAATAGATTGACGGTGGTTTTCCATAACACGAGTTCCTTCTACCAGCAGAGAATAACACAGAGTCCTGAAAATCAAATTCAAAAAACGGTAACCCCTTCAGGGATATGGATGAGAGTCCAATAAACCAAAACTTTAGATTGTTTTTATTTTTAGCAATATGGTATTCACTGATCACCCAAACTCGAGATGACCAATCCACGATGAGATCATTCAAAAGTTTCATGACTTGTCGAATAGCGTTGTTTCTTCTAATGGTATAATTCTTCCACGGCAATATCGGAATGCCCTCTGCATCTTTCTTGCCCCGCCATTCTGAGCGAAAAAGCGAACCCTTTGGCATACCCAAGGTATCCCAACAAAATAAATCTTCAAAGGAGGCATAGCGATCAGTTTGTGATTGGTTTTTCCCACCCGGAACGTCTACGCAAGGATGATCATTACTCAGAGTTTCTGCTTGGCTGATGTCGTATAATTGTTCAACTAAAATCTCGGCATCGTTGTCGTAAGGGTAATTTGTATTCTTCGTAAAACCACCCATAAAGCATTTGGTATATTTTGTCAGCATACGTCTTAAGGTTGGATCGTTTGGCACATCGAGGTCGTCGAGAAATTCGCTGTCTAGTTGACTAAGCTTTTCAGTGTTTCCTTGAATGAGGTAAAAAATATATTTACTATAACGAAAAAGTTTGTCCATGATATCAGCATTTGTTTGCGATACGTTTCTCAAATGTTGCTTGTTAAGATCAGGCACTGCCAAAATATATGTAGCTTTGTCGTAAATGTTGCTCATTTGATGAATAGTGGCTTTACGTCGTTCATAATTTGTTTGATCAACGCATATGGCATCCACCCACACATACTTGACGGATTTCAAATTGGGCTCCATGGTCATCATATAGCAAAGGTCATAAAAATCATTCAAATCAAACGACGTGATAGATGCTAAATAGCCACATTTCGTGTCAACCAATCTTTCTTGTAATTCGCCCCAACGGTAAGATAATGCAACAAACCTTAATTCTTCAATGTCTCCTTCCAGTGGCTTTTCAACACAATAGATGACGTCTTTTGCAGCCTTTTCAATGTCGACAAGCACGACGTGAAACGGTTGATGTTGCTGTTGTTGCCGCTGAGTGTCGTCGCATCCTAATTCTACTGCAAAATAAAATCGATTTATTCTATGTGTTCTTTTCTTTTTTTTTTTTATTCTTTATTCTATGAGACATTCACATACCCTGGAAAAGTTCTAGCGGGTCATCTTTAGTCATGTTGACAAAGAAATGAGACAAAGAGAAAAAGAGGAACTGGAAACAAGGGGGAATGAAAACACGCATTTTCTGACACATGTGTGGCGTTCGAGGAGTTGGAAAATATACTGTATGCAAAGTTTACTCCAAGGAACATGATACCGGCAGCTGTTGTTTTATTTATTCCGCGGTTGTTATATAAAGAAACAAAGCAAACTTTTTTTTTACTCAATGGATATCAGTTTCTTCCGCACTAAAGGTCGATTTTTCGATATTTCTGGCAGATCTCTCAGTCTTTTTGATAAAATTTTGGTACCTGAATTATTTTGGTACGGACTGCCTTTTAAATCCCGCTATTTCATTTCTCAAGACCTGGGAACTGAGATGCCGACATTGAGTTGATTTGCGTAGTTATTTTTGCACAGCTTTATTTATTTATTTATTTTAAACGAAGATTTCTTCTCTCTTACAGGCATGTTTATGACTGTAGATTACAAAAATGAACTTGAAATAAAGTAGAAATGGAAAAACGACGCGAATAAGCTAATCCACCAACTGGTAAACTATTAAACAAGGAGACTGCTCCATATCCGATAAATATGAAATGCTCAAACTAGTCCCTCAGGAGAGCGATTAGAAAATATTTTGAATCCCGTCCATTCAATTCTCTTTTTTATCAAGTTCCTCATTTTTCCTTTTCCCCATTCTTACTTGTCTTTCTTCTTTTTTTCTTATCATTGTAACCTCTTTGAGATTACAGTAATCTTAGAATAACGTTAGGACTAGTTTAGAAGGGGTTTCAGATCAGGGATCACAACATGCAAGGGAAACCCTGTTCATTTTGGATTCAAAAATTTGGACTACCATCAGATGTCTTTTTGAAGGCATCATTAGCTTAGTTTAACATTAGTTTGTATATAGCTTTTATCTACAACGGAATAAAATATGTTTCTTTTTGCATGTTTCAATGAAAACTGTCTCATTAGTCTCCCATGGATTATACAATAGATCTTTTTTTTTTTTTTTTTTTTTACCCAACCATTGAATCAATACTGAATAAAACATGTCTTGACCTTTTTTTCTTACCATTCCAGTACATACATTATCACAGTATTCGTCTCATACGTTTAGTTTGTTCTTTTTCACATTACTGTACTAAGGTTTCCACTCTTTTGCTCCAGTGGCAGTATGTACACTACTGCACTGTAAGCACTATATTTACCATCTTTAATCCCAGTTTCGTGTGATTTAATGAAGAAAAAAGCTAGTTTTTATTTATTGATGGATGAGACCACAATTGGGCCAATTTTTCAATATATATTAAAAACAGTACCATTATTATTAACGTAATGACGACTCCATTTATCGAAGTACTTAGGCGTAATGAGTCTCCATTTGTTTTTTCCAAAACTTCCAAATAGATACAGTTTACACTTATTGCTTGCGTCCCTTTCAGCATCTGACTCCAGGGTACTTTCGTCGAAGTAAGTGAGACATACAATCTTGATCTCCGAACTGGCGAATTTGAGTTCCAGATCGCCGCATGCCTTTGCCATCATTGGCATCATTGAAACAAAAGAATAGTCATAACAATCATCACTTACAGAGGGTAAATCTATTACGCAATATTTCTTGGCCACCAACTGAAGAAAATAATACAGGTGCGAGTCACCAGCATGATGATGAAGTGTGATGGTGGATTTGTTGCCCGAGTCAAAATTGAGAGGATACTCTGCGGCAAGAAAGTTACATGCCGACTTGGATATTGACGATGTTGCAAATGTTGGTAATACACCTGTCATTAATTCAAATCGGGATGATCGGGATGGTCGGTATGATCGGGACGGTGGACGTTCGAACCCAGCTAAAAATAAAAGGTTTAACTTGTCTTTGGTATCCATGATCTCGAATAGTTTCAACTTAATCGAAGTCATATTATTAATATTCCAATCAGGCACTTGATTCATATTGTCCTTATACTTTGATTGGGGCAAAATGGCGTAAAATCGGTCCTCTACAAATAGATATTAATATATAAATTATAAACCGTACTGTCAATTTCCAAAAAAAAAAAAAAAAAAAAAAAAAAGGGCAGGGGGCGGACTCACCAATTTTACTCGCCTTAGAGCACAGCATCTTTTCAAAAAAGCACCGAGTAACGAGTTGTCTAGCCATCGTTTCGTTGAATTGTAAGTAGATTGAGGGTAGTTGGTCAATCCTTAATTCATCGTTTCGACCGGCAGAGGATAATGTAGAGTTCACAAAATCAAATCCAAAAAATGACCATGGAAAGTGCGACAACCGATGTCTATCGAATCCAACAAACCAAAACTTCATGTTGTTTTTCTTTTTTGCAATATGGTATTCGCTGATCACCCAAACACGAGATGACCAATCACGGATGAGATCCATTAAAAATTTTATGACTTGTCGAATAGCATTGTTTCTGCGAATGATAAGATCCTTCCATGGCAATACCGGATGCATGGTTGCATTTATCTTTTTCCACCATTCCTCCGCTTGGGCGTTCTTTTTATTGCAACCAAACAAATCTTCGAAAGAGGCGTAACGATCAGCCTGTGTGCGGGTTTTCCCAATTGCAACGTCTGCATGAGAGTGATTATTGGTCAGAGTTTCAGCTTGGCTGATGTCGTATAAATGTCCAACTAATACCTCGGGTGGAGTGTAGAAAAAATGATCCGTATTTTTCGTAAATCCATACGTAAAACAGTCAGTATATTCTGTCAGCATCCGTCTTAACATTGGATCTTTTGGCACGTTGAATAGGTCGAGAAATTCGCTGTCCAGTTGACGAAGCTTTTCAGTATTTCCTTGAATAAGGTAATAAATATATTTACTATAACGAAAAAGGTTGTTCATGATATCAGCATTTGTTTCCGATACGTTTTTCAAGTGTTGTTTGTGAAGATCAGGCACTGCCAAAATATACGTAGCTTTTTCGTAAATGTTGGTCATTTGATGAATAGTGGCTTTACGTCGTTCATAATTGGTTTGATCCACACATAGGGCATCCACCCACACATACTTGATGGATTTCAAATTGGGCTCCATGGTCATCATATAGCAAAGGCCATAAAAATTTTCCAATGCAAATGAAGTGATAGATGCTATATAGTCACATTCTGTGTCAACCAATTGTTCGTTTAATTCGCCCCAACGGTAAGATAATGCAACAAAACTTAATTCTTCAGTGTCTCCATCCAGTGGCTTTTCAACACAATGGATAGTCTTATCGTTTGCAGCCTTTTCGATGTCGACAAGCACGACGTGAAACGGTTTCTGTTGTTGTTGTTGCTGCTGAATGTCGTCGCAGCGTAATTCTACTGCAAAATAAAGTCGATTTATTCTTTGTGTTCTTTTCTTTTTTTTTTTTTTTTTCTATCAGACATTCACATACCTTGGAAGGGAAGTTCCAGTGGGTCATCTTTAGTCATGTTGACGAAGAAATGAGATAAAGAGAAAAAGACGAACTGGAAACAAGGGGGGATGAAAACACGCATTTTCTGACACATATGTGGCGTTTCGAGGAGTTGGAAACTATACTGTGTGTAAAGTTTACTCCAAGGAACGTGACACCGACAGTTGTTGTTTTATTTATTTTGCAGTTGTTATATAAAGAGACAAGTCGAACCTTTTACACTCAATGGATATCAGTTCTTCTGCACTAAAGGTCGATTTTTCGATATTTCTGGCAGATCTCTCAGTCCTTCTGATAAAATTTTGGTACCTGAATTATTTTGGTCCTGACTATCTTTTAAATCCCGCCATTTCATTTCTCGAGACCTGCGAACTGAGATGCCGACATTGAGATAGTTTGTTTAGTTATTTTTGCACAGCATTATTTATTTATTTATTTTTAAACGAAGATTTCTTCACTCTTCCATGCATGTTTATGACTGTAGATTACAAAAATGAACTTGAAATAAAGTAGAAATGGAAAAAGACGCGAATATGCTTAATCCACCAACTGGTAAACTATGAAACAAGGGGATTGCTCCATATCCGATAAACATGAAATGCTCAAATTAATCCCTCAGGAGAGCGACTAGAAAATATTTTGAATCCCGTCCATTCAATTTTCTTTTTTATCAAGTTCCTCATTTTTCCTTTTCCCCATTCTTACTTGTCTTTCTTCTTTTTTTTCCCTTCATTTTTTCTTATCATTGAAACCTCTTTGAGATTAGATTAACGTTAGGACTAGTTTAGAAGGATATTATATCCTTATCTTTTTATTCGAATTTTGTTGCTCCTGGATTATACCGACCTTAAATGGCCGAACACACTGATGATCAACCCCCGTCCCGCATGGGCACAACAACTCATGGAACGCATCTCGTCCCTTGAAGCCACGATCGCCCAACAACCCTCTCCTCCTCCTCACGACCCAAACGTGATCCTACGCACACCAGGGTCAGATTTTACACCTCCCGAGGAAGTCCTAGACCACTTTCCTCAAATGACCGAAGCTCAGCACCCTATACCCACTTCGAAGCTTTCCAAAAAAAAGAAGGCTGATCTCTTGTCTATCGATACCAAGTCTGGCAAGAGCAAAGTCGATACAGTAACAAATGATTTGGAGGTAAGTTATTCAAGTATGAGTGTGCCTTCCTTCTCATCTATTCTTTTTTTTTTTTTTTAGCAATTGGAAAAGATTCTTATTCAACAACAACAGCAACAGCAAGGAAAACGGACAACAAGGACAAGAAACAACAGCAGTGAACAACAAAAAAGCAATGACAATTACTTTCACAAGTGGAAAACTGGCTGATTCAATTAGCAACATACAGAAGGCAACACAAAACAATTATTCGACTATTATGGTAATCTTGAATAAATACATATATGCTCTTTACTTTTATTTTATTTGATGGATTACAATTTATTATTGTTTGTGTAGGAAAACCCAAGGCAAGACGTTAAACATATGGCGGAAACCAAGGTAAATCCTGAATTGCTTTTATTCCAATGACAACCAAATCTATTGACTAACTCTATTTTTTAGGATGACAAAAGAAAAGATTATGGTGATTATCAAGGTAAGTATATCTCTATTGCATTATAGAAATACTGAATATTGTAATTATCTTTTTTGTTATTATGTCTGAAAAAGAGGATGGATCTACCCAGGTAAATGACACTCCGTGTACAGTGATGGCCTATTTTGTAATCTAACCTGCACTTTTTTTTTTTTTTTTTTTTTTTTTTTTTGCTGAATTTTAGGACTCCATATTGGTGAAAAAACTCAAGAAACCATATTCTATTCATCCACCCAACCCGACCACCTTCCATCTCAACCATCAAGTGGTGATAATTTGTAAAGGTAAAGTCAATCAAGTAAGTGATATAACAAATATCGTTTTTATTGAATAGAATGACAGTGGGTTTTTATAGTAAAAATAATTAGATGGATGATTAATCTTTGATATTGATTGCAGACCAAGTAAAACACAACCAGTGTACGGTTGTGCTGGGGAGCGACACGGTACAATGGTTGGGTTGTGATGGATAACCGCATACTTGATATATGTGGATGATGACAAATGGCAAATACGACACAAGCCAAGGATCGGCAATGCAGCAAGTGAAACCGGTATCCTCCATCAATAATCTCTGACAGCAAAGAAACACATGCATTTTCGGTTCCGGGCCAAAGGTGAACACAAACAAACCATGGACGATCAGGCGAATAACAAGTTGTCTTTCAACAATGACCACATACCCCCGCAAATTTTATCGAGAAAGCTGTAGAAAAAAAAACTCCGCTGAACGAATTGCTGGACTTTTTATATGGACATTCACCCCACAATGACACTGCTTCTGACGACGATCAACAGATTCTGACTCTCTTGAAATACATTCTGACCGATGATCACGCGCCAACTGCTTGAAATCTGGACCTCTCACGCCAACGAATGAACGAACCCCCTTTTTGTGAACATGTTTTTTGCCTGTATTCAAGTATTTCAGTGCTACGACTAGGCTGCGGTTTCATTTATTTGGTAAGTAGGACATGGATATTGATGATGAATGGATATATGACTGATACAAGGTGATTTGAATTTAGGTGTGAAAAGGTCTTCAATGTCAATCAAGCAACTGATGGTGTATCAACCCGGTAGCTCACTCAAGCTATTTGATGGAATTGGAACAAGTGTGAAGGGACAAAGTAGAAAGGATACTCATTGAATGCTCTGGGTTAGTGAAAAAAAAAAAATATACTAATCCGAATGAACTCTCCACTCATGACATTTTATCTATTTATAGTGACATGGATGGTGACCCTACGGAAGAAGACTCTTTGAAACTCCTTGAATGCACCAGTAAATGTCTCCCAACTTGAGATGATGAATTCATCGTTTGGCGTCTATTGAAACATTCAAAAAGCGGCATATCATCAGTAGTCAATCCATTGGCAACAAAAAATCACCATGACGGCCGACTGGACTTGGGGGACGGAATCTATTGTTATATTGAACAACAATCAACCATTGTACCAAGGGATTGGGAAGACAAAAGTATATTGGATCAAAGTCGTGGAATTTTTTTATTGAAACTGAAGGTAAGTCAATGATGCAACAAAACGTCAGGGGGGTTGCTGGTATGAACATCAATTTTTTTTTTTATACAGGAACTATTACTGGAACAAGAACAAGTCACCGAACAATTGAAAAAGGAACAAGTCGGGATGCTATTTGTGAAGCAAGATGAAACCATCAAGTCTCTGGCCATTCGGAATACTTAGTTTTGTTTAGATACTGTAAATAGATCCTTCTTTTTTTTTTATGATTATTATTTTTATTGATGCGTTGTAAAATAAAATGATTCGATATTGTCTTTGCTCTGTTTATACTTTGCTACTCTATGTTATTTGTTATGTGTTCGTTTTGCGGGATGGAACAATATTCTCTCTCTCTCTGTTGGGTCGGTTGAATGCTTGCTGTGATGGGATTGGGGGAGGAGTTTATGATACACTACACTGTTTGTTGAAGTTATAACTATGACAGTATGGACTGGTTTTGATACGTAGGTGGAATCATGTGATGACTTTGACAGGTGGGTAAGAGAGGTTTTTTACATAGAGTCTTGAGGCTCCATTTTCTGCAAACTCTATGAGTTACAGTTTTTTTTTTCTTTTTCATGAAAAATGAAAACCTTGAACGTTTAAAATTGGGACCATCAGATGAAGGGAGGGAGACGGATAAGCGTGAAACAAGTTTTGAGCTGAAGCTGCCTAAAAAAGGCAATCTTTCAATTCCGCATGATTAGCTAGAAAGTGGTGCAAAATACTCTATCGTGGCGACTACATGCACAACATTACCTGAATTCATTTATGTGAATGATTGAGCATGATTATGTCCACTTTTGATAGTAAATGATCTAAACTACCTACAGTAATAACTTCTGGTTCTTTATGAGAAAAATCATTATAGTTATACATAGCGGATGAACTAGAGAGCAAGACACCCGCAAAACAATCACAATAGTGAAATTGGTTGCTATTCAGTAATTAAGAGAACAGTTAATAAAAACGAACATATTTTATTGAAGCATATGATATCAATAGATACTAAAACTAAAGGCAAGGAAGGTAGGTGGATTCAATACCACAAGAGCTTTAATGGAAGGATGTATCGAGGGAGACATGCGAGAAACCAATATGTGAGATTTACAGAACGATCAACATCAATCTACACGGAAAACTTCAAAATGGGAGCAAAAATTTACTGTACAAAACATAAGAATGACTAACTGGTATTGGGTATTGAAAGCACATCAATGGTCAACACTAGAGATGGTAGCAAAAAAGAGATCCATTACATACATATGACAAGATTGAGAGACTAATGGGCCATTTTTCATTGAAGTATGTAAAACATATTTTATTTAAATGTAGATACAAACTATGGACAAACTAAACACTAGGCTAAGCCAATGGAGCCATCTAATGGGGTGTCCCAGATCCTGAATTCAAAAGGAAAGAGTTTCCCCATGCATGTTGTATTCGCTAATCTGAAAACAATTCTAAACTAGTCCTAGCTCTATTCCAGGGTTACCATAGCCTCAAAAAGGTCCGTATTGGCGAAGAAAAAAAGGAAGAAAGAGCGAAAAAAAAAGGGAATTGCTCCATTTCAGAGGATTTTCAGAGGCTTCAGAGGATTTTCAGAGGGTTTTCAGAGGATTTTCAGAGGATTTTTCAGAAACCGACCCGTACCACCTTTATTGTATCGCCGGTAATTAGCAATTTAAACAAGCTTTGTGACATCAGCAATAAAAAAGAAATTGACACTTACTTCTTTACCTCTTTTTACCATATTGTTTGGTGCGCTATTGTTTCTACTTGTTATGACTAGTCATCTTCCAATTGGAGAAATCTATCTTTATCAAGGAGTATGGTCCAGGATGTAAAGCATTGACCCTCTCGTTGAAGATTTATTCTACCGAATAAACGTATTGCAATGCAACACTACTTCTGACTGCATCCGATAATATGAACAGCAACGAAAACAATGATCAACGCAATTATTTTCTAGAAATGATAAGTAAGGACAGTATCATAGAACAAGATTACATGATTTATGGTCGGATCATGGCTATGGAACCTACTAGTTGGCATTTTTAAACGATCATGTAAATTGGCGACAAAATTTACAAAGTAGATGATAGGCATAAAAGGATGGTCGACTTGTAATTTTTCAGTTTGGATAGGAAAATGACAAACAGCATATATACTTCCAGTTTTTCAGCAGATTGACTCACCTGAGCAGTACCAATTATCAGGACTCTCAAAACGTCCATTGAAAGATCTGTCTAAAAAGCCGTTATAGCCACCACTTTCTACACTTGAATCACCAATAGAAACATAAACTTTGCCATCGGTTCCACCGCCTCCTCCTTCAGTATCGAATTTAGCACTATCACCAACTACACCTTTACTAGTAACCCATCTTTATCAAAAGGCAACACCACCACTAACAACCACCAAGACAAAAACGATCATCAAGCACTATTACCAAAAAGTCTGTCATGAGGAAAATATATGCCAAACAAAGTTCATTCCAAAACAAAAATGATAATCATGATTGTCGTATTTGTCATCTGTCACTAATCATTTCCCACACTATCACACTTGTCATTCCTATACAGGTATAAGACACAGCCTCGAGTATCCACTACTTAGGCATATATACTTATATCTACAGATAACCAACTTCCCATAGCCTCAAATTACCATTCTTCGACCATATCCACAGCCACAACTAGCACAGCCTTCTTTTTCCCATTTTATTATAAAAACCCTTCCTCATTTTATTCAATAAAAACCATATCTGTTATATCACTTATTTCTTATAACGTCTTCTTATTATTTTATCAAATATTACAATGATTTTTATTTTTATTTTTTTAAAGCATTACTCTATTGAATAAACAATGCCAATTTTTTATATCGCTAATGTCACAAAGCTTGTTTAAACTGGTAGTTATCGGCGATACAATAAAGGTGGTACGGGACGGTCTCTGAAAAATCCTCTGCCAAGCCATCAATGCCGCCCTCGTTACCAGCCCCATGCTCCCCATCACATCTCTGGATTCCATATGAATCACTAGCAGGTAGTTCTTAAAAAAAAAAAAAAAAAAAAAAAAAAAACGAATCCCTCCTTCCTTCAGTCCCCTCCATAGATTTTAGTTTTCTCCAAATTCTTCTCTATCACACGAACTCCCTCTCACCATTTAGCCATCCTTTTCCTTTGAGTTATTCCACCCATCATAGCAATCCCATCCATCATATATTTACATATATACTCTATTCTTTAACCACGGCCACCGCTCTTTTGACGTGATAACCGGTCTTTATTTTAATTTAATAAACGACATACTACAAAAAAAAAAAAAAAAAAACCTCTGAAAATCCTCTGAAATGGAGCAATTCCCTTTTTTTTTTTTTTTACCGAACCATTGAATCAATACTGAATAAAACCATGTCTTGACTTTTATTTTCTTCCCATTCCATTACATACTATATCACAGTATCCGTCTCATACGTTTTGTTTGTTCTTTTTCACATTACTGTACTAAGGTTTCCATTCTTTTGCTCCGTTGACAGTATATACTGTAAGGCACTAAATTTACCATCTTTAATCCCAGTTTTGCGTGATTTAATGAAGAAAAAAGCTAGTTTTTATTTATTGATGGATGAGGCCATCATTGGACCACTTTTTCAATATATATTAAAAACGGTACCATTATTATTAACGGAATGACGGATCACTCTGCAGGGGTAGTCAACCGTAGTGAGCATCCATTTGTTTTTTTCAAAACTTCCAAACAGATATAGTTTACATTCAGTGACTGCGAGCATTTCAGCAGCTGACTTCATCATGGTACTTCTGTCGAAGTAAGTGAGATATACAATCTTGACCTCCGAACTGGCCAAGTTGAGTTGAAGATCGTCGCATGCCTTTGCCAACTTTGGCCTCATTAATGAAGTAGTATAGTATTTACGATCATCTTCAGAGAGCATATCCATTACGCAATATTCCTTGGCTGTCAACTGAAGAAAATAATATAGGTGCGAGTCACGAGCATGATGATGAAGTGTGATGGTGGATTTGTTGCCCAAGTCAAAATTGAGTGGATACTCTGCGGTAAATGAGTTACATGTATACTTGGAAATTGTCGATGTTGCAAATGTTGGTAATACACGCTCCGTGTTGGATGGTACTAAGTCCCGTTCAGCAGCTAAAAATAAAAGGGTCAACTTGTCTTTGGTATCCATGATCTCGAATAGTTTCAACTTGACTGAAACCATATTATTAATTTTCCAATGAGCCACTTGGTTGATTTTGTCCTTATACTTTGATTGCGGCAAAATGGCGTAAAATCGGTCCTCTACACATAGATATTAATATAGAAATTATAAACCGTACTGTCAATTTTCAAAAAAAAAAAAAAAAAAAAAGTAGGGCGCGGACTCACCAGTTTTACTCGCCTTGGAGCACAGCATCATTTCAAAAAAACTTTGAGCAACGAGTCGTCTAGCCATCGTTTCGTGGAATTGTAAGTAGATTGATGGTAGTTTGTCAATTTCTAATTCAGCGTTTCGACCGGCAGAGGATAATGTAGAGTCCAAAAAATCGAATTTAAAAAACGGCACATCATCGATATAATAACGCACGTCAGTGAATCCAATAAACCAAAGCTTTAGGTTGTTTTTCTTTTTTGCAATATGGTATTCGCTAATCACCCAAACACGAGATGACCAATCCACGATGAGATCATTCAAAAGTTCCATGCTTTGTCGGATCTCTTTTTCCCTATTAATGATAAGATCCTTCCATGACAATTTCGAATAATTGTATGCCTTTCTCCTTTTCTCCCATTCCCACCAGTCGATATCCTTTTTATTGCAACCAAACAAATTTTCAAAGGAGGCGTAACGATCAGCCTGTGTTTCGGTTTTCCCAATTCCAACGTCTGCATAAGAGTGATCATTGGTCAGAGTTTCGGCTTGGCTGATGTCGTATAGAAGTGCAACTAATTGCGAGGGTTGAGCGTAGAAATGCCTATCCGTATTTTTCGTGAATCCATCCATAAAACAATGGGTATATTTTTTCAGCATCCGTCTTAACATTGGATCTTTTGGCAATTTGATTTCGTCGAGAAATTCACCGTCCAGTTGAGTGAGCTTCTCCGTATTTCCTTGAATGAGGTAATAAATGTATAGATTATGACAATAGTAAAGGTTTTCCATGATGTGCTCATTTGCTTGCGATACATTCGTCAAATGTTGCTTGTGAAGATCAGGAACTGCCAAAATATACGTAGCTTTTTCGTAAATGTTGCTCATTTGATGAATAGTGGCTTTACGTCGTTCATAATTGGTTTGATCCACACATATGGCATCCACCCACACATACTTGATGGATTTCAAATCAGGTTCCTTCATCATCGCTCGGCAAAGCGAATAAAAATCATCCAATGCAAATGACGTGATAGATGCTATATAGCCACATTTCGTGTCAATCGATTGTTCTTGTAATTCGCCCCAACGGTAAGATAATGCAACAAAACTTAATTCTTCAATGTCCCCTTCCAGTGGCTTTTCAACACAATGGACGGATTCTAGCTCTGCGGTCTTTTCAATGTCGATAAGTACAACGTGAAATGGTTTTTGTTCCTGCTGCTGTTGTTGTTGCTGAGGATCGTCACAGGCTAATTCTACAAAAAAATAAATTCGGGTTATTCGCTGTTGTTTATTTTATTTTTATTTTTTACGTTTTCTATATGCCCATGACATACCTTGAAAGAGATGTTCCACTGGCTCGTCCTTAGTCATATTGGTGAGAAAGGTGATAAAGAGAAGAAGAGAAACCGTTAACAAGGTGGAATACGCAATGTATTTTTCTGACACATGTGTGGCGTTTGATGAGTTGCAAAATAGACCGTATTTAAAGTTTGGACGAGGGACGTTTTACGCCGACACTTGGCTGTTGTTGTTTTTTTGTTGTTGATTAAAGAATCAAGTCGAAACCTACTATAGTCAATGGATATCAGTTTTTTAATACTGAAGATCGATTTTTAACATTCTTAACATGTCTCTGTCATTCATTTTATAAAATTTGGTACCTGATTTTTTTTTTTTTTTTTTTTTTTGGTGCTTGCTATCTTTTAAATTTCCGCGACTTTATTTCTCATGGTCTGGGAACCGAGATGTCGACATTGAAATGATTTATTTATTCATTTTTGCATAGTGTTTTCTTTTTTAAATTGAAAAAAAAAGCAGATATTACTTGACTCTTATGCAAGTAGTTACAACAATGAACTTGAAATAAAGTAGAATTGGAAAAAGGCACGGTTCAACCAATGTTCAACTGATAAACTGACAAACAACCAAAATGGATGAGCCACTCACACGATTCTACTTGATTCGACCATTTCATCTTGTCGATGACGATTCGTGTCACCCCCCTGTCTCAATTGAGGACTTGATCGGCTTGAATTATTAACTTGCTTGAAAACATAAAGAGCTAAAGTAACACATGCTTGAGTTTTACGGCACCATCCAACCAGTTTTAGCAAAATAGATTTTTCGATAAAATTTGAGTGCTAAAATGTTTAAACGCCGCTTCGCATGATTTTCTATTTTTATTTATTTATTCTCACCCCCTCCCCTTACTTCTTTTTTCCAGCACAACATCTTTCTTGTAAGCTCAATGAAGTACAGTACTGGTCAACTTGGATTAGTGATTAGAACTTGAATCAGGGGCATTTTGAAAAATGCAATACAAAGATGCATGGGGAAACTCTTTCATTTTGTATTCGTGATTTCGGACCCACCATTAGATGACTTCATTAGCTTAGCTTGATCTTAGTTTGCCTATAGTTTGATCTACATTTGAATAAAATATGTTTTTTATATTTCAATGAAAAATGTCCCGTTAGTCTCTCAATCATGTCATACGTATGTAATTGATCCCTTTTTCGCCACCATCTCTTTTGATTAGTGCTGACCGTTGCTGTGCATTCAACAAATAATACCCTTTAGTTATTATTCTGTCTTGTACAGTATATTTACTTCCATTTAAAATTGTCCCTTCGGATTGATGTTGACCATTCTGCAAATCTCACATATTAGACTCCCTCATGCCTCCCTCAATAGATTAGACTCCCTCATGCCTCCCTCAATAGATCCCGCCGTTAAAGCTCTTGTGGTATTGAACCCAACCCGCTCCTCGCCTTTAGTTCTAGTATCTACCAGTATTATATGCTTCAATAAAATATGTCCGTTTTTATTAACTGCCCTCTTAATTACTGAATAGCAACCAATTTCGCTATTGTGATTGTTTTGCGGGCGTCTTGCTTTCTATTTCATCCGCTATGTACTTACTTTCTGGGAATTGCTCCATTTCAGAGGAATTTCAGAGTATTTTTCAGATACCGTCCGTACCACCTTCATTGTATCGCCGATATCTACCAGTAAAAACAAGCTATGTGACATCAGCAATAAAAAAGAAATTGACGTTTACTTCTTTTCCTCTTTTACCATACTATTTGAAGCGCTAATATTTCTATTTAGAAACATAAACTTTGCCATCAGTTCCACTGCCTCCTCCTTCAGTATCAAATTTAGCACCATCACCACATACACCTTTACTAGTAACTCATCTTTATCAAAAGTCAACACCACCACTAATAACCACCAAGACAAAAACGATCATCGAGTACTATTACTAAAAAGTACATCATGAGGAAAATATATGCCAAACAAATTTCATTCCAAAACGAAAATGGTAATCATGATTTTTGTTTTCATTTTTTTAAAGCATTACTCTATTGAATAAACAATGCCATTTTTTAGGGAATTGCTCCATTTCAGAGGATTTTCAGAGGCTTCAGAGGATTTTCAGAGGGTTTTCAGAGGAATTTCAGAGGAATTTCAGAGGAATTTCAGAGGATTTTTCAGAGACCGCCCCGTACCACCTTTATTGTATCGCCGATAACTACCAGATTAAACAAGCTTTGTGACATTAGCGATATAAAAAATTGGCATTGTTTATTCAATAGAGTAATGCTTTAAAAAAATAAAAATAAAAATCATGATTATCATTTTCGTTTTGGAATGAAATTTGTTTGGCGTATATTTTCCTCATAACGGACTTTTTGGTAATAGTGCTTGATGATCGTTTTTGTCTTAGTGGTTGTTAGTGGTGGTGTTGCTTTTTGATAAAGATGGGTTACTAGTAAAGGTGTAGGTGGTAATGGTGCTAATTCGATACTGAAGGAGGAGGCGGTGGAACCGATGGCAAAGTTTATGTTTCAATTGGTGGTTCCAATGTAGACGGTGGTGACTATAATGGTTTTTTTGACAGATCTTTCAATAGACGTTTTGAGAGTCCTGATAATTGGTACTGCTCAGGTGAGTCAATCTGCTGAAAAAAAGGAAGCATATATGCTGTTTGTCATTTTCCCATCCAAACTGAAAAATTGCAAGTCGACCATCCTTTTATGCCTATCATCTACTTTGTAAATTTTGTCGCCAATTTACATGATCGTTTAAAAATGCCAACTAGTAGGTTCCATAGCCATGATCCGACGATAAATCATGTAATCTTGATCTATGATACTGTCCTTACTTATAATTTCTAGAAAATAATTGCGTTGATCATTGTTGTCGTTGCTGTTCATATTATCGGATACACTCAGAAGTAGTGTTGCATTGCAATACGTTTATTCGGTAGAATAAATCTTCAACGAGAGGGTCAATGCTTTACATCCTGGACCATACTCCTTGATAAAGATAGATTTCTCCAATTGGAAGATGACTAGTCATAACAAATAGAAACAATAGTGCACCAAACAATATGGTAAAAAGAGGTAAAGAAGTAAGTGTCAATTTCTTTTTTATTGCTAATGTCACAAAGCTTGTTTAAATTGCTAATTACCGGCGATACAATAAAGGTGGTACGGGACGGTCTCTGAAAAATCCTCTGAAATTCCTCTGAAATTCCTCTGAAAACCCTCTGAAAATCCTCTGAAAATCCTCTGAAAATCCTCTGAAAATCCTCTGAAGCCTCTGAAAATCCTCTGAAATGGAGCAATTCCCTTTTTTTATATCGCTAATGCCACAGCATGTTCAAATTGGTTGTTATCGGCGATACAATGAAGGTGGTACGGACAGTTTCTGAAAAATCCTTTGAAATTCCTCTGAAATGGAGCAATTGCCCCCCCAAAAAAAAAGTTCTGAGTAGAAGGCCTAAATATCATCAAATTATAGACAATTTTACACGCCATTGTGGTAAGTGTTGTAAACTAATAGGTTGTGCCATATATATAGCAGATACGTATATTAAAAAAGAACAACATTGGTCGAGAAATCTCTTGGAGGCTAACAATTATGCTGAGCTTTGCGTCTACTGTGCTCTTTCGCCCAAAAAAAAAAGAAAGGAAAAAAAAAGCACACAGCCAAATCCTACCAGATAATATGATATCAACAATTCAAAAAAGGCCCTCCTGCGTATTTTCATGCAGTAAAAATAAATCACATAACGATCAACCCGACAAAAAGTCAATAGGTAATATGCAGTGTTTTCTTTATTGAATGAATGCGATAGAAAAAAAATAATACAAGACCTACGATCCTAAACTATACTAAACTACGGCATCCCAGTAATAATGCTGATTTGATTCGGTAATCAATGTACGTTTCCAGTTCCTTGAGTCCCGCGTATCTTGGCAATATCATGTTCATTCAAATGCAAATGATCTTCATCACCGTCATACGTTTCCAAAACGTTCCTCGCCACAATTTGATGACATTCCCGACATTCGACGCGGACCAACCGTTGGGCTTTTTGAATGAACCGGCGTACACCGCCCGAGGTGATGCGGTTCACCCTGACTAAAACCAATTCGCGAAGATCACGGAGACGGAAGGCCATGTCAGTCAGACTTTCATCCTTCAAGGTTGCATCCTCTAAACGAATACACTGGAGGTGAGGGTGCCCTTCGATAAAGTAAATAAAAATAATGTGCTTCACATCATAACAATGACCGAGACTGAGTTTCTTCAAATGAGGCCAGGGCGTCGTAAGGTCATTTTCCGTCTTCCTGTGTTGAAGTGTGTTCGCTAAGGGCATGAGACCTTCGCCGGGATGCACAGTGAGCTCAGTAAGTTGACGGCAATGCCGAGCTATTGACCGGATGGTTGCGCCCGACAGATGAATGTTGTGTATTTCGAGGGAGGTAAGTTGGGAGCAATAACGTGGAAGGTGTTGCACGCTTGTGTCGGTAATGGGTGAGAAATCGTTTGTAGAATCCACATTTTTTATCGAAAGGGTTTCCAAATGGCGAATGTGCGGCATCAAAAGTAAAAGTTCAGTGTCGGTGCATGTGGTGTTTTTCAAAAGCAGTCTACTGGTATGGTATCTCAGGGGTTGTTCTGTTGCAGCCAAACAGTCAAGCAATGGTTGCAAGTTTGTGGGCTCGACATCCAGTACTGGTTCCTGCCGTAACGAAGGATTCGCTTCTAAATGAAATCGTTTGTTGACCAAGGTGCATGTGTAAGGATCTTGTCGTTGATCAAATGGTCGGCTATCATCTATTAGATAAGGATGACGTTGTGATGCTTCATCGACATGATTGATATTGCGTGCCTGGATTTCGTTCGGAAGTTGTCGAAAATGAGGTGTGATGATGACTGTGCCATCAGGTCTCACTTGAATGGTATTTCGTTCATGTTGAAGACTGTTCTCGATGTGGCGTTGTATTTGTTTGGTGTCATCACCTACAAAAGTATAAAGTCAGTTCACATTTTTCATCTAGTAAGTTTGATAACAGCCTTTTCTTTGTCTTGGGGTTGGTTTTTTTTTTTATTTTTTACCTGTAAACGGTGAGTATATGTGTTCATTATCATCAGAAACGCACTGGATGCCACGGCTTCTTCCTATTCCTTGTAGCTAATAAAATAATACAAATAAAAATAAAAAAGAGAATTAGTATTAAAGCGTATCAGTGGCGTTCCTTCCAGACTCCTTACTAACAGAGGAACTGTATCAGCCATACCCATGCCATGTTCGACGAATTGGAAGACGAAGACGATAATTGTTGATCTGTGAAATTACTCATGGTTCGCCGCTTGTGATTGTACACCAAAATGAATGAAAATCCAGAGATAAAAGAAAAAGAGGAGCAGTTGTTTCAGGATGTGCAAATTTCCCCTTTTTTTAAATATCAAAAGTCCGCTAAAATACAATTTCTTTTCTTGTAAAAAAAAGTGCCATGAGTCATATGGCGCATAAATTAAGCAACACCTTACACTACATGAATCACATTAACCATGGCAGATAATCATACCGCGGGAAATGAACCGTTATATTAGAGAGCGAAAAGCGTGTTTAATTGAGAATCTTTATAAAGAAAAGTGAATCGAAGCAGCGTTTAATAATGTATAAAGCGCGTGCAGCTAATATGGTGAAAGATTCATGTAGTATGTACTTGTAATATCCGTACTAACATGGATTTTGTTGATCAAGGTGTAATGTGTTGGAAGACATTGTTGATCAAAAAGACTTTTGAATTGATAATACAGTGTGTACTGTACAGTACACCCCCAATCACGTCCATAAACTAGCATTCCAAACAAAGATATCACTGAAGAATAAATATCAATCATTCAAAAAATAAATTTTATCGGAATTAGACAATAATATAAATACTAATAATAATACTGACTATACTATAATAAAAAGTCCAAAATAAATGCTAAGAAGAGGTTCTGACTTTATAAAACAGAATTCCATTTGCCCCTGATTTGTTTTTCAATTTTTCCGCCAAGCTCTATATTTTATCAACTGAAATAAATGCTCTAGCACATTACCAAAATTTGTGAAACATGAGATTCACTGGTGACAGGATGTCTTTTTAGAGTGTAGGACTTGATAGGATTCGATCATTTCGCATCTTGGTGGGCAGTCCCTTGGGGCCCATTCGTTGTGCTCAGCGGTCCACCAGTGGGTACTTTTGTTTGGGCGGGGAAAAAAATAGCCACGAAAGTAGCTTCATCTTAGAATAGTGTCATTTGCTTCGCTTAGTGTTAGTTGTGATAGGTTGCATCTATAGCTGAACTCACATTTGAAACTTATGCGCGAGCATATCGTCGATTAGTCAAAATAACTACCCACAGGGCATCATTGGCTCACTGGAAACACTTCCTCCTTCAAATATCTATTTCTTTCATTTCCAGCTAATACGCGCACACATTGATCTAAATTCTAATTTATCACCTTTGATTTGCTAAAACCGTCCAAGTTTCACAAACACCAACCACTACAAAGTTCATGATTTTTATAAAATGCGCCAATAATAAATAGAATATCAGTGTCCTACTTGAACTATTTCTGACCCTTTGCTATCTGCTGATTAATACAGCCGTACACACTACCAGTTGAGTACAAATATACAATGTTTTCTTTATTGAATAAAATGAGATAGAAAAATATAATAATAAAGAAAAAAGAAGAAGAAGAAAAAAAAACAGACGGTACTAAACTAAACTACAGCATCCCAGTGATAATACTAATTTGAATCGCTAATCAATGTATGTTTCCAGTTCCTTGAGCAAACCACGTATCTTGGTTAATATCATGTTCATTCATGTGCAATTGATTTGCACCGTAGTCCTAGTTCCCAAAAAGTCTGTCGCCACAATTTTCTTACATTTCAGAAATTGGACGAGCACTAACCCTTGGCAGCTTTGAATCAATCGACGTACACCGTAAGAGGAGATACCGTGCACCCTGACTAAAGTGAGTTGGCGAAGATCACGGAGAGACATGGCTATGGCATCCAGACTTGCATCGGTCAATGTTGCCTGCTTTAAACGAATAGCCTGGAGATGAGGATGCGCTTTGACAAAGCAAATAAAGGTAGCATCGTCAATATCATCGCAAAGATCGAGTTTGATTGTCTTCAAGTGACGCCAGGGAATTGTAGTAGTAGTGTTGTTGTGTTGGAGGTTGTTGGCTAATGTCATGATAAGACTTGAAGGTTCAAAAAGGGAGAGGCATAGATCGGTCAGGTCTTGAAAGTGCGTCATATCCATCACCATTTTTTCAGTCAATGTTCCTTTGGTGTAATCATATGAAAGATCAAGTCGTTTTAAAGGGCAATTGGAAAGAGCAGAGAACACGTCATCACATAAACCAACGGAGGAATGCACAGCGAATTCATCAAGTCGGCGGCAATGCTGACCTATTGCGCGTATGGTTGCATCCGACAGAATAATATTGACTAGGTTTAGCGAGGTGAGTTGGGAACAATAACGTGGAAGGTGCTGTAGGCTTATGCTGGTAATGGGTGCGCAATCGGTGAACATAGCCGTATTTTCTATCGAAAGGGTTTCCAAACGGCGGAGGTGCGACATCAAAAGTAAAAGTGTAGCATCGGTGCAAAAATTGTTTTTTAATTTCAGTCTTCTGACATAGCATCCCAGGGGTTGCTGTGTTACTGCTAAACAGTCAAGTAATCGATGTAAATCCCGGGTGGGGTCGAAACCCATGACTGGTTCCTGCCATAACAACGGGTTGGCTATTGAATGAAATTGTTTGTTGACCAAAGTACATGCATAAAGGTTTTGTTGTTGAGCAAACCGTCGGTTATCAAAAGCGTAACGTGGTACTACTTCAAGGACATGGTTGATAATGTGTGCCAGGATTTCATTCGGAAGTTGTCGAAGATGAGGTGTGATAATGACTGTGCCATCAGGTTTCATTTCAATGGTCCTTTGTTCATGTTGAAGAATTTCCTTGATGTAGCTTTTAACTTTTTTGGCATCACCACCTGCAAAAATTAATACATTGGCAAAGTCAGTTTTCCTCTTTTCATTCAGTAAGTTTGACAAAAGATTTTCCTTGGTCTTGGTTTTTTTTTTTTTTTTTTTTTTACGTGTAAAATGTGAGTATCTATATTCATCATCAGCAGAAAAACACGGGATGTCGCTAGTTTTTCCTGTTCTACGTGGCTAATAATAATAATAAGTAGAATTAGTATCAAAGCATATCACTCGCGTTCCTTCCAGTCTCCTTACTAACAGAGGAACTGTACCAGCCATACCCATTCCATGTTTCGGCGAATTGAAAGAAGACGAAGACGATAATTGTTGATCTGAGTGATTAGTCATGTCCTCCGCTTGTGATTGTATTCCAAAATGAATGAAAATCCAGAGATAAAAGAAAAAGAGGAGCAATTGTTTCAGGATGTGCAAATTTCCCCTTTTTTTTAAAATATCAAAAGTCCGCTAAAATACAATTTCTTTCTTGTAAAAAAAAAAAAAGTGCCATGAATCATATCGCGCATAAATTAGCCAACACCTTAAACTATATGAATACATTAAACATAAAATATAATTACACCGCGGGAAATGGTTCCTTCTATTGGAACGCGAAAGGTGTATTTCAGGGGAATTTCGATAAACAAAGTTGATATAAGCAGTGTTAAATAAGGGGATTGCTCCATTTCAGAGAAATTCTCTGAACTTTTCAGAGATTTCAGAGAAATTTCAGAGAATTTTCAGAGATTTCAGGTCAGATAAATTACACAAGAACAACCGTACCACCATGGATTGTATCGGCGATGGTTGAAATTATACTGCACTTTAAATTTGAAGTGTGACATTTACTTCTTTATCCTCTGTCGCGTTTTTTGCTTTTGTATTATTATCAAAACATCTACATCCACTATTATTAGTATTATCATGACCAGTCTAGTCTTATTGGAAAAGTCTACCCTACCAAAGATAGTATGATGCAAGACGTCAAAGCATTTGCTAGAAGAAATGGGTTTGCAATCTCCAGAAACTCAGGCAACAATAGGAGCAGGCTGGATATGCATTGCAGTCAAAGGGGAAGCGGTTGTGGTAAAAGGATGAACTTGGTTCAGGGGCATTTTGAAAAATGCAGTATAAACGTTATGGTGAAACCCTTTCATTTTGGATTGAAGATCCCGGACCCACCATTAGATTAAGACATTCATCTTAAGAGATGAGCGTCATAAAACTGTCATTAGTTTAGCTTCGTATTAGTTTGTGATATGGTTTATCTACATATGAATAAATTAGGCGTCGTCTTTTTACCATTTAGCACGAATTTGCTCTTTCATACGGTGTGTTTTGTTTTCTAGTGTAGAGATTCCATTTTTACATTCGTCACCTCATCCTTTAGATTAGCAAGTTGACCATTCCACCAGTTTATGCCTATTTATACAATACTTCAATCAAGTATACATTTTTTTTTTAAAAATAACCTTTGAATCATACCCAAGTTGAACACTATATTAAACATATTCATTTTGACATTGTACGTAGCTCTTTGTCCCCCTAAAATGATACTTCTTTACGTGTATCATACCTTCACTTTGTAAAAGCCATATCCAAATTTAAATGCTTTTGTTTTTTATTGGATACAATAGAAAATAATATGACGTACTAACACTATACTACATTAATTCGTCCCTACTCTAAACAGCTAATTGTAAATCGAAGCTTCTGATATTTTTTATACATCACGCATAAAATAAACAACGTCCTTTTTTGACACAATGCTATCGCGCAGTATAATTTCAACCATCGCCGATACAATGCATGGTGGTACGGTTGTTCTGTGTAATCTATCTGAGATTCCGGAGAAAAATTTTTTCTCTGAAATCTATGAAATCTCTGAAAATTCTCTGAAAATTCTCTGAAATTTCTCTGACATTTCTCTGAAATGGAGCAATCCCCTTAAATAATCCATAAAGCATGTGCTGATAATGTGGCTCAAGTAATATGTACTTGAAATACGCGCCCTAACATGGATTTTGTTGATCAAGGAGTAATGTGTTGAATACATTGTTGATCAAAAAGTCTTCTGAACTGACAATACAGTATATACAGTACAGTACAGTACACCCCTAATCACGTCCACAAATCAACCATGCTAGTTATGACGAAGTCTGATTGCTCCTTCTGGCTAGCACCCGATTAAAATTGAGTTGACAAACTATTTAAACGCCGCCTCGCATGATTTTCTATTTTTATTTATTTATTCTCACCCTCCCATTACCTTTTTTTTTCCAGCATAACATATTCATTGTAACCTCATTGAAGTAATGGTCAACTTGGATTAGTGATTAGAACCTGCATCAGGGGCATTTTGAAAAATGCAATACAAAGATGCATGGGGAAACTCTTTCATTTTGGATTCGTGATTTCGGACCCACCATTAGATGGCTTCATTAGCTTAGCTTGATCTTAGTTTGTCTATAGTTTAATCTACATTTGAATAAAACACGTTTTTTATACTTCAATGACAATGTCTCGTTAGTCTCTCAATCATGTCATACATATGTAATAGATCGCTTTTTCGCCACCATCTCTTTTTGATTAGTGTTGACCGTTGCTGTGCATTCAATAAATCATACCCTTTAGTTATTATTCTGTCTTGTACAGTATATTTGCTTCCACTTTAAAATTGTCCCTTCAGATTAATATTGACTATTCTGCAAATCTCACATATTAGTCTCCCTCATGCCTCCCTCACTAGATCCTTCCGTTAAAGCTCATGTGGTATTGAACCCACCCCTCCTCGCCTTTAGTTTTAGTATCTACCAGTATTATATGCTTCAATAAAATATGTTCGTTTTTATTAACTGCCCTCTTAATTACTGAATAGCAATCAATTTCACTATTGTGATTGTTTTCCGGCTGTCTTGCTCTCTAGTTCATCCGCTATGTAAGACCATAATACATTTCTCATAAAGAACCAGAAATTGTTACTGTAGGCAGTTTAGATCATTTGCTATCAAAAATAGACATACTCACGCTTGACTATTCATAGAACTGAATTCAGGTAGTGTTATGCATGTAGCCACCGCTATAGAGTGTTTTGCACTACTTTCTAGCTTAACTTACTGAACTGGAATATTGCCTTTTTTAGGCAGCATCAACTCGGCACCTGTTTCATGCCTGTCTATCTGATGGTCCCAATTTCAAACGTCCAAGGCTACCTTTTTTTATGAAAAAAAAAAAGTACAGTATCTATATATTATTATTGTTTGGCTCGATCTAAGCTATCATAAGATGCGATTAGATTTTCGATCAGATTCCTCGACAACAACAACAACAACAACAACAACAAAAAAAAAGAAAAAAAAAAAGGAAAAGGGAAATGAAGTGATAGTCTTTCCAGAGTTACTTGTCGCACATTTTGAAATCGATGTCACGCATAAACAAAAATGCCAATCCTGGTGTCGGATTTGCACAGTAAACACTCCCCCCCGAGATGTCAACAGTTTTTTACCCTCACGCGAAGTCTAACACTAATTCAAAATGACCATTTTGACGATCACAATGTTGTAAATCCCTCCCACCCCTCCCTCTCCACCTGAATATATACGCGAAGTTCAGTCTAATGGTCTTTACACTGGCAGCACAGCCTAGGTTGGTTCATATGAATGGGTGGAATGGGGCCAATGGAACTAGACCTGTCAACAAGTCACTATGCCTCTACGGGAAAAGGGGGAGGGGTGCAAGTTATTTATAGATAAGCCAGAAAGTAGTGTAAAATGCCCTACGGCACTGGCTCCATGATGTGACTGGTGGAGCAGGAGTCATGTTCATCTTTGATAGTATATGATCAAAGACGACCATCAATCCCTGAGTATCTATGGTGAGGGGAAGGGGAAGGGGGGGGAATGTAAGTCATAGCGGGTGAAATAGAAAGCAAGTGTTTAGTTGACCACTTAACAAAGCAACATTGTTCATTATCCGATGGATTAGATGATGTTTAATAAAAAAGACTTGATTTATTGAAGCATATTGGAAGATACTAAAACTAAAGGAGAGAGGGGTTCATAGTAACCAAGGGATCTAGTCGAGGGAGCATGAGAGAGGTAAAAGTGAGATCTGAAGAATGATCAACACTGATCTAAAGGGACAACTGTTAAAAGGTATATAATATAATGTAATGTACATTGCAAGAGGATGGCTGCCGAAAGATATTTTATTGTAGCATAAAAACTGTCAACATTAGGTTGATGGCAAAAAAGGATCGCTTATAACAGGCATAACAAAGACGAATAAAAGTATGTTTTTATTGAAGTAAGTAAAAAGATACAAGTTTTATTTAATTGCAGATATAAACCATGGAGAACTAACACTACGCTGAACTAATGAAGCCATCGAGTGAAGGTCCTGAATCTTGAATTCAAAATGGAAGGGTTTCCCCATGTATATTGACATCCCTGATCTAAAAAACTTGTCTAAACTAGTCCTGATACTATGCTAAGACCATCACAACCTCAAGCATTTGAATGATGAAGAAAAAAAATAAAAAAGGGAAAAGAGAGGAGAAAATAAAAATGCACGAGTGCGGGATTTGAATGATAAAAGTTTGGTTTCCCACGTAAGGAACCGATACGCGATCTTTTGATAGACCATTATCAACATGGTGACTCCTCTCTTAGGGTGACACCTGAGGCAACATCAATTTAACCGACGTGGCCGATGCTCTGTTCTAATTTTTAGATTTCTAAACATAAGGGATGAGAGGAATTACTTGCATACATAAAAAATGGATGAGCTCTCTCAATGCGCTATCTTTTTTTTTAAATTTTTTTTTATTGGTTTTTGATTTTTGATATTTTAAAACTTTTATAATGTCCATTTATACCACGGAATAATTTGTACAAGATACAAAATGAACTTGAACAAACACATCCACAAACAACAGAGCGACATAAGTAAATTACTTTTAATTGTTGTCATTGATCTTTTTTTTTGACAAGTAGATTTTCAAATCCAGACACCAAGCACGGCTGTCATCTGACATTTTGATAACAAGTCCTAAAAATGATAGAACTAGTTGAGGAAGAAGTGACGAGTCTTTTTTTGATAGTTCATGAGCATTTGATCAAGTAATAAGAGATGATGCCTCAACGACCGCATATTCCATAAAAAAAAAGGGAATTGCTCCATTTCAGATGATTTTTCAGATACCGGCCGTACCGCCTTTATTGTATCGCCGATAATTAGCAATCAAAGCATACGACGTGATATTAGCAATATAAAAATTTGACATTTACTTCTTTAATCCCGTTTACTATACTATTTCAACCTCTATTATTTTTATTTACTATGATCAGTTAACTTCTTATTGGGAAAATCCTATCCTGATTGAAAGAGTATGATCGACGATGTGAAGGATTTCCCAAAAACCAATGGGTTTGCAATCAGCCCCCAATCCAGGCTACAAGGGCTTGGCCATGAAAATGAATTGTAGCCAGAAAAAGAGAGGCGGAAGCGAACCGTCCAAGGGTTCTCGGCAAACCAAGACCTTCAAGACAACAGAAGCGTCGCGTGGTTGGAAGGCGTACGGAAAACTCAATAAAGATGACGGCGATTGGTACTGTAATAATTTGTATATGTAGAGTTAATCAAGTAAGTAATATAACAGATATGGTTTTTATTGAATAAAATGATAGCGGGTTTTTATAGTAAAAGATAGGGAAGCGGATGTTGGAATAATAAATTTCTATGACAATAGATGATAATGGATTATTGGTAGGGTTCGAGATGAGGGAATAAAATAGCGTATTATGGAATAGATAGATGATTAATCTTTGATATTGATTGTAGACCATTGCCAGTGTCAGGATATTCTAGTCAGCGATAAGGTACAATTGTTGGGTTGTGATCGGTAAACGCGTGATGGATATGTGTGGACGATGGCACGCGACAAATTCGACAGACAGACCTGGATGACATGGTCATTGGCAAGATGAGAGCATGCGCTATGGAGGTGTGAAAACAAGCAGTAGCAGCAGCAACAACAGCAGAATGCCATTTTGTGCATGGTGAGGGACCAACGTTCCTATTCCTAGCACCTGAGAATATATATATATATATATATATATATGAAACCGTCTCTACCTTCCATCATCGGTGCATCCAATTTCTACATACAATATGCATTGCATCTAGATACCATATCGATATCATACTGTACCGGTTATCCTATCCTATGAAAAACGGTTCCCCATTGCCCCTGAATGACTCGCGCAATAACGATAAACCCGTCATCCGATCCATTAGGTACCCTGGATATAGAAAAAAAAATATAATTACGCCAACTTTGCTCTATTCAATAAAAAGAAGTCGTGCTCAATTCTATCACTCCTTTCTATTGGATGACTTTCTAATTTCTATATCTTCATTTATTTTCTATCATGACAAGACATGACCGTCCCAACTGGTGCGCATCGGTAGAACAAAGGATGGTATGGTATGGATGCTGCCATCTTCTTTTCAAATCTTAAAAGCGACGGTACGGGGGGAGGGACATATCCAGTCCTACTTTGGGTGCTATAATTTTGACAATCTCCCCTTCGATTGACACACAAGATGATGTGTGTTAGGCTTGCTGACGATGCCCACATCCATTCGCTGATCATTTTCCAAGAATTAGTCGATTTGAATCGTTTACGAAACAAAAAGGTGTGTCTACTTTATGTGTCTAGTAAGTATAGTACAATACCTACTGTACTTAAGGCACTACATCAAACTTCTTTAATCCCACTTCCTCATAATTTAGTGAAGAAAACGCTAATTTTTATTTATTGATAATGATGACCATCATTGGGTCACTTTTTTAATATATATTAAAAACGGTACCATTTTTATTACCGCGATCAAATAAATCTTCGTCCGACAGCGCGTAAGGCTTAATGAGGGTCCATTTGTTTTCTCGAAAACTTCCCGCCAGATAAAGAGCACCCTTCATGAGTGTTCTATATGATTCCCAGTAGGTACTGGTACTTGTGTCGAAGTAACTGATACATACAATGCAAACCGGCGTACTGAGTTGAAGATAATTTCTTGTTTTTTCTATCATTGCGTCTGCTAATTCGTCAAGATAATCACCACGAGAACTGTCTATATAGTCAGGATGATTCGTGGATAAATCCGCAACGGAATATGTCTTGGGCGTCAACTGAAGGAAATAAGACAGGTGCGAGTCACGAGCATGAGGGTGAAGTGTGATGGTGGATTTGTTGTCCAAGTCAAAATTGAGAGGATAGTCTGCGGCAAAATAGTTACATGCTGACTTGGATACTGACGATGTTGCAAATGTTGGTAATACATCTGCTGTTAATTCAAATCGGGATGATGAACGGTTGAACCCAGCTAAAAATAAAAGCGTTAACTTGTCTTTGGTATCCAGGATCTCGAATAGTTTCAACTTGATCGAAGTCATATTATTAATATTCCAATCAGGCACTTGGTTGGTTTTGTCCTTATACTTTGTTTGGGGCAAAATGGCGTAAAATCGATCCTCTACACATAGATATTAATATAGAAATTATAAACCGTACTGTCAATTTCAAAAAAAAAAAAAAAGTGGGGGGGGGCGGACTCACCATTTTTACTCGCCTTAGAGCACAGCATCATTTCACAAAAGCTTTGAGTAACGAGTCGTCTAGCCATCGTTTCGTGGAATTGTAAGTAGATTGAAGGTAGTTTGTCAATTTCTAATTCAGCGTGTCGACCGGCAGAGGAGAATTTAGAGTCCAAAAAATCAAATTTAAAAAATGGCATACCACAGGTACCATACGTATACCTATGTTCGTGGATTCCAATAAACCAAAACTTTAGATTGTTTTTCTTTTTTGCAATATGGTATTCGCTGATCACCCAAACACGAGATGCCCAATCCACGATGAGATCATTCAAAAGTTTCATGGTTTGTCGGATTTCGTTTTTCCTTTGAATGATAAGATCCTTCCATGGCAATATCGGAATGGCTCTTCTATCTCTCTTGCCCCGCCATTCTAATTCACGATCTTTCTGGAGGTAGTAATCCGAATCATGGCGACCAATCAAATCTTCAAAAGAGGCGTAGCAATCAGCCTGTGTTTGGGGTTTCCCAGTTGCAACATCTGCATAAGAGTGATAATTGGTCAGAGTTTCAGCTTGGCTGATGTCGTATAAATGTGCAACTAATACCTCGGCTTCAGGGTGGCAATCAAAAGCCTTCTTTTTCGTAAATCCGTACGTAAAACATTCAGTATATTTTGTCAGCATCCGTCTTAGCATTGGATCTTTCGGCACTTCGATTTCGTCGAGAAATTCATTGTCCAGTTGAGCGAGCTGTTCCGTATTTCCATGAATGAGATAATAGATATAGTCCCCATAAAAATGAAGGCCGCGCATGTTATTAGAAATTGATTGCAATACGTTCTGCAAATGATGCCGGTGAAGATCAGGCACTGCCAAAATATACGTAGCTTTTTCGTAAATGTTGCTCATTTGATGAATAGTGGCTTTACGGCGTTCATAATTGGTTTGATCCACACATATCGCATCCACCCACACATACTTGATGGATTTCAAATCGGGTTCCTTACTCATCATATAGCAAAGCAAATAAAAATCATCCAATGCAAATGACGTGATAGATGCTATATAGCCACATTTTGTGTCAACCAATTGTTCTTGTAATTCGCCCCAACGGTAAGATAAGGCAACAAAACTTAAATCTTCAATGTCTCCTTCCAGTGGCTTTTCAACACAATGAATGGCACTGTCCCTGTGGGCAGCCTTTTCAATGTCGACAAGCACAACGTGAAATGGTTTTTGTTCCTGCTGCTGTTGTTGCTGCTGAGTGTCGTCACAGGCTAATTCTACAAAAAAATAAATTCGGGTTATTCGCTGTTGTTTATTTTATTTTTATTTTTTACGTTTTCTATATGCCCATGACATACCTTGAAAGAGATGTTCCACTGGCTCGTCCTTAGTCATATTGGTGAGAAAGGTGAGAAAGAGAAAAAGAGAAACCGTTAACAAGGTGGAATACGCAATGTATTTTTCTGACACATGTGTGGCGTTTGATGAGTTGCAAAATAGACCGTATTTAAAGTTTGGACTAGGGACGTGTTACGCCGACACTTGGCTGTTGTTGTTTTGTTGTTGTTGATTAAAGAATCAAGTCGAAACCTACTACAGTCAATGGATATCAGATTTTTTTAATACTGAAGATCGATTTTTAACATCTTTGGTATGTCTCTGTCATTCATTTTTATAAAATTTGGTACCTGATTTTTTTTTTTTTTTTGGTGCTTGCTATCTTTTAAATTTCCGCCACTTTATTTCTTGTGGTCTGGGAACCGAGATGTCAACATAATGATTTATTTATTTATGTTTGCATCGTGTTTTTTTTTAAAAAAAAAAAAAAAATAACAAAAAAAAAAGGCAAATGTTTCCTCATTCTTACTTACACATTTATGAATATAGATTACAAAAATGAACTTTAGTAAGGTAGAGCTGGAAAAGAATGATTCAGTCAATCCATTAAACTGATAAGCTGATAAACTATTCTGATTTTTAGGCCGCTCACTCGGTTTTTCTTTGACTTACTCACTGCATCTTGTTGATGATGACTCCCTACCGCACTGGGGATTTAATCAAATTGGATCATTGACTTGCTTGTAAAATAAAGAGATGCATGAGTATTATGGCGCATTCTGGCTGTTCCAACTTTTTTTTTTCTTTTACAATTAATCCTTCTAAGAGCATGCGATAAAACGGACGATGATTATATTAAAACGCCGCATCGCATAATTTTCTACTTTTTTTTTCCCTCGTCATTTTGTTTTAAGAACATCACCTTCATCGGTAACCTCATTGAGGCGTTAATCATCTTTCATTAGCGTTGGGCATAGACTTCAAGGGGGTTTAAATCAGGAATTTACAACATATATGGAAAAACATTTTCATTTTCAATTCGTGCCTGGGAACCACCATTAAATGACAGTTTGGAATCTTTATTAGCTTAGCTTCGCATTAGTTGTCGTAGTTTATAAATTACATCGAAATAAAATTTGTCCTATATTTTTCCATTATCATTGGCCTTCCTCAGGCATATAATTGACTTGTCAACTGGGTATGCCATATGTGTTTGTAAAAAAAAAAAAAAGGTGTGGGAGTGTATATGTGCGTGAAAAAGAAATGGGGTTTTGCCCCGCTGTTGAGTCAGTATCCCACGTAATGTATACTGCGTATATATGTGTATAGGAAAAGAGCAGGTAAGTCTGGCGACGGGAAAATCACTGCGGGATATTTTGTTTTTGTCGCCTCTGCCATTTCGGACTTCGATACGTTATATAGTGTATGAATGGTGGGGAATAGTATTCAGGGTAATGCGCAACGTGATAGTGTGAAAGCAGAGCGAAATGCTACATAGTGTAGAAGCATGTACATTCGCGGCACAACCAACATTTATTAATATAATTGGTCAATTAGAATAATGTCACGTTTGATACCAATTGACTTGGGAATGATGATTAGTAGCTAAGGCTCAGGGGACGGAGGAACGTAACCATAGTGGGGGATGGTGTGTATGATAAACCATCATATATAAAATAGTTACAATAACGATATTATTTCCTATATAATAGGTCAGGAATTGGGTAATAAAAAGTGCATATTTTTTTGAAGCAATATGGTATACACTAAACTAAGAGCGAGGGAAGGGATCTATTGGAGGTAACACAAGTGACCCTAATAGGACCTCTGGATACAAGCCCACACTAATCTAAGGTACAATTATGAAAAATCTAATATATTGCACAATAAAAGACAGGAAAAAGACCAAAGAGGTATCTTTTATGGAAACAGAACAGAAGATCAAAAGGGGCGATAGTAAAAAAGGGTCTATTTTAGAAAGTCTTGAGAGAAACTAATGAGAAATTTTCTAAGGAAGCAAGTAAAAAGAAATGTTTTATTTAAATTTAGATACAAACTATGGGCGCAAGCTAACATTAAACTAAGCGAATGACGACTTCAAAATCCGGTTAATGGTGCCCTTAGATCCTAGATCCAAAATGAAAGGGCTTCCCCAAGCTTGTTGTCATCCCTGATCTGAAAACGTTTCTCAACTAGCCCTGGCACTAATCTAAGTTCACCATGACTTTGGGGGGGGGACAACGATGAAGGAGAAAGAGCGGAAGAAGAGAACGAAAAAATAAAACTCACGTGGGTGGAATTTGAAATTATCTTCCATGAGGCATTGGTTAGCCCCACGATCTTGTCATACAAAAAACGAAACCTTCGCTTTGAGGTGTAAAAGGGGTTCTAAGGGATCATATAAAGACATATTAATCGTTTGAGAGACAAAATAATGAAAAAAAGGACGATATATTTTATTCAAATATAGATACGATATCATATAATAAGACTGAGAGGAGAGTAAGATATATATAACAGTTTGTGGGTTATGCATCATAATGTTCTGAGTAAAATGCAAAGGCAATGTAAAAAGACATTAATAATGTACAAAAAAATAAATAAATCAAATCATGTGTAAAAATAGACTATACAACACTAAAGAGGGTTTCCATTGAGACAATCATCAACGTGGAGCAAGGCTAACATATCCATGGAGAGATACTTGTAGGCATATCGTAAGCTTTGGATATTTCTAGAAGATAAGAGTGTCAGAGTGCAGTTGGCGGGTATTTTGAACTATGTAAGTGTGGGAAGTACCATGTGAAGCCAATTCCGCGCAATGCCTTAACAATAATAATAATTGGTCTTGTTCGCCCATCAACTTCAGAATAATAAACCTCCGGTTGTCCATCGAAATAAAATATGTGATGATGATGATGATGATAATGATCCATTTCTTTGCATAGTCGGCCATAATCGTAGTGACAAGAGCATGCGTTTGTGCCTAGATCGCCTGCTAGAATCACTAGTGATCCTCCTCGTCTCTCACGTAACAGAACATAGAAGCCAAAAAGAAGAGAGAGAGAGAGAATTATTAGTAAATGAATGCAGTATGATCCCCTTTTCTATACATTACCTTGGAGACCAAAACATTTTATTGAAGGATTAGAAGTATTGCCTATTTTCGTTCGCACCCACAAGACAGCAGCATCAGGAAAAGGAAGTGCGTAATTCCATGAGGTTTCAAGTCATTCCATTACCATCAGCCCGTCATCCTGCTACATACTGATGCAGGCATATCATAGCCAAGGAAAAGCTATTTAGCGACCAAACAATAAGCAGGGGACAAGCCAAAATGATAATGCCTTGTATAAAATCCTTCGACATACCTTCAGCTTGCTTCACCTTGTTTTTCAGTAAAGTCCCCTTACACTTCCAATCGTAGCCTATTTTTGTTCGCACCTACAAGACAGCAGCATCAGGAAAAGGAAGTGCGTAATTCCATGAGGTTTCAAGTCATTCCATTACCATCAGCCCGTCATCCTGCTACATACTGATGCAGGCATATCATAGCCAAGGAAAAGCTATTTAGCGACCAAACAATAAGCAGGGGACAAGCCAAAATGATAATGCATTGTGTAAAATCCTTCGACATACCTTCGGCTTGTTTCACCTTGTTTTTCAATAAAGTCCCCCGTGTGAATGAGTAAATAAAAAGAAGTGGGTGCTAGATTTTTCAACGCCAACACGCAAATACTGGTTGAAGTTGAGAATTTTTTTAGACGGAACTAAACTCCGCTCGAGACGATTCAGCTTTTCACTTTGGACAAATTGTGTAACACGATGTGGACAGCCAGATGATCGTTTTCTTGCCTAGTCTTCTACCTATCCTTCATTTATTATTATTATTTTGATACACTCTAAATGGACTTTATTCAATACGAAACTCAATTTATATATGATGTAGACGAGGGTATGGAATTTAGAGCCCTAAAACCACCATACCACCCCAAATGCGATAGTATCCCGATTCCCACAGAAAAAAAAAAAAAAAAAAGAAAAAAAAAAAAGATAGAGGCAGGACTCCTTTTTCGAGTTAGCTAGCTAGTATACAAAAAAAAAAAAATCGAGTTAGCTAGCAGTTTTTTTGAGTTAGCCAGCAGGTTTTTTGAGTTCGCTAACAATTTTTTCGAGTTAGCCAGCAGGTTTTCTGAGTTAGCCAGTAGTTTTTTTGAGTTAGCCAGCAGGTTTTCTGAGTTAGCCAGCAGTTTTGTCGAGTTAGCCAGCAGGTTTTCTGAGTTAGCCAGCAGTTTTTTCGAGTTAGCTAGCAATTTTTTCGATTTAGCCAGCAGGTTTTCTGAGTTAGCTAGCAGTTCAATGTCTGTCGCCACCTTCTTTTTTTTTTTTTTTTTTTTTTTTTTTGCTTTTATTTACTAAACGAGGTTCCTCGTCGTGTATTAACAGCCTGCTTTTAAAAACATATTTACATACAATCTTATTATTTTTTCTTATTTGATGATAACCTCAGTTCATTACTATTGGTATATCCACAGCCACTGTGGCAAAAGTGGGGGGGGGGAGAGGATTGATGTCATCCTCGCTCTCGAATGCTCTCCCAGCTATCTTGTTTGGCAATCCCTTTGGCATCAATATTTTCATGCCCTCGATTTCTCTCCTGACAGCATATGGTACTCTCTTCTTTTCCTTCGTCCGTCCCCATACCCCCATTTGGTCAATAATACCCAATGGCTCCAACTACTGGGTTCCACTCTCCACTCCATTTGGAAATCCCACTGGGCATATACCTTCGACCGTATCCCAGTCCGCACCTCCACAATGCTCTCCACCATTTCCTCCTCCATTCAAGCTCTTCAACCTCCTCACCCATCCTCTGTTGCTCCTTGATGGTTTAGATGGTAAGTCTTGCATATAATTGATATATAATTTTATATAACAAAAAAAAAAAAAAAAAAAAAAAAACCCGCCTTTCTCTTTAGCCAGAAACATATATAACATCTATGTTCCCTCTACTCCCTTTTACTTCCTCCTCCACCTCTTTTGCCCGCTTAGCCTTTTCTTATATCACGTCTCCCCTCTCCTTGTCCCTGTTTTTTATCACCTTTGTCCCCTTCACTCCTATATAATATTATTGGCCACCGCTCTTATGACGTGAGACCAAGTCTTTATTTAAATAAATGACACATTACAAAAAAAAAAAAATGTTATCGAAAATCATCATGTATCTATCAGTAGTTCTGAGGTTCAGTTAAACTATAGTAATCATTATTCGGTCATGTAGCTCTGTGGAGAAGTGAAGGAGAGAGGGGGGGGGGAGGCCATTTCGCTCACTTCTACGTACATGTTTGCATAGCCTCAAAAAGAAAAAATAATCGATCCCACGGTAATAAAGTGGATGTTCAAGTTGTACCCCAGTTTTTTACATATGCATTTTGTTCAAAATTTAACTATTCCATCATTAATATACAGACTGTGTACCATATAATATTGATTTTCATGTGTGTGCATGAGATGAGGGCTTTTTTTTTTATATATATTCTGGTAACCAAGGAAGAGGACCATCTCCATTAAAGCCATTTTCGAAAAATGGAGTTTGAAACCAAATTTATGCAACTCCTTTTTTCAGGAACCGTTTTTTATTGGGGATTCAGGTACGACTGAACTTTTTTTTTGAGAGGCTTCAGAGGATTTTTCAGATACCGTCCGTACCACCTTCATTATATCGTCGATAACTACCAGTTTAAACAAGCTATGTGACATTAGCAATAAAAAAGAAATTGACATTTACTTCATACCTCGTTTTAATCATACTATTTGAAGCGATATTGTTTTTATTTGTTATAATTCGTCAACTTCTAATTGGAGAAATCTATCCTTTTGAAGGACTATGGTGGGCAGCCCTGTGGGGACCAACCGTGGTGCTCAGCGCGTCGTCAATAGAGTTTTTTTTTTTTTTTGTGTGCTGAAATAATAGCTTACTTGAAAGGCGTCGGAGAGATTAGAGTTTGATTATGTATGGGTTGCAACTGCCTTTCCACTGGAAGATAAAACGAATCATTCACTATGGTAATTATGACTATTGCTCCTTCATTTAATTTTTGTTTTCATTTCCCTGATTTTTTGACATAAAAAAAAAACGGACTGAATGATTCAGGCTCCGCATTTTGCTTTTTTTTTTTTTTTTGGCTCCCAAATTTTTTTCCCCTCTCTTTTTCGTTCTTTTTTATTTTTTTTCCTTCATGGTAGTCTGAATGATATGATGGCAAGGCTCATTGGGGTACTGGTGATCTAGGATTAGTGTTAGAACTTGGATTAGGGGCGCTTTAAAAAACGCAAAACAAACATCATGGGGAAACGCTTTCATTTTGGATGTAGGATTTGGGAATGTCAGTAGATTAGCATCTTGGAATCGTCCTTAGCTTAGTAATAGTTTGTCATCGTTTGTACCTACGTCTAAATAAATATGTTCTTCTTCTTATAATTAGTTTCTCTGTTGTACGTTTACATGATGAGCTTCATGGAATGTGTATTACAGTCGCATAGAAAAAAAAAGTGTGTCTAGTTGAGAATGAAAAAGGAACGGATTGGGTATTATGGAGACTTCTTCCACCAACTCTATAAGTTTGTGCATAGAAAAGAAAACAGGGATGTTTTTCTGTGAAAACACAGTTATTACAGAGTATTTTGCTGTGTTGGGGTATATTGAAGAGCAAAGTTGAGAATAGTATTAAGTATGTAACTACTGGGTGGCAGGGAGAATTTCTGAAGTGTGGGTTTTGATGGGATGGGATGGAAGACTCTGTGATTTGGCTCTATGGGTGGACAGCGATTGAGAAAAAAAGGACGGGAGCCTCTTCTGGTGGGCAGGGCGTCAGCGGTGGGTCAGGAAAAAAAACTTACTATAGCTGTGTGTTTTTGTGGAGCATTTTCTTTTTAAAACAGGTTTTCTGGTTGAACTTGAGCCATTTCTTTTATTGTTTTAGACGGAAATAAACGCCACTCGAGATGATTTAGCTTTTCACTTTGGACAAGTTTTGTAACACGATGTGGACAGTCAGATGATCGTTTTCGGAAATACTTCCCTAGCCTTCTACCTATCCTTCATTTTTTACTATTATTTTGATACACTCTCAATGGACCTTATTCAATACGAAACTCAATTTATATATGATCTAGAGGAGGATATGGAATTCAGTGCCCTAAAACCACCATACCACCCCAAATACAATAGTATCCCAATTCCCGATTCCCGATTCCCACAGAAAAAAAAACAAAAAAAAAAAACAACCTACAACCAACGAATACACTTCATCACACGTCCCCCTCCCCTTCCCCCAAATTTATCAGTCATTATTTCTACATAACAGTAACATTTCAATTTATTTCATTCAATTAATTTTTTATTTGAATATACATATATACAAGAATATAACTATAACTAAAATACAAAATTTCAATTCAACGCATTGTCTTCGTCATCGCTGTCGTCTGCACTCATTATCGTTGTTGTCTTCATTATATTATCATCATCGTCGTTGCCGTCATTTCCATTATTATCGTTAGATTCTTCCCAGATAACACTCGAAATCCAATCCTTCATCGTCGAAGTAGCCTGCTTCTTTCTGCCTTTTGCCGCCATGTTCATTTTGTCCCTGGTATCCCTTGAATGTTCAGCCAGAGTGGCTTTCAGGTCAGCCATCATCATCAATCATATAAAAATAAAGATAATCGTTATTTCCTTTTCTTTTTTTTTTCCTATTTTCTTCAAAAGACTTACGCCAATGCATTCGAGACCCAGTACAAGCTTGTTCAGTTCGCCTTGTCGCAGGTCACGCACGGTTTGTGGATACTTCAATTGGGGAACCTTTTGGATTGCACAGAGTTTTCTTTTGTCGACCAGGCGCATAGCATAAATGGAGCAATCAAGGTCCCATGATCTGAATGATTGGCATAGACAGCAACTTGGTTTCGCGAGGAGGCAAGAATGGCTTTTGAGTTAGGAGCTTGTTTAAATGGCATTTGGTTGCAATGACAGATTTCATTCGATCAGCATATCACTTCTTTGTTGTGGTTTGCTTGGCGGCTTGCGGCTTCACCAGTCATTGCTTCGAGGTCTTCTTGTTCGGATTTCAATACCACACGAAGGTCCAAACGTAGATCCAAATCTGCTGCCTTGCAATCAAGAGACACCGTATTCAAGCACGTTAGTTCTTCCTTTTATTTTCTACCACTTTTTTTTTTTTTTTTTTTTTTTTTCTTTTCAAGACTTACCATTGTAAAAAAAGAAGGTCATTCTGGTAGCAAAAATCGAATTCAAATAAAGGGGCCCAAATCTTCACCACTATTGACATTTCGGAGTCTTGATCTACATATTTGTCGGTAAAGCATATGCATGGCCTTGGTGTGTTGTTTCAGTCTAATTAGTAAAAAAAAAAAAAAAAATTGATATTCTCTCCATAAACATCACCTTTTAAAAACATACTTGGTTGGTCCAAATCGGTGAATTTCTTTCAGCCAATCTTCATCAAAATCTTGCCTGTAGGAATACGTCTTTCTAAGTTGGACGAGGTTCTTGTTTCCTGAGCATATTCACTTGAGACCCATTTGTTGTGCTCGACCAATCCATGATTTCCGGTTTTGCCAAGCCTAGATCAAAATAGTAGAAATTAGATTAGTATCAATTGGATAAATATTTTCATGACAAACTTACATTTGGTAGTGTCGTGCTTTGGGCCCCTTCCATAGGTTTATCCCTGCCCAGACCATCCTGTGCCTTTTAAATGTGGGTGCAAGGCCAGGCAATAGTGTACCTTTTCGGCGGTTGTTCTGTAGCAATGAGGAACGACGGTATGCTTTACCCTCTTTCGATGCTTGTTTCGTCGGGTCCACAACACCTTCCACTCTGCAAAATATACCCCATAGCGCGCTTACAACCTACGTAATGTCGACGGATGCACTTTGACTGTCATTAGCTTCTGGTCATCTTTAAGGTTGCCACGCCGATCTTCCCGCTCAAAGTCTCTTTAGTTGCCGACCGTCCGCGTTCTGTAAGCTACTTTCGACGTCCTGAAAAAACCTTTCCGGCGTTCGTGGCTTCCTGTACTGTATAAAGTTTCGGATGTCATTAGGTTCCGTGTCAATTTTTTTTTTTTTTTTTTTTTTTTTTTTACCTTCCCAAGTATTGAATCCTTCAGTGTCCATAACAGTCGTCCCTCGATTTGCTGTCCTTGTTGCCGTATATTATGCCGTACACCCCGCAACTTGGACTTGTTGACCCAACCTTCTATTTGACGTGGAGGATTCGTCTGGTGACCGAATTGTTTCTCTAGGCTGTACTTCATTGAAGTGGACGTCATCAGCATTTGCTTATACATGTTGTCATTTTCAGGGTTTTCCAAATGTATGATTGTCTTTGAATAGTTGAATGCTTCACTTTTGCTGGTCGTCATTATAATAGCATGTCCAGTTCGTCCATCTAGCATCCGTACTGTAATGAGTGTGTGGTGTTTATTAGGTGTTGCAAGTAAAAAAGTGAAATAAAAAAAAAAAAAATAGTAAATGTGGGCGTTCCCACATTTGACAACCAAATCTATTTTAAACCTGAACGGAATTCCAATTTCACAACAATGATAGCTAGTATTTAGAATTTTTTTTATTGGTACTGGAATTAGGCTTGATAAAGCCTAGTTAAAGAACCATGTTTTTTTATGTTTGAAAGAGAAGGGTTTTTTTACCCACAAGGTTATTTCCGGCTTCTTCCTCATTATTATTTTTATACAATAAAGTTACTTTATTTCAGTCGCGTATTTTAAAACACAGTGCCCCCCCCTCTTGCTTTTATAACTAATTTATTTTTAAAGCCAGAGTCATCAGACAAATTTATTGACTACAATTCTTCTACATGAAATGAATTGGTGGTTGGTGCCGGTGAAGTGGATTAAGCTGTTGTTTGGGGATCCTCCGGTTGATCTATAGTAAATAAAATTTTAGAGCGTAAATTAGAGCAGAAACTTTTAATGATAAAATGATGATAAATTGCTTACTATTTTCAGGATATTTTATGTATAAGTATGGGTTACGCTGTTGCGCTTCAATAGATACGGCTACGGGTATCATAGACGATCCACCTCTAATATACACAGGAACCATATTAAATTGTTGCATTCGTGCCACAGCACGCCTTTGATTTGATTCGGTTGGCAGATAACCAAAAACTAAACAAGAGGCTTGAGCGAAGTTCATTGCTGTGCTTGTCATTAATGTATAGAATAAAGGAAGGAACAAAGAAAGAAAAAAAAAACCAGAAAGTTTTCTTCGTTTTATTCTTGTCGTAAAACCGCGGCGCTTCAAATTCATGCTTTAGGTGTGCCAATAGACGACAACAAAGAACTCGATATGATAATGAGAATAAAGAGGGAGGGAGTGGGTTTGCCATTGTATGTTTGATAAGGAGTTATGTCAAGTGGAATCTAGACCTGGAAACCTACCTAGAAAAAACAATCATATAGATAAAGAACGCAATGTTTCGTTTTTTTTTTATTGCATGTGATGGAAAATATAATATATACAATAATACTATACTATATTAAGGTACACCACAGAGCAATCCAGCTGATACACCGTCCCCCTATTCATTTTGTCTGTGTGTTCCAATTCCTTCAGTTTCCTTGAGTAGCATCATCCCGAATCTTGGCAAGTTCTGTCTCTTTCAAAATAAAGAAGAATTGCCACTATCACCGGGAAAACTAGTGCTTTGTACAATTTGACCACATTTTGCCAGACAAACGACTTTCAATCCTTGGCAGTGTTGAACCAGCCGACGTATATCGTTCGCGGAGATCCCGTTCACCGTGAACAAGTGCAACTCGTAAAGGTCAGGGAGCGACGCGTCCAATGTATCCAGACTTGTATCCGTCAACGTTGCAACTGATAAACGGATATATTTACGATGAAGACGCCTTTTGATGAAGTTACTCAAGGCAGCTTTGTCTCTAGTAGTATCATATCGGATGAGATCTTACCATGCCATTAGGATTTACTTGGATGATGCTTCGTTCCTATTGAATTTTTTCCTTGTCATAGCGGGTCATGTGTTTGACGTTGCCGCCTACAAATTTCAACGCAGTAATGAAATAAAAATAAAAAAAGCGTGCGTACCTACTCAGCCGAAAATCCCACTGGGCAACATTTTTGAAGATCCGCCCACGTGAAGTTTTATTTTCGTCCATTGGCTAATTTTTTTTTTCGCTCTTTCTTTCTTCTTTTCTTCGCCAATACGGACCTTCTTGAGGCTATGGTAAACCTGGAATAGCGCTAGGACTAGTTTAGAAGTGTTTTCAGATTAGCGATTACAACATGCATGGGGGAAACTCTTTCATTTTGAATTCAGGATCTGGGACACCCCATTAGATGGCTCCATTAGCTTAGCTTAGTGTTTGTTTGTCCATAGTTTGTATCTACATTTAAATAAAATATGTTTTACATACTTCAATGAAAAATGGACCATCAGTCTCTCAATCTTGTCATACGTATGCAATAGATCCTTTTTTTGCTGTCATCTCTAGTGTTGACCATTGATGTGCTTTCAATACCTAATATCAGTTAGTCATTCTTATGTTTTGTATAGTATATTTGCTCCCATTTTTTAAAGTTGTCCGTGTAGATTGATGTTGATTATTCTGTAAATCTCACATATTGGTCTCTGTAATATTTGATAAAATAAGAAGACGTTATAAGAAATAAGTGATATAACAGATATGGTTTTTATTGAATAAAATGAGGAAGGGTTTTTATAATAGAATGGAAAAAAGAAGGCTGTGCTAGTTGTGGCTGTGGATATGGTCGAAGAATGGTAATTTGAGGCTATGGGAAGTTGGTTATCTGTAGATATAAGTGTATATGCCTAAGTAGTGGATACTCGAGGCTGTGTCTTATACCTGTATAGGAATGACAAGTGTAATAGTGTGGGAAATGATTAGTGACAGATGACAACTACGACAATTACATTTGATTAAAATATGTTTTTATTTTATCGTTGGACTTACTTCAATATTACGTTTAGCCTGTTTTTATACTTCAGATCCACTTTCTCATCCCCTCATGTAAACTTTTATAGGCTTTCCGCGTTAATGGTTATACTTTAAAAATAAACTATGTCCCGTATTTGGCTATTAAGCTTCAGCGCCATCCGTCTTTTCTGCAGAATCAGTAATGCTTCTTTCTTGTGTAACGGCGGCGTGGCGTTGATCATTTCTTTTCACTCCTGTCATTTATGGAGAAGATCCCTGTTTATCATTTATTAAACTTTAAAAAAAAGACTCATCAACCCGTCACCCGACAACTGTCATTTAAGTGTTGGTCAAATCGCATACAAAGAAGACAAACTTCCGATTTTTATCCCATTTGACCATCAAAAGTCAGTTAAAAAAGGACAGTTACATGGATCAAAGGCCATAAAAAAAAAAAAAAGGAGGGGGGAGATGTGCCTTTCATTGACCGCTAGATTTGACGAAGGATCTACGGTGAGGGGTTGAAATATATGTTTTATTGACGCATAATATAAACATATGTAAACGGACTTGGTGAACCAAAAAATCGAAGCGACCGAGGTGGGGGAGAGGGAACGGGATGTAAAAAAGGAAAATCTAAAATAAAATGCACACTAAACATAAAGAAGGGGACATATATTATTCAATTATAGATATGAAACTATGACAAACTTGCAATAAACTATCCCCATAAGAGGAAGGTCACATAGTACAGTGCTTTTCTTAAGATGAAAACTAGTCGAATGGAGTCATAGCGTCACGATTTCAAATTGAAGGCAGTTTTTTCTCTTGTGTGTTCGTATTGAACTTTTCAAATGCCTTTGATTCACAATCTAAACCCTAACCCAAGTTCATTAAAATTGCCACTGAAGGTAGCGTTCTGATAAAAAAAAAAAAAAAAAAAAAAAAAAAAAAAACCTGCACGATTTGCCTTGTCAATTTGAAAAGGAAATATTACGGCTCCATTTCAGGGGTGGATCAGAGAAATTGATATAAATTGCAGAGAAAATGTGTATCCACTCTGTACTATGTATCATGTATTGTATTGGATTTATTGAACAATATATAGGTGTCAAAATATGACTTTCTATATTCCTTATGAATAATCTATAATTACTCCCCCTCCCCTATTTTTTGAATGATACAGCACAGTTGAGGTTCGACAATATCTTCCTGGTGTAACCAAACACTGACCAATGTTGACTTTGGATTACCTTATTTATCATAATTTATGAAAGCTGTGCTAATAAAATACGATGCCGGGACATGGTGCAATACCATCAATTAATCAGAAAAGACGTGTGAATTTTTTATTACAAGGAGTGTCCGTTTATATCTGTTCAGTGAGACGTATACAATAATATGTGTTTATTTCCGGTAAGGTGAATTTATCAAATTGCCTGCTCCCTTTGTTAAAACATCGGAATACGACAATCAGGCATCCGCCTATGACAGTGAAATATGGTACCCTTCTGACAATCAATATAATGTCACATATATATATATTATAAGCAAATATCAAATGAACAAAGGATACAAAAAAATGAATGTTATAGAGTGAGCTTCGTCATGTTGTTAAAAGTCTGAGAATTATGATATCATAACGTATCTGTAAAATGCAAGAAATACCTCCCTTATTTTGCTTTTTACTCACATTGTCTTTTTACTACAATTATTATTGCTTTCTCGTCATCGTTGGATAATATAGAACTATCATCACTGACCAGAATACTCTCTTCCTGCCTCTTCTCCCATTTATCGTCAAAAACAACATCCACGTTTGAAAAACATGCATGCTAATTGAATGTCTCCCCCCTGTAGACGGCACGCAAAGCATAATAATCGATGCCCTGAGACACGCCAAAAAATGGCAAATGCCTACGATGACTGTAAAACTTAGTAGTTTGACACCTCCAGGCGACTGCCTTCATTGTCTATTTAGTAGGTATAGTACTGACTATGACGTCCAGAAGAAGCCACCTGATACCCAGCGTCCCATGTTTTATTTCTTCGTCCGCCGTCCTGCCATTTGATGAATCAATTAACATTTGAGAGAAATACTAATGATAGAATAGAAGATGAAACACTTTTTATTCAGAAGTATATATAAAGCAATGACAACTAAAACGAGCTAAACTAATGACGGCTTCATGACACACTATGCTACGATGGAAAAACTTAATCTAATGGGAAGTGGGAAGCACAACATCAAAATGAAGGGGTTTCCCCGCCCCCTTAAAAAAAAGGCGGGATTTGCATTTGTAAACTTAAAAGGAGAAAGGAAATGGTGCATTTCAGAGTGACCACAGATGGCCGGTAGCCACAACGGCCCACCGTTCATGATGTCCGTCTCACTTTCTTTCTCTCTCTCTCTTCAATATCTTTATTTTATTTTATTTTGTTAGATTTCAGTTTTAATGCCTAAATGTTAAAAGGACATTTTAATTTATTTTTCAAAAAGCCATATGCCTTGTAATGCATGAGGGCTTTGAAAAGCAGGGTTGATGATGAGCGTCTGCATTCTTAACCTCAAAAGAGTCGTGTGCCATTTTGTATATCAAACAGAATCAATGAGACGTGCCTACGTTTTTCCATTTTCCAATTGGTCTATGAACGGAATCCTGCTTATATGATTACTATTTGAAATGAGGAGGAATATAAATAAAAAACCATTAGAATGGTATGTCACTGTGTTGTTAAAAAAGACAAGGTCATGATAGTGTCCTTAAAAAAAAATATGCAAGGAATATCTTTTTACTCACATCCGGTTTTTTCTCCTTACTCTATTCTCTAGCATGTATGAAGAGGTGTTATTTTTGTCCTTGATTTATGAATTGATGTGACGAATATATAAAGTCTTACCACGTCATGCATATTAAATCGTGTTACCTCCTCCGCTTCTTTCTAAAAAAAAACAAATAATAAAAAAAGGCGGCCAATATAATACAGTTAATGATTTACATGAAATAATTGACAAGTTTTCATTTTTCGCAATCTAAAATTTTTAACCTTTATCTCGACATTTTTTTTTTTTTTTTTTTGTAGCCAAACGATGTCCACTTCATATAGATACAGTACATGATATACAAACATTGATCGTCCCTAACTTTTTCATTCATTTATGCATTTCCCTTCTACTTATTTATACATGTATACCGACCCTACATGTTGATAGGCATCATTATCGTTATCCTCAAAGATAGGAGAAAAAGAAGCAGTGGCGTCTGTATGACATGCAATCTTTTTTGTTTTTTTTTTTTTTTTCTGGACATACACAAGCAGGGTGTTCTTTTACATGAACTTTGTCGATCTCTTTACCATTTAAGAAATATATAAAAAGATGGTGGATGTATTTTCTTTTTTTTGATGATTAGTTATTAACAATCTATATCAAACAAAACAAGATAATCCATCAACCATGGTCCAAGCTTCTTCTTTTTTGCTCTTGTTAGCTTTTTCTGCCGTCATGATTCAAGGTGCGCCGTTGGCTGCTCGCTCTAAAGAACACCATACCAAAGACAAACTCCCCACTGAGGAATCCAAATTGGCAGTAGGAGATGCTTCCGCTGGTTCACCCCAAAGAGGAGGTTTTGGTTTCGATACACCTATTTTAGCATTTAGGCAGCAAAATCCTCCTTTAACTACCGGAGATTCCCAAGCTGCATCATCCGGATCGCCAGCGACTCTCCCCTCTTGTATGGACCCTCAAAACCCTCAGCCAGCTTCTCAAAGACAAGGAATTACGCAAGGATCCACAGATGGCCAAGAAACCGTAGTTGCTCAAGGATTAGCAGATGCTCCAATAAGCAGAGAGCACGAAGAACGAATGTTAGAACCACCCACTAGTCCTTATTCCTCCTAAAGATTAAACAAATGATGTACTTATAGCCCAAAATGCATTTTGAGCTTAGAGCCAATAACAGCATAATGAAATCAAGCACAAAAAAAAAAAAAATAGCAAACGGTATTCGACAACAATAATATCAAAGAAACCCAAATCCAAGGCATGAAGACAATAATATTTATTTTGAACCCAAAAAATGAGAATAAAGCGTACTTTAAAATAAGAAAAAAGAGACAGTGTATACAAAGAAATAAAAGTGGATCATCATAGCATTTATTTGGTATAATAGAAGGATAGATATAAAACATACAATGAAGTATTTACTATAAAATATATACACCATATAGTCAATCACTCAAATATGGATTCTTTTTCTTGTTGGTTGCTGCAGACTTGGTAGGCTGAGGAGGGGGTGGTAAATGTCATAGGCAGAGATTTTGAAACTCTTCTTTTCCTAGTAATTATCTTGGTAGAGTCCAGGTCGAGCGAAAGATCATTCATAGCTTCCATAGATTGTAAGACACGCAGCAAAAAAAAAAAAAAAAAAAAAAAAAAAAAAAAAAAAGAATCGTTAGTCTATGACGTGTTTATATATATATATATATATTTATATATTTACCACTATGACAATAACCGACGACTTCAAGCTTCCTAAGGTTGGATGATCGCCAATGAATGTCACTTGCAAGGGTACCAATCATGTCTTTCAAGGTTTTTGGTAGTTTCAACTTGGCCTCGTGCATTCCTTTCCTTCCCAGTTCCCCATCGTATGATGCATCATCTTCGGCAGCACCATATTCGAGCACGACTCCATTCCCTGATTTTCTGATGATCATATCCGTTCGTGCGCCCATTCCCCCCCCCATACTGTTTGCCATGTTGCCGTTTTCGTTCCCTGGTTGATACGCTTGCCGATCCACCACCTCTATGAACGAAAAAAGTAAGAAGCTTGTGACGTTTTTTTTTTTTTTTTTTTTTTTTTTTTTCAACTTACAATATACAAACAACGCCTGGTAAATCACTAAGAAGCTTGTCGGTCACCGGTGTCCTGGTATTGGCTTGTGTCACATTTGTCATTTGTCAGCATCCACACATATCAAGTACGCGGCTGTCCATCACGACCCAACAATTGTACCTTGTCACCCACTAACATATCCTTGCACTTGGTCTACAATCAATATCAAAGATGAATCATCTATCTATTCCACAATACACCATTTTATTCCCTCATCTCGAACTCTATCAATAATCCGTTATCAATCATAGAAATTTGTTATTCCAACACCCGCTCCCGCCTATTTTTACCATAAAAACCCACTCTCATTCTATTCAATAAAACCCTTATCTGTTATATCACTTACTTGATTGACTTCACCTTTGCAAATCATTACAGCTTGATACCATTGTTCTAATTGACTTGACATCAAGGGATTTGGATTGCGTTTGAATAAAAGTAGTCTACATATACAACACCAAACGCAGGAGTGAGTCCGAAACAATCATATATAGATATATATATATATATATATATATATATATATATTCTTTCTTACATAAAGTCAACAGCATAAAAAATACATCTGGTGTTGTGATCTTCATAGCGCCGTATAGAATTTTTTTTTTTTTTTTTTTACCTTGTTGAGTTCACGTAGAAGCTGAGTTACATTTTCGGGCACTGGTGTGTCGTCCTTGATGTTCTTACTTTGTGAATTTCTTTCCATTCATCTTGATTAAAAAAAAATGTCGAAGGATTTCATCATCATCCGTATCTAGAATAAACGAATGAACGCAGCTAGAAAAGAAAAAGACTAGTCTGTGAACAAACAAACATCAATCATCGTTCTTTTTTTTTTTTTTTTTTTTTTTTTGTGCAGGAGCGGAGGGTGAAATTTACCTTTCGTTGGTCTGGATCAAACCATGATCAAATAATTTGCGCCAGAGCTGACCCCAATTCCACTTCATTGCGTTATCCATCTAGCTGTGAATGAACTTGAATTCATTCACGGATTCCGCTGTCATTGTCCTGAAATTCGAGTTCTGGTTCAAAAAGAGTGATGGTTGTGGTTATTGTTGATCGTGTTGTGGGTGCTGCGGTTGTTGCTGTTGTTCTGGTTCTTGAACTACTTGTTGTTGAGGTTGTGGTGATGATATGGCGGGCGACGTTATCAGCATAATTCATCATAAAGTGATTGGCGGACAGAATGTTCGTGTCTCTGCTGTTGCCGTTGTTGTTGTTGTTGTTGTTGATAATAGTGGTGTTGCCAGATGACGCTCGAGACCTGTTGAATTTTCCCACCATGTCTTGGAGGCCTTCGTCGTGTACTATAAGAATATCACCTCGCAAAGGAAAACGTTAGTCGGTGTCATATAACCGTGATGATACCCTATTATTTCGTTACCTTTCCGTTTATCTTCAATTGTGTGACATATGTTTTGAGGGCTGCATCTAATTGACACGTTTGTATCTAATCGTTCAGAGCAAGTTGGTATTCCCTCAACAAATCATAGCCTTTAGTCAAAACATTTGTACTCGTGTTGTTTCCAGCCAATAAAGTCGTGTAAGTGCCAATGGTCCACTGTGTTTCCTTTAAGAAATGAGCCATTGATAGAGGAAGAAGATAAATCAAATCGTTTTCCAATAAACTGTGAAGGGCAAGTCATGTTAAATAATGAGAAATTGAATAAAGAAGACGTTTTTATTTTATTTTTTTTATTACATACCCAAGTATTCACCCTTTCAGCGTCCATAATAATCGTCCCCTCGATTTGCTGTCCTTGCTGCCGTATATTATGCCATGCACCCCACAGCTTTGACTTGTTGACCCAACCTTCTATTTGACGTGGAGGATTCGTCAGGTGCCCGAATTGTGTTCTCTAGGCTGTACGTCATTGAAGTGGACGTCATCAGCGTTTGCTCATACATGCTGTCATTTTCAGGGTTTTCCAAATGTATGATTGTCATTGAATAGTTTAATGCTTCACTTTTGCTGGTCGTCATTGTAATAGCAAGTCCAATCTGTCCTTCAAATATCCCTACTGTAATGAGTGTGTGGTGTTTATTAGGTGTTGCAAGTAAAAAGTGAAATAAAAAAAAATAGTAAATATGGACGTTCCCACATTTGACAACCAAATCTATTTTAAACCTGAACGGAATTCCAATTTCACAACAATGATAGATTTTTTTTATTGGTACTGGACTTAGGCTTGGTAGAACCTAGTTAAAGAACCACGATGTTTTATTTTTTAAAGAGAAGGTTTTTTTTTTTTTTTTTTACCCACAAGGGTTTTTCCGGCTTCTTCCCAGTATGATTTTTATATAATAAAAGTTACTTTATTTCAATCGTGTATTTTACCACAGAATGCCCCCCCCCTCCTCTTGCATTTATAGCTAATTTATTTTTAAAGCCGGAGTCATCAGACAAATTTGTTGGCTACAATTCTTCTACATCAAATGTATTAGTGGCTGGTGTCGGTGAAGAGGGTGAAGTTGTTGTTTGAGGATCCTCCGTTTGACCTATAGTAAATAAATTTTTAGAGCGCAAAGTAGAGCAGAAACTTTTAATGATAAATTAATGATAAATTGCTTACTATTTTCAGGATATTTTTTGTAAAGGAATGGGTTACGCTCTTGCACGTCAATAGCCACGGCTACGGGTATCACAGACGATCCACCGCTGATATACACAGGAACCATATCAAATTGTTGCAATCGTGCCATGGCGCGCCTTTGATTTGATCTGTTTGGCGGATAACCGAAAACTAAACAAGAGGCTTGAGCGAAGTTCATTGGTGTGCTTGTCATTAATGTATAGAATAAAGGAAGGAACAAAGAAAGAAAAAAACCAGGAAGTTTTCTTCGTTTTATTCTTATCGTAAAACTGCGGAGCATCAAACTCATGCATTAGGTGTGCCAATAGAAGGCAACAAAGAACTCGATATTATAATGAGAATAAAAGAGGGGTAATGTATAGAAAAAAGGAAGGAACAAAGAAAGAAAAAAGCAGCAAGGTTTCTTTGTTTTATTCTTGTCGTAAACCCCGGAGCTTCAAATTCATGCATTAGGTGGGCCAATAGAAGACAATAAAGGACTCGATATGATAATGCGAATAAAGAGGGAGGGAGTGGGTCTACCATTGTCTGTTTGATAAGGAGTTATGTCAAGTGGAATCTAGACCTGGAAACCTACCTAGAAAAAACAATCATCTAGATAAAGAACGCAATGTTTCGTTTTTTTTTTATTATTATTATTATTGCATGTGATGGAAAATATAATATATACAACAATACTATACTAAATTAAGGTACACCAGAGCAATCCATCTAATTCACCGTCCCCTATTCATTTTGTCTGTGTGTTCCAATTCCTTCAGTTCCTTGAGCAGCATCATCCCGGATCTTGGCAAGTTCCGTCTCTTTCAAAATAAAGAAAAATTGCCACTACCACCGGGAAAAACAGTGCCTTGTACAATTTGGCGACATTTTTCCAGACAAACCACTTTTAATCCATAGAAATATCGAATCAACCAACGTACACCGTTCGCGGAGATCCTGTTCACCCTGAACAAATGCAACTCGTGAACATCAGGGAGCGACGCGTCCAATGTATTCAGACTTGTATCCGTCAACGTTGCTACTGATAAGCAGATATATTCACAATGAAGATGCGTTTTGATGACGTTACTCAAGGCAGCCTTGTCTCTAGTAGTATCCTATCGGATGAGATCTTACCATGCCAATAGGGTTTACTTGGATGATGCTTCGTTCCTATTGAATATTTTCCTTGTCATAGCGTTTCATGTGTTTGACGTTGCCGCCTACAAATTTCAACGCAGTAATGAAATAAAAAATAAAAAAAAGCGTGTGTACATATTTTACAACCTACTCAGCCGAAAATTCCAGTGGACAACATTTTTAAAAATCCGCCCACGTGAAGTTTTATTTTCGTCCATTGGCTATTTTTTTTTTTTTTTTTCGCTCTTTCTTTCTTCTTTTCTTCGTCAATACGGACCTTCTTGGGACCATGGTAAACCTGGAATAGCGCTAGGACTAGTTTAGAAGTGTTTTCAGATTAGCGATTACAACATGCATGGGGAAACTCTTTCATTTTGAATTCAGGATCTGGGACACCCCATTAGATGGCTCCATTAGCTTAGCTTAGTGTTAGTTTGTCCCATAGTCTGTATCTACATTTAAATAAAACATGTTTTATATACTTCAATGAAAAATGGCCCATTAGTCTCTCAATCTTGTCATTACGTATGTAATAGATCTCTTTTTTGCTATCATCTCTAGTGTTGACTATTGATGTGCTTTCAATACTTAATACCAGTTAGTCATTTTTATGTATGCGGACGAAAACAACCGCCAAAAATAGTACTTATTAACCATTCATTGTGGCGCATCAGATAATGGACAATGATCGCTATTGTAGTTGCTTTTGTGAGACGTCATACCAAACACCTGCTTTCTAATTACAATATATATATATATATATATTGAACGAATATTTCAAAACTTCCTCTTTTCTTAAACCACGACTTTTTTTTTTTCGAGAAATGATTCAACCCTTATAGTATTACATAAAAAAAAAAAAAAAAAAAAAAAAAAAAAAAAAAAAAAGATAAAGGCAGGACACCTTTTTCGAGTTAGCGAACAGGTGTTTCAAGTTAGCGAACATGTTTTCCGAGTTAGCGAACATGTTTTTTGAGTTAGCGAACATGTTTTTCGACTTAGCGAACAAGTTTTCCGAGTTAGCGAACAAATTTTTCGAGTTAGCGAACAAATTTTCCTAGTTAGCGAACAAATCTTTCGAGTTAGCGAACATGTTTTTCGAGTTAGCGAACAAACTTTTCGAGTTAGCGAATATGCTTTTTGAGTTAGCGAACATATTTTTCTGAGTTAGCGAACATGTTTTTCGAGTTAGCGAACAAACTTTTCGAGTTAGCGAACAGGTTTTCCGAGTTAGCGAACAAATTTTTCGAGTTAGCGAACAGGTTTTCCTAGTTAGCGAACAGGTTTTTCGAGTTAGCGAACAAACTTTTCGAGTTAGCGAACAGGTTTTCCGAGTTAGCGAACAAATTTTTCGAGTTAGCGAACAGGTTTTTCGAGTTAGCGAGCAGGTTTTTCGAGTTAGCGAACATATTTTTCGAGTTGGCGAACATATTTTTCTGAGTTAGCGAACATGTTTTTCGAATTAGCGAACATGTTTTTTGAGTTAGCGAACAAATTTTTCGAGTTAGCGATCATGCTTTTCGAGTTAGCGAACATGCTTTACTGAGTTAGCTAGCAGTTCAATGTCGCCACCTTTTTTTTTTTTTTTTTTTTTTTTGGTCTCTCATTGAAGTAACTACTCTAATAATCACCAAGAAAAACCATTTTGCTTCGCTGACAGTATACACTGTAAACCACTATATTTACCATCTTTAATCCCAGTTTCCGCATGATTTAATGTAGAAAAAAGCTAGTTTTTATTTATTGATTGACGAGACCATCATTGTGCCACTTTTTTAATATATATTAAAAACGGTCCCACTATCATTATCAAAGTAACTACGATCCCAATAAGTGACTTTCTCGTGAGGCGTAGTGACGATCCATTTGTTTTTTTGAAACTTCCAAACAGATACAGTGGACACATATTGCTTGGTTTCCTTTGAGCATTTGACTCCAGAGTACTTGTGTCGAAGTAAGTGATAAATACAAGACTAATATCCCTACTGGCTTCGTTGAGTTGAAGGTCATTGCATGCCATTTCAATTTTTGACTCGATAAATTCCATATCTTGGTTTTCCGTAATGTCGTAGGGGTCGCGAATGATATTGGGCTCGAAACTATACACATAGTATAGATCTATCACGGCATATTTCTTGGGCGTCAACTGAAGAAAATAAGACGGGTGTGAGTCGCGAGTATGATGATGAAGTGCGATGGTGGATTTGTTGTCCAAGTCAAAATTGAGTGGATACTCCGGGGCAAAGAAGTTACATGTCGACTTGGATATTGCCGATGTAGCAAATGTTGGGAATAGACGGTTCGTGTAGGATTCATATGATGCAAATCCAGAGCCTGATGGACCTTCGCCCGCTGCTAAAAATAAAAGGGTCAACTTGTCTTTGGTATCCATGATCTCGAATAGTTTCAACTTGACTGATAGCAAATTATTGATTTTCCAATCCGCCACTTGGTTGATTTTGTCCTTATACTTTGACTGCGGCAAAATGGCGTAAAGTCGATCCTCTACCACACAAAGATTAATATAAAAAACTAAACTGTACTGCCAATTTCCTTAAAAAAAAATATATAAAAAAAGGGCGGGGGCGGACTCACCAATTTTACTCGCCTTACCACACAGCATCATTTCAATAAAGGATTGAGTAACGAGTTGTCTAGTCATCGTTTTGTGGAATTGTAGGTAGATTGACGATTCTTCTCCAAGGTCTAATTCAGCGTTTCCACCGGCAGAGGATAATGTAGAGTCCGCAAAATCAAATTCAAAAAAGGGGAAACCACGGAATTCCCACGGATATGAGAGTCCAATAAACCAAAACTTTAGGTTGTTTTTCTTTTTTGCAATATGGTATTCGCTGATCACCCAAACACGAGATGACCAATCCACGATGAGATCATTCAAAAGTTTCATGATTTGTCGGATATCGTTGTTTCTTGTAATGATATAATCCTTCCATGACAATGCCGGAGCGCCGTTTTTATGTCTCTTACCTCGCCATTCTAAGTCACAATACTTATCCATTTGGAAATCCGTCTTATTGCAGCCAAACAAATCTTCAAAATGGGCGTAGCTGTCAGTCTGTGTTTTCCTTTTACCAATCGCAGCGTCGCCGCAAGTATGATCGTTGATCAGAGGTTCTCCATTGCTGATGTCGTATAATTGTCCAACTAATATCTCGGGTATAACTCTGTAATCGTAATCCATATTTTTCGTAAATCCGTCCATAAAACAGTTGGTACATTTTGTCAGCATCCGTCTTAATATTGGATCTTTTGGCACGTCGTTTTTGTCGAGAAATTCACTGTCCAGTTGAGCGAGCTGTTCCGTATTTCCTTGAATGAGGTAATAAATGTATATATAATGATAATAATAAAGGTTTTTCATGATGCGCTCATTTGCTTGCGATACGTCCATCAAATGTTGGCGATGAAGATCAGGCACTGCCAAAATATACGTCGCTTTTTCGTAAATGTTGCTCATTTGATGAATAGTGGCTTTACGTCGCTCGTAATTGGTTTGATCCACACATATGGCATCCACCCACACATACTTGATCGATTTCAAATCGGGTTCCTCACGCATAAAAGAGCAAAGCCTATAAAAATCATCCAATGCAAATGACGTGATGGACGCAATATAGCCACATTTCGTGTCAACCATTTGTTCATGTAATTCGCCCCAACGGTAAGATAAGGCAACAAATTTTAATTCTTCAATGTCTCCTTCCAGTGGCCTTTCAATACAATGGATACATCTATCGTCGTCGGCCTTTTCAATGTCGACAAGCACAACGTGAAATGGTTTTTGTTCCTGCCGTTGTTGCTGCTGCTGCTGCTGGTGAGTGTCGTTAAAGGTTAAGTCTACAAAAAAAATGAAGTCGAGTTATTCGCTGTTGTTATTTTTTTTTTTTTTTTTTACGTTTTCTATGAGCCCATGACATACCTTGAAAGAGACGTTTCACTAGATTGTCCTTGGTCATATTGGTAAGAAGGGGGATAAAGAGATAAAGAGAAAACGTTAACAAAAAGGAATACACCAATATGTTTTTCTGACACATGTGTAGCGTTTGAGGAGTTGCAAAATAAGCCATATTTAAAGTTTGGACCGGGGAAGTCTAACGCCGGTACTTGGTTGTTGTTGTTTTGTTGTTGCTGATTAAATAATCAAGTCGAAACCTACTACAGTCAATAGATATCAGTTTTTTTGAAGATCTATTTTTAACATTTTTGACAGGTCTCTGTCATTCATTTTGATAAAATTTGGTACCTGATTTTTTTTTCTTTTTTTTTGGGGGGTGCTTGCTATCTTTTAAATTTCCGTCATTTTAATTCTCGTGGTCTGGGAACCGAGATGTCGATATTGAGATGATTTATTTATTTGTTTTTGCATAGTGTTTTCTTTTTTTTAAAAAAACCAAATCTTACTTGATCTTTATGCAAGTAGTTACAAAAATGAACATGAAATAAAGTAGAACTGGAAAAAGACACAATTCAGCCGATGTTCAACGCATAAACTGTAAACAACCATGATGGATGAGCCAATCACACGTTCCTACTTGATTCATTCATTGCATCTTGTCGATGACGGTTCGTGTATCCCTCCTCCCCCCCCCCCTCAATTTAGGACTTGATCAACTTGAATTATTAACTTGCTTGAAAACATAAAGAGGTAAAGTGACAGATGCTTGAGTTTTACGGCACCATCCGACGGTTTTTAACAAAATAAATTTCAATAAAAATTGAGTTTAAACGCCGCTTCGCATGATTTTCTATTTTTATTTATTTATTCTCACCCTCCCATTCCCTTTTTTTCGCTTTTCTCTTTCTTCAACTTTTTTTTTTTTTTTTTCAGGTACAACATCTTCATTGTAACCTCAATGACGTGCTGGTCAACTTGGATTAGTGATTAGAACCTGAATCAGGGGCATTTTGTAAAAATGCAACAAAAGTTCCATGTGGAAACTTATCCATTTTGGATTCCTGATTTCGTACCCACCATTAGATTCAACCTTCATCGTAGGGTAGTGTTATAAAGCCGTCATTAGCTTAGATTGGTGTCATTTGTCATTGTTTTATACCTACTTTTAAATAAAATATAACTTGTCTTTTTACCATTAATCTCTCTAGCGTTTAATTGTCTTGTCAACTAGGGGGAGGGGAATAAAAAAATATGACTAAAAAAAAAAGATATCAAGGCGAAGTATGTATACCATAAACAGGCAAAACCTCCACCGCCACCCTGTGTACATTGCCAGACTGTTTGTCATCATTTCTTTGCTTTGGCTGTATTGCCTTTTTTTTAAAAAAAATGGTGTGTCTCCACAAAGTCAGTGTCATGAGATATCAGCTTTCTTAAACTATCGGCCCCACTGATGGAATCCCCACACGCCATTCAACATATCAGAAATAAAACCGATATAATCTATCTACATTGATCAGAAGTCAATTTGAGTATAAAGACAATTCAGTTTTTATTGGAGGTTCAATATAATAATAATAATAATAAAGGAATCACTAGACTACCATTTCTAAATTAAACAGGGAATTTCTTGAGACGACCGGCAAAACGAACACCAGAGTATCGAGCAGGATGAGCAAAAAAACAAAAAGCCAGATAGGAGCCTTCATATTATAATATAACAGCGACTTGTATGCCATTTCGTCCAGTTGATCAAAATGTCCGCAAGAGTTCATAGTCCAGGTACAGAACCACTAAAAACTACCGTCACATCCGCAAATAGACTTCATCCTTCGAATTCGTGTCGATAGTGTTGTTCCATTTACTTGAGCGCGTCCACATTGTTGCGAGTACTGTTGTGCTGATAATTGAAACTGACTTTCATGTTGCTTTCCAAGCTGCCCTGTTGATGCTGCCAATAATAACGACATAGCAGCGTAGACTTTACGGTGATGAGACAGCCAGAATATTTTTCCAGGAAGATGTAATTGGTGTGCGAGCTTGCTGCATGATCTATTCGTCTTGTCGAAGGCTGCTGATCCATAGATATACAAAAAGGAGCATCATCTGGTACATTTCCGTTGGAGATGGTGTCGGAATGCTGTGTTGCTGCCACCGTAGATTACCGTAATTGTTCGTGTGGGGTCATTGGCGTTAACTATAAAAGAGAGAGAGAATGAGCGTAGTCAACCATTCATTTCATGTCTATTTTCCATCGCTACTTACTAAATAAAAAGCAGTGGCGATATCACCCGTTCCATAAAGTAAATTAATATCAAGCGTTTTCCAAACAGAATGTACCGGCTGCAGCTGACCTCAATCAGTGATGGTGTAAACCGCAATCGACTCCATCCAACCCCGCAGCCTATCCAAAATAACGTCATGGTCGGTTCAATATGTATATAAAGTGAGGGCTACACCTTTCCCACAAGTACCAAAGGCACCAGTTTCCAGTAGACACTTCTTGATCCGGATAACCACAATCAATGAAGCTGACCTCAATCAGACGAATAGCACGACCTCAATCCGCTATCCTCCCTCCGAGTCTATAGTACAATCACCAAGGAACATAGGGCCGTGCCATGACGTCGGTACATCCAGTAAAACGCAAAACGCAAGACATCAATCAGACTTGAGGAACAGAGATAACATCACCACCATCTCCAGATCATCCTTGTTTCCATTGTCAATATGCACTATAAACGAGAGAGAGAGAGAGAGTGAGTGAGCGTAGTCAACCATTCATTCCATGTCTATTTTCCATCGCTACTTACTAAATAAAAAGCAGTGGCGATATCACCCGTTCCATAAAGTAAATTGATATCAAGCGTTTTCCAAACAGAATGTACCGGCTGCAGCTGACCTCAATCAGTGATGGTGTAAACCGCAATCGACTCCATCCAACCCCGCAACCTATCCAAATTAACGCCATGGTCGGTTCAATATGTATATAAAGTGAGGGCTACACCTTTCCCACAAGTACCAAAGGCACCAGTTTCCAGTAGACTCTTCTTGATCCGGATAACCACAATCAATGAAGCTGACCTCAATCAGACGAATAGCACGACCTCAATCCGCTATCCTCCCTCCGAGTCTATAGTACAATCACCAAGGAACATAGGGCCGTGCCATGACGTCGGTACACCCAGTAAAACGCAAAACGCAAGACATCAATCAGACTTGAGGAACAGAGATAATATCACCACCATCTACAAAAAATAAATGATATTAAGCTGTGTCCATCATTTATAATATACTTTTAATTTCACTTACCAAGAATAAGACCATGTTTCTTCTTCAACACTATAAAAATGAATAAATAATAGAAAAGAGAGCAGCGATTCTTTCCGATTTCAGCCCTACAGAAAAAAAAATGAAAACCAGCGGAGATTTAAAGTGTGACGCGGCGAACAATTCAGCAACCTACTTTTATTTGGGCGCGACCTCAGAACTTTTTTTTTTTCTTTAACCTTTTTCTTCACTATTATTATGGTGGATTACTTTGAAAGAACTAAACCAGCTGATTGGATCCTTATGGAGGCTTTTGCGGAGATCAAGAAACGTTATCCTGACAAAGATTTCCATGAACATATGTTCTATTTACAACGGTTGCTTTGGGACATCAACCGGAACCATAAAAAGAAAGTACACCGGGACAAGGCGAATGAATTCCTGGAAAGCTGGACGGTAAGTGATTTATGATATATATTATACGCGTTTCTTCCCGCGTATTATACTAACATCTTGCTTTGTTTTTTTAGAAACACACACCAAAGTACAAGGATGTCAAGGATCTTTATTTGGCAAGCAACGACTCCACGCCAAACGTACAACACATAGATCAAACGGCAGCTTTCATCAATACTGGAAACATAGAACACATGGAACAAAATAACTTTGGTCCAGGCGAGAGTGTAAGTTAAATTGGTATGGGGCTAGTACTTTTATAGAAATGGGTTACAAACATACGCTCTTATAGGGCAGCAAGGGGAAAAGGCGTCTGGACTCTGAACTTGATGACAACGACGATGACAATAACAGTGACCCCAGCGACAGCAGCAACAGAAACAACAAGGATGACGATTATGACATCTTCTTGACTGACAAAGTAAGTCAAATTATATGATGGGTGACATCACGTTGAAAAATAGTGGGGACGACTTAAACTCACTTTATATCTTTTATTTTTAATATCGATAGAACATGCTTCGACTGAAAAAAAAGACCAAGACCTATCCGTACCTTACTCCCCGCCAATACATGACATCTCCGCACAAACCACGACTGAATGAAGAAGATCTGGCGACTTTAAAATCATCCTTTGAAATAGTCCTCTCTGAACACCACGCAGCACGATCATCCTCATTCTGCAAAAAGATTTACCTCGACAATATGGAACAGCAACATCAAAACCAAACCCTGAAAAATGCGCCTGGTACGTTTAATTTTTTGAAAGAGGCATTGGATCAGAACTTGGATGACATTCCCCGATACCTTTGGAATAATGGGTACGACAAGTGTAGCAACGAGGAACTTAGCAACAATGATATGATCCGCCATGTACTGACTGACTTTAGACTGAATTGCTTGGTCACCCGGAACAACAACACCTCAACAAACGAAAGAACACCATTTTCTGAACACTTCATTCCGATATTCAAGGCCTTTGCTGGGATCACTGGATTGATGAACTTTACTTGGTAAGCAGAATCCAAAATGATTCTTACATGTTACTTACTAGAAACAAATTCAAAAATAGGTGCGAGAAGGGACTTATTGCCAATCGAATTCTATCACTATGTCTACCACAATCAGTACCACTTCGATCATTATTAGATGGGGTTGGTATATCGGTCAAGGATAAAATGGAAAGGCTTCTAATCGAATCATCTGGGTAAACACACACACACACACACAAAAAAAAAAAAAAAAAAAAAAAAGCAACTGACGTTTTTACCTTTTTTATGAATACCCTGTTTCTTTTTTGATACGATAGTGACGACGGAGAACATACTGAAGAAGATAGCCTCAAACAAATCAGCAATACAAGCAATTGTCTCAAGATAGATCTGAAAAAGTACGCGCGGTCTTCTTACGATACGTTTCTTCAACGGCAAATCTTTGGAATCCACTTCATCGATGACACCATGACACTCTCTGCCACTCGTATGCTCAATCCGGACCGATACTCTTTTATTCAGGTTCGCTCTGCCAAGATACCAACGACCTTCGATGAACGGTGGGACTGGATAAAGGTGTTCGAACTTCTCCTGAAGTTAAAGGTAAGCTATCTTTTTTTTTTTTTTTTTTTTTTTTTTTGCTTGGTACCAAAGATATGTTGTTTATTTTTATTTTGTATTTAAACCTATAGGCCGACCTCATCGAACAGGAACGAATCACATCATTGCTTGAAAAGCAACGGGTGGGCCTTCTGGAGGTGGATGTTAGTGTTCAGGATAAATTCAATTAGTTTACCACACACGCCTCTCATATGATACCTTGGTGTAGCTAGGTCCATTAGTTTAGTACACTTTTATTCAAAATAAAATTATATACCATTATTACTCGGCTGCAAATTTATTGATGATGATGAAGCCTATGTGTAAAACTGGTTGATAGGGCTGTATCTCATACCATACTGGGCGCCAAATCTTTTGCTGGTATAGTCAATATCAGTATTTGAAAACCACGAATGAAACGTAAAAAGCAAAAAGAATGGTAGACCACTCTTCCTTTTCGACTTGGTATTATTCACGTTTAATCTCCTTCAATTATTAGTATATATATATATATATATATATATATCCCTCTTCTTTTTATCGAACAAACATTATCTTCTTTACCCTTGATATCTGTCTTCATTCTTTTTAGAGTTTATCTGTTACATACACCCAATAAACTACTCCATTATTTTTTTTTTTTTTTTTTTTTTTTTTTGTAGTATGTCGTTTATTAAAATTAAAATAAAGACCGGTGATCGCGTCAAAAGAGCGGTGGCCGTGGTTAAAGAATAAAGTATATATGTATATATATGATGGATGGGATTGCTATGATGGGTGGAATAACTCAAAAGGAAAAGGATGGCTAAATGGTGAGAGGGAGTTCGTGGGGTAGAGAAGAATTTAGAGAAAACTAATATCTATGTAGGGGACTGACAGAAGGAGGGATTCGTTTTTTTTTTTTTTTTTTTTTTTTAAGGAACTACCTGCTAGTGAGTCATATGGAATCCAGAGATGTGATGAGGAGCATGGGACTGGTAACGAGGGCGGCATTGATGGCCATTATTTATTTGATGCTACTCAGCCTTGATATCTTTTTTTTTTTTTTGTTCGCCGCCCTGACCCACTTTCACCAACCTGACCCACTTTGACAAGCTTGACCCATTTTCGCGGAGTTTGACCCCATATTGAGAATGGTGACACATTTTCAACTAACCTGTCCCAACCTAACTTTCTCGACTGTAGCTTGCTTGAAAAAATAAAGAGCTAAAATAGCAGATGCGTGAGTTTTCAACACCATCCAACCGTTTTTAGCAAAATATATTTCGATAAAAATTGAGTGCCAAAATGTTTAAACGCCGATTTGCATGATTTTCTATTTTTATTTATTTATTTTCACCCTCCTTCTCTTACTTTTTTTTTTTTTTTTCAAGCACAACATCTTCATTGTAACCTCAATGAAGTACTGGTCAACTTCGATTAGTGTTAGAACTTGAATCAGGGGCATTTTGAAAAATGCAATACAAAGATGCATGGGGAAACTCTTTCATTTTGGACTCGTGATTTCGGATCCACCACTAGATGGCTTCATTAGCTTAGCTTGATCTTTATTTGTCTATAGTTTGATCTACATTTAAATAAAATATGTTTTTTTATACTTCAATGAAAAATACCCCGTTAGTCGCTTAATCATGCTATACGTATGTAGTAGGTCCCTTTTTCGCTACCTTCTCTTTGATTAGTGTCGACGGTTGCTGTGCATTCCATAAATAATACCCTTTAGTGATATTTGCTTTCATTCTAAAATTGTCCCTTCCCCCGCCCATCTGATGGTCCGAATTTCAAACATCCACGGTTTTCTTTTTTTATGTATGCAAAAAAAAAAAAAAAAAGTACAGTAGCTACATACTATCATTGGTCGACTTGATCTAAGCATCATTTTATGTGATTAGGTTTTCGATCGGGTTCCTTGACAAGAAAAAAAAAGGCGGAGCTCCGGTTGTCAAAAAGGAAGATGAATGAAAGGTGGCGATACATTGGAAGTACCTCAAAATTTACGGCGAACTTTATAGTAAGCAACGACGTTCAATTTCGTTTTACTCGTCGATTTTGATCTTTTAGCAGATATTGCACGGGACAAAAAAAAAAAAAAAAACAACCTTACCAAAATCACTCAGCTCCATGCGTTGACATGATCAATATCATCAAACAAGGGATGCAGGACGACGTACATTACCTCATCTTTCTCCTCGCCAAAACTCCTTTATTGTCTCTCCCTCCTCAAGCACAGCGTCCTTATTGTCGGCATCCATTGTCAATATAGGGGATGCCGCCAACAGATACAAGTTCCACAATTTCGTCATTCTCTGATGAACACCAACCACAACCTCAACATACTCTTTCTATTCTCATGGTATCTCCTGAAAAACATTCTCATCAAGCAAAGCACATAAATCTTTTCATAATAGCCTCTATTGCATTACCTCGTCCTGCATCTATTTGGAAAGGCTTGAAAACGAAACTTTAGCTTTTAGATTTCGCGCACTACTTTTATTATATGGATGTATGTTGTATATTTAGTTGTCTCTTTCACCATTACATAGCATTCCTTTTACCCACACCTTTTCTTTAATGTCAAATAAAATTATATTTGTTCTTGCTATACAATTACTGAAATAGGTTCTTGGTTAATCTTTATATGTATACTGTGTTTGTTGGATGAATTTTTTTTTTATTTTTTTATTTTTTTGGTCTCTCATTGAAGTAACTACTCTAATGACCACTAAGGTAAAGCATTTTGCTGCTTCAGCAGTATGTACTGTAAGGCACAACACTTTCCATCTTTAATCCCAGTTCCGCATGATTTAATGAAGAAAAAGCTAGTTTTTATTTATTTATTGATGAGGCAATCATTGGGCTACTTTTTCAATATATATTAAAAACTTTACCATTATTAATAATGACACTATGTTTCAACTCAATGTTTTTCCAGTAAGACGTAAGCATGGTCCATTTGTTTTTTTCAAAATTTCCAAGCAGATACAGTTTACAGTCATTGCTTGCTTCCCATTCAGCATATGACTCCAGGGTACTTTCGTCGAAGTAAGTGAGACATACAATCTTTATCTCCGAACTGTCCAAGTTGAGTTGAAGATTGTCGCATGCCTTTATAATAAATTTAGAACCACAGTAATCACGATAATCAGAGGGAACATCTATTACATAATATTTCTTGACCGTCAACTGAAGAAAATAATACAGGTGGGAGTCACGAGTATGATGATGAAGTGTGATGGTGGATTTGTTGCCCAAGTCAAAATTGAGTGGAGACTCTGGGGAAAATAATCTACATGTCGACTTGAAAATTGTCGATGTTGCAAATGTTGGTAATACAGGATCCGTGGAGAATGAAATTTCTTGGCACCCAGCTAAAAATAAAAGGGTCAACTTGTCTTTGGTATCCATTATCTCGAATAGTTTCAACTTGACCGAAACCATATTACTAATTTTCCAATGAGTCACTTGGTTGATTTTGTCCTTATACTTTGATTGCGGCAAAATGGCGTAAAATCGGTCCTCTACCACATAAATATTAATATAAAAAATTAAACTGTACTGCCAATTTCCAAAAAAAAAAAAAAAAAAAGGGGGGGGCAGACTCACCAATTTTACTCGCCTTACCACAGAGCATCATTTCAAAAAAGCATTGATCCACGAGTTGTCTAGTCATCATTCCATGGAATTTTAAGTAGATTGAGGATGGTTGTCCAATGTCTAATTCAGCGTTTCGACCGGCAGAGGATGATGTAGAGTCCAAAAAATCAAATTCAAGAAATGGCAATCTTCTTAGCTCATATGTTGCTATTCCAATAAACCAATACTTTAGGTTGTTTTTCTTTTTTGCAATATGGTATTCGCTGATCACCCAAACACGAGATGACCAATCCACGAAGAGATCATTCAAAAATTTCATGATTTGTCGAATAGCGTTGTTCCTTCTAATGGTATAATCCTTCCATGACAATTTCGGAGAGCCATCATAATATGCATTGCCCCGCCATTCCAAACCATAATTCCCATCCTCTATATTGCAACCAAACCAATCTTCAAAAAAGGCGTAGCGGTCAGCCTGTGTTGGGTTTTTCCCAATCGCAACGTCGGCGTAAGGATGACGGTTGGTCGACGTTTCTCCGTAGCTGATGTCGTATAATTGTTCAACTAATGTCTCGGGTTCAGTGTCGCGAAATATATTCGTAGTTTTGGTAAATCCTTCCATAAAACAGTTGGTATATTTTGTCAGCACCCGTCTTAACATTGGATCTTTTGGCACGTTGATATTGTCGAGAAATTCACTGTCCAGTTGAGCGAGCTGTTCCGTATTTCCTTGAATGAGGTAATAGATATATTCCCCATGATCATAAAGATCGTCCATGATATCAGCATTTGTTTGCGATACGTTTCTCAAGTGTTTTTTGTGAAGATCAGGCACTGCCAAAATATACGTAGCTTTTTCGTAAATGTTGCTCATCTGATGAATAGTGGCTTTACGTCGTTCAAAATTGGTTTGATCCACACATATGGCATCCACCCACACATAATTAATCGATTCCAAATCGGGCTCCGCCCTCATCGAATCGCAAAGGTCATAAAAATCATCCAATGCAAATGACGTGATTGATGCAATATAGCCACATTTCGTGTCAATCAATGTTTCTTCTAATTCGCCCCAACGGTAAGATAATGCAACAAAGCTTAATTCTTCAATGTCCCCTTCCAGTGGCTTTTCAACACAATGGATAATTTTATCACGTGCAGCCAATTCAATATCAACAAGTACAACGTGAAATGGTTTTTGCTGTTGCTGCTGCTGCTGCTGAGTATCGTCACAGGTTAATTCTACAAAAAATATAGTCGAGTTATTCGCTGTTGTTGTTTTTTTTTGGTTTTTTTTTTTACATTTTCTATGAAGCCATGTCATACCTTGAAAGAGATGTTCCACTGGCTCGTCCTTGGTCATATTGGTAATGAAAGGGTGATAAAGGGAAGAAGGGAAACCGTTAACAAGGAGGAATACGCCAATGTATTTTTCTGGCACATATGTGGTGTTTGGGGAGTTGCAAAATATACCGTGTTTAAAGTTTGGGCTGGGGAAGTTTTACGCCGACACTTGGTTGTTGTTGTTTTGTTGTTGTTGATTAAAGAATAAAACATAACCTACTAAGGTTAATGGATATCAGTTCTTTTAGTACCGAAAACTGATTTTTATCATTTTCGCAGGTCTCTGTCATTCATTTTGATAAAATTAGGTACCTGGATTTGTTTTTATTTTTTCGGTTCTTACTATCTTTTAAATTTCCGCCATTTTATTTCTCGTGGTCTGGGAACCGAGATGTTGACATTAAGATGATTTATATATTTATGTTTGCATCGCGTTTTTTTTTTTTTTAAAAAAAAAAGAAGTAAATATTACTTGACACTTCTGACATTAGTTATAAAAATGAACTTGAAATAAAGTAGAGCTGGAAAAAGACACGATTCAGCTAATGTTCAACTCCCCTACTGATAAACAATCATGATGGATGGGCCACTCACACGTTGTCTACTTGATTCATTTATTGCGTCTTGTCGATGAAGACTTTTCCCTCCCTTAATAATTGACACTTGGATTATTGGCTTGCTTGGAAAAGAAAGACGTAAAGTAACTGTTTTAGCAAAATAGATCTTAAAGAGCATAGAGGGCGCCCGATAAAAATTGAGCGCCAAAATGTTTAAACGCCGCCTCGCATGATTTTCTATTTTTATTTATTTATTCTCTCCCGCCCATTCCCTTTTTTCGCTTTTCTCTTTCTTCTTTTTTTTTTTTTCTAGGTACGACATCTTCATTGTAACCTCAATGAGGTTGCTGGTCAACTTGGATTAGTGATTAGAGCGTGAATCAGGGGCATTTTGTAAAAATGCAACAAAAGTTCCATGTGGAAACTTGTCCATTTTGGATTCCTGATTTCGGACCCACCATTAGATTCAACCTTCAGCATAGGGTAGTGTTATAAAGCCGTCATTAGCTTAGATTGGTGTTATTTGTCCTTGTTTCATATCTACTATTAAATAAAATATAATATCTCTTTTTACCGTTAATCTCTCTAGTGTTTAATTGTCTTTTCGATTAGGGGGGGAGGGGAACAAAAGATATAACTGGTGCGGGCGGGTTGTGAATATGTATGTGCGTGTGTGCAAAATAAAGACCTGGATATTATCAAATCATCGACAAATTTACCCCAACATTGCGGTCAGTGCTGTATCTAATGGGTTGTGTCATTTCTAAATATAGCAGATATAAATGTTAAAATACAACATTATGCCCCTCTTGGAACGTAGTTGTTGTGCTGAGGTTCATGTTTACTGGATGAAAAAGCTGCTGGCTAACTCGGAGAAGTTGCTAGCTAACTCAAAAAAGTTGTTTGTCTTTATCCCTTTTTTTGGGGGGGGGATTGCTCCATTCAGTGTTTCCTAACTTGCCTATCCTATTTTTTGAAAGATGGTGAATTATCCGAAACAGGATATCAGGATTCTTTAATTCATCTACCGGAGTTTTCCAATCATTTGGTGGATACTGTAAACCAAATTGAGCCTGTGAAAGAATGGATACGCACGCCAATGATTTTGCTAGCACACACAAAACCAAAATGGTATTTGCACGTATCCTTTCAGTATTGACATGCGTTAGGGTTTTTGTTTATGTATCTCTCTGTTCATTGAGTTCTTGAAATCACTTGTCACTACACGAAGCCCAATAGTTGTGAATAACCCTTTGATTGTTCATCATAACAATTCTTTGACCCTTTCTCACTATCTGTTTTCGATTTTCGAGTACAAGTGTGTAAATTGTCATTGTTGGAATTGTATGTAGAAGCGACAGAAATGACATTCAAGAAAAGGGAGAAGCAGCAAAAAGCAATACAACAGTTAAATATGGTTTTTAATGGCGACTTCTACCTTGAAATCCATAACTAGCGTACTGCAACATATGGATGCAGTATTCGTTACCAATTCTTGGTCACTATACCAAAAATCATGCACATTTAAACGCCGCTTCAAGCGCTTGTTTGATCCTTGATCTGAGCGCAATAAATCAACCTATCAAGCAAAGAATGACTCTCAGAGGCTCAAGTTCAACCAACTTCCCGATTTTGCAATTACTCACAACGATTTGGCTACGTGTAGTGAGTGACAAGTGCTTTAAAGGACTCAACGAACAAAGAGATACACTAATTTTTTTTTGGCGTGCAAACAAAAACCCAACGCATGCCAATACTCAAAAAAAGGATCATGCAAATACCATTTTGGTTTCGTGTGTGCTAGCAAAATCATTGGCGTGCATATCCATTCTTTCACAGACTCAATTTGGCTTACAGTATTCACCAAATGATTGGAAAAATCCGGTAGTTGCATTTTGGATTTGATTTGTCGCTAAAAAATGTAACGTTATGGCTGAGGTTTTATGTGAAAGAGGAGATAAATGATTATTTTATTGGTTTCAATTGGTATATATGTCATAAAAGATGTCGCGAATTCTAGCGAAAAATACTGTGTTGAGAGGAATAAAATAATAGCTAAAGACTAACTAAATATAGACAGTAACTAAATAATAAAGGCGACTGAGTGGGTAAAAATGTGTGAACCAGGATAGGAAGGTAAAGGCTTAAAGGGCTGGGTTTGGGTAACAAAAAGAACCAACATAATAAAAAGAGCAGCAGATTAGGAGGTATGCGTGAGTCCAAGAGAAGAAGAAGAAGAAGAAGAGAGAGAGGGAGAGAGAAAGAGGGAGAAAGAGAGACAGAAATCGAAGAATCAATTTTGTTTCGCAACCATACTACTAATAAAACAAAGAATTCGACTATTATTGACCTGGAGATTTGTGTAGAATCTGTACTTATCCCCACCTACTATTTCTATTGAGTGGGAAAAAATAGGTCAGCTCTCTTTTTTTTTTTCTAGCCACTTTGATTCACCTTCTCTATATTTTTTTCCCCTCACCTTGTCAAAACTTTGTTTTGAATGAATCCTTGCAACTTTGCCACAACGGAGATTGAATCGACCCAATTGTTACCATACCAAGCGTCAAGTAAATAAGAGAAGGAGTGTGCCAACATCATGGATAATCATGTCAACCAGTGCATGATTAACCCGTCTTCAATTTCTAAACAGAAAAAAAAATGAGGTATCATACGTTGTTTTACTTCCTTTTTGTTTTTTCCTTTACTTTACCTGTTCCAGTAAGGTAGGCCAAGGGGAATTCACCACTGCGATTAATATTTGAATCTCACCAGCACATAACTTTAACTAGAGGTAAATGGCTTGTGATCGAGATTCCACCGGTATTAACCAGGTAGAGGCCCGCAAGGTCCACACTTCCAATTGCTAGAGGTAAATGGCTTGTGATCGAGATTCCATCTGTATTGAACAGATAGAAGCCCGCAAGGTCCACACTTCCAGCATATGATTTGGGTCGAATCAGAATATTCATAGAACGGAGCAGTCCGTGATCAGGCACACCTACCTTTGGTCTACCTTGAACAACCATATAGTATAAAAAATGTCCACCTTGAATGCCTTATAATAATAATAAGAATAACAAAAAGAATGAATGAACGATAGAAAGAAAGAAAAAAAGACAAAATTCGTTTTCATTCAGTATTACTATTACTTAACCAAACAGTGGTATATTCGGAAAGCATGATAGCTTGAAATTTGCACATTAAAAAAGTATCATTTATACAAAAACAAATAGAAAAACATTAAATAAAAAAATTGCTGATCACCTATGTTACACTCAAAAATCTAATCGCCGACATTTATTGATTGTTTTTGCTTGGTATCGTCCTCTTTCCTCAGTTAAAGACCACTATGCCCTCCATAGATCCGCCCCCCTTCTCGCTCCCTTCCTCCGCTTACCTAATGTAGCCCGCTAGTGCATTGGTTCATTCTATTTTATTTTTATTTATTTTATTTTATTCTATTTTATTGTGTCTTTCTCCTTCTATTTATCACTTTATTTTTTACCCGTTGTACCACCGCTCCCTTCCTTTTTATTCCTTACCCCTAGAATGTTTTATTTTATCACATTTCTATTTTGAAATCAGCTGGGCAAATTATGATTCAACAGTCTCAGTGTCATAAAACAGCAAAAATAAAGATCCCAAACTCGTCTTCTTTCAGTAAAAATAAAAAAAAAAGAAAAAGCCCCACTACCCCCAGTTCCCTTGGAGTATTTTTCACACACAAAACCAAAGGAATGGCATCTTGCTACTGCTTTACATATTTATGATGGAAAATATTCTGGTCGTACATTTATTAATCTTGGTTCGTCTATTGGAGACAGATAGTGTGAGGTTTTAGAGCGGCGTAGTCTTTGTTGAAGAAGTACATAGAACCCATGTATGCTGATAACAAGGTAAAATATCTTTACAATGTGTCGACTTTGCTTACTGACTTTTCTTTTTTTTTTTCTTTTCTCTCCAAAAAACATTGCTCTCGTTGAAATGTCACAATCATGACGCGCCTAACAATCTTTGTTTTCTTCGGCTTCTAAATAGTAGAGGGAAAAATGGCATGGGTAGGACGTACATGTGGCCAGGAAGCGGTTCCACGTGAATTTGGGTGTCCAAGTATGTGTACGGTTGGATGGTGGGCCATAGCGTCAAGGCGGCTATTATGGCTGTATGTCTTTGGCTGTAAGCTTATAAGTGTAAAGAGTCTGAAGGGGGAGGTCTCCCTCTCCTTCTGATTTTTACTTCCTCTTCCGGTGAATCATTCTTCTGGTACTCACCCTGGACATATTGGCAATAGCTCAATCCAAATTTCAAAATTTTGCGGGCTAGGTTAAGAATTTGAATAGGATAGTACAAATACAACAAGAGCCTAGTAGCGTAAGTATATCCGCGGCGTTTTGTCTCCTCGTATTTTAACCTTTATCCCTCTTTTTTTTTTTTTTTTTTTTTTTTTTTTGTTTGCAGTGTAAGAAACGACTGAATGATGAAGTCCTCGGCAATTCCTTCCCAACTTCCTGCTCAACTTCCTCCGTCACTGACAGACCAGTAAGTCAATACCTATCATATTACTATATGATTTACAGTACTCATTCCGTTCTTTTTTTTTTTTTTTTTTTTTTTTTGGAATGATAGACTAGCATTAATTTATCAGAAGGATCAAATACAAACCAAATAAGTACACTTGAGCACAAACGCACGCAACGAACTCTTATCGTCCAAAACTCCGAAAAAAGCAAGTAGACACATTGGGTCCTCATTTTCATGTCCAGCCCAATCACACCAGACAGCTACAACACTTACAAACGCCGCCTGCATGAAAGTAGATCACTTCGGAACCAAGATAGGGTTTGAGGACTTTTGGAAAATGACGACTCGTTTATTCAACAAATGTGGACTGAAGGCGCAGATGGATTGGCTTATGAAGGCATGATATTATTGGACATTATTCGATATATACTCTGGCAACATTCTACCTGGTTCTCAGCAATGTGTCTCTTTTCAACACAAAATCATGAAAGGACGCCGTTTATCGAAAACATCGTTCCATCTTTACTGTCACTTTCAAAGATCACTGGTATGGTCGAATTTGAATGGTAAGTGTAATATATTTGATAAAAGTAAGAAGACGTTATAAAAAATAAGTGATATAACAGCTATGGTTTTTATAGTAAAAGTTAGTGGAAGCGAATGATGATGGATTATTGGTAGAGTTCGAGATGAGGGAATAAAATAGTGTATTATGGAATAGATAGATGATTAATCTTTGATCTTGATTGTAGACCAAGTGAAATATAGCCAGTGTACGGATATGCTGGTGAGTGACAAGGTACAATTGTTGGGACGTGATGGGTAACCGCATATCTGATATGTGTGGACGATACCAAATGACAAATACGACGGTAAGCAAAAAAAAAAAAAAAAAAAAAAAAAAAAAAAAGAGGCACTCATATATATATATATTTGTATCTTCTTCTCTTCAAGGTGTGAAACTGAATTCACATCAAGCAAGTATTTGGACCTAATGGAAAACGACTACAATCAACGACCTGGCAAGTATGTTGACGCTCTTGCAGTTTTGGCATCGAAGATTATTTGAAGTTGCTTGAATGTGGTATCTCACCTTTGGCAAAGGAAGTCGTCTCCAACAAAGAATCTACCACGGCTACGTTCAAGAAGTTAAAGGTCTTTTCAATTCAGGTCATCAAAAATCAAGTGACATTGTCTGAACTATACATGCATGATCCGACTAGTTGGTGCTTTGTTGAAAAAAGAACGTCTACTCTCCCATCCTCCTGGAACGACCGTCTGCTGTTGATTCCCTACCTTGAACTTGTGGCGACCTTATTTGTATGTTGTTGAAAGAAAAGAAAAAAAAGCAACCATTGACTTCATTTTCTGACTAACCTTTTTTTTTTTTTCCTAAAGGACGATCTTTGTGAATCACAGCATGTATTGAAGTCACTTATGAAAGAAAACTTGGGTTTGGTTTCGGGTGAAGGACCTTGCGTTGAAACTATGTTTGACGATAATTAGCTTTTAGGTTTTTAGATTCAATTCTATCATATTTTTTCTTTTATGAAATAAAATGCTTTTTCACAGCATCATACATATTGCTTTCGCCATTTTTTTTTCTTTTTTTTTTTTTGTATTGTCTTTTGTCACCACATACTCGAAAAATCATTAAGAATCACGACGAACCCTACTACGTTCAATGAATATCACGTATTTTTTTTTACTACCGAAGTCTGATTTTTATCATCTTTGGCAGGTCTCTCTGTCATTCATTCTGATGAAATTTTGGTACATGAATTTTTTTGGCGTTTTACTTCTTTTTTATTTTTGACTTTCCGCCAAATCATATCTCCCAGACTGGGAACCCGAGATGTCGACATGGAGATGATTTATTAATTTATTTTTTTACAGAGCATTTTTATTACTATTATTTTTATGAAAATAAAAAAAAACCAAGATTTTTTTTTTTTACACTTATGACAGTACGTACAAAAATAAACTTGAAATAAAGTAGATGTGGAAAAAGCGACACGATTCAGCCAATGTATCAACTCATCAACTGATAAAGAAATCATGACATTTGCCACGCACATGCTTTCTCCTTGATTCATTCATTGCACCTGGTGATAATGACACTTGTTTCTATTACTTGGGGGGACTTGATCTATTTGGAGCATTTTCCTTGCTTGGAAAAGGAAGAGGCAAAGTATTAGCCGCATGAGTTTTATGGCCACAAAAGAGATGGGAATGAAGATTTGAACGCCGCCCGCGTGATTCTCTATTTTTGGTTTTTTCTCTCCCTTACCTTTTTTTTTTTTTTTGCTTCTTTCAGAGCATCTTCATCACTGCTAATCTCATTGAGGTGTTGGTCATGTTGGATTAGTGTTAGACATAGAAATGAAAGGGATTCAGATCAGGGATTGGCAACTTGCATGGGGAAACCCTTTCATTCTAGATTCGTGATCTGGGAACATCTCACGGGGACTTGGCATGACTGTTATTAAAACCCGATTTTTTTAGCATTAGACGTCTTCTTTGTAGATTTAGTTGTCATGTTGTAATTATATCAATGTCTGAATAAAGTACCCTCTTGTTTTTGTCTTGTGTACCGTTTCGTCTTTACTATGTGCCTTTTACCAGTAGATCCTCTTTACATGCACCACTCCCTTTTTACATTAAATTATTTTGTACAGCCCTTCTACCTTTACATTAGCCCAGGTCTTTTCTGTTTATGTTCATGTTTGAATATATATTTTCCTCGCAATGGTTCAGTTTCCACACCGTCCTTTTCTCTTTGCCCTCGATTTTTACATCCTTATAACCGTCATAATGTTCATTTTGGATAGGTGTTAGATGCGGACTTTGAGACATTTGAAAACATGCAAAACAAAAATGCATCGGAAGCACCTTCATTTTAGATGCCATGAGACCTGGGAACATATGGATTTGGAATGACAGTTATCAAAACCCAATCTTTGCAGTTTTAGCATTCATGGAATTGATTATCGTATTTCTAATTTATATCGATATCTGGTTAAAGTATGTCGTGCTTTGTCTTATATACCATTCATCTTTATCTATTGTATTAAGCTGGAGAATTTCTACCCCCACCTTACCTCTCAAGATTATATGTTTTAGATCATTTTTCTATAATTGAGAATGGTGTCTTTACTATATGAATAAAAAACAACAAGTTTACTTGTGTATGATCAATGTATTGAAAAATTGTAGTTTTATTTATATATGGCGATGCCGATGATACTTCAATAAATATGAAATCCAGAAGGATAATCATCACCATTATGAATAATCCAGGCAGTGTCATTACCACTTGGTATGTCAAGTTCTTCTTGGGGGATGTAGTCGGCCCATGATCCCACAATCCATATGTTCCTTTCTAAGTTTCCAACTAAAACAATAAGCAAGTATTCCAAAAATATATTGTCCTGCGGATTTATTTCCATGGCTGGCAAGACACAACCAGGAATACATATAGTATCAAGAGTTAGCCCTGCGTCAAAACACTTGAGACGTCCGTATTTTCTTTTGTTGTCTTCATGATGCTCATTTAGACAATCTTTTCTAGCATCAGTCCACACGTAATAAATCCTAGGTTTCAAGTGAAGAAAGAACTGATCGGTGGCAGTCTGCTTCAGTGTGAGAGCGGAGGGGTCACTAAGATCAATATTGCACGACTCATAATCGTCCGCTGTCATCACATTATCGTCATAGCCACACCAAATGATGGTGGATGTGGCAAAGGTCGGTAAGATCATGCCTTTCTGCAAGGACTTCCAGTTTCCTGACAATAATAAAAGGATGAATCTGTTGGTGACATTCATCCATTTGTAGAGTTTCAATTTCAACGAGTGCATGGTATTGATTTTCCAACTATCCTCCAAATCCTTGCTTCCAATTAAATACTTATACTTTTGGAAAAGCGGCAAGATGGCATACAATCGGTCTTCCGTTTTGCTGGCTTTGGACTGCAATATCATTTGGAAAAACGTTTGTTCATTGAGCTGATAATTCATGGTTTGATGGAATCCCAGGTACACGGGGTCGGATGACGACCATCTTTCGGTACTAGCGACCTGGGCATTTTCGGTAAAGGTGAAGGCGGGATTATCGAATTTAAATTTGAAAAAGGAGATTGCTGCGCCTCGTTTATATCTATCATTGACAAGCCGTATTGGTGCAAGTTGGAGAAACCAATACTTGAGATTGTTGTTCTTTTTGGCAATGTTGAATTCGCTAATCACCCAAACACGTGATGACCAGTCCCTGATAAGATCCATCATAAAATACATGGATTGTCGGATGGATTTACTTCTTTCATAGATCATTTGATTCCATTCACGATCACAGTGTGGCCATTTGCGATCGAGCATGTCTTTTTTGTATTGCGGCTGTTCAACAACTGATAAATCCAGAGGACAATTTGACTGCTTGCAATGATGTAATTGTTTTATTCTGGTGAAAACATCGACAGCGTTGTCGCCCTCCGTCGCTGTTTGAGCTGTCCTGTACCAGGTCGCCAAATCCAAATAGGAAACTGCTGTTGTTGTTTCAGTTTCAGTGTTCTTGGAGTTGACTTCGTACAAATGATTGATGACTTGTAAGTGATCATAAGCCCAATGATGTTCACGAAATGTCATCAATCCGTCCGTAAAATAATCGGTGTATTTTGTCAATAGCTGTCTCAAATCAGGATCCTTGGGTACGTTGTGCTGGTCAAGCCATTTTTCATCCAAGGCGGCGAGCGATTTGGCGTCTCCATGAATAAGGTAATATATATCTTCACTAAAACGGAAAGAATCATCTAGGATTTCACTATTTTTTGTGGATAGGCTGTGTAAGTATGTTAGATGTAGATCTGGGACCGCGAGGATATAATTGGCGTGTTCGTAGATGTTGGACATTTTATAAATGGTGGTTTTTCGCTTGATGGGGTTGTTTTGATCCACACAAATAGCATCCACCCATACATATTCCATGTCTTTCAAATCAGGTTCGCATGCTATCATGCGGCAAAGGTTGATAAAGTCCACCACGGCGAACGATGTGATGGTAACGGAATAGCCCACGCCTGTATCAATCATGGTTTCTTGTACTTCCCCCCAACGATAAGATAACGCCACATATTTCAGATCACCTTCCAAGGGTTTTTCAACACAGTGAATGTTTTCATCCGAAACAGTCTTTTTGATATCGACAAGAACAACATGAAATTGCGTCTGTTGGCGTTGTTGAGTATTATCGTCACAAGATAATTCTATAGAATATAGAAAATGCCATTAATATTTGATAATTTTATTTTTCTACTTGAAACTACACCTTACCGTTAAAGTGATGCTCCAGTGAATCGTCTATTGTCATGAAAAAAGAAACAAGAAGAAATAGCTCAGGAACTGATGAAAAAAAAAATCAAGGAAGGTCACTTTCCCATACATGGATGTGACCTTAAAAACAAGCCGAAGGGGATGTTACACATAATTTCGTGGACGCACACACAATACCTTCTTTTTTTTGCAGTCCATTCTAGGCTTACTATACTCATTCGCTATTTTTTTTTTTTTTTTTTTTTTACTGATTTTATTAGATAAATAAATATCAATTTATTAGGTCACGCATGCTTCTTGTATAAGGTTTTTTGGCTTCTGAATATTATTTCCATATTCGTAAGCATCAGAATCTGATAAAACAAAGCGCTCCCCACATGACAAGACAATATACATTCCGACAGCATAAGGTTCTTTGTTTTTCTCTAAGGAGTTCTTGTGGCCATGGTTCCTTATAAATTTGGAGGCTTTGTGACTGAGAGATTTATCAATACATGGTATTACACGTTATTTCCAAGCAGTGATTTGGTGTCTCAACCATTCGGTTAATGAGTTCTTCATTTCATCTTATGGAACCAACCCTTATCTTGACTTGATGTCAAATATATCTTCCTATTTTTAATAACCCGTTTTGTTTTCCTTTTTTTTTTTTTTTTATGAAATAAAATTCTTTTTTTACTCTGTCATAGATATTACTTTCTCCTTTTCTTACAGATAAAAATTCCAAGGCGAGCCTGTACCACCTTCATTGTATCGCCGATAGTTAGCAATTTATGCACGCCACTGTACCTGACCATCTACTCCCATCAATTCAACGACAAATATCCAATTTTAACTGTATCCGATATAGTCAGAAGCAAAAACAACAACAACGATCCATACGACTGCCGTCTGAGAATAAGGACAGTCTCATGGAACATGAGTACAATATATGTGGACGAACCATCTGTGTAACAGCAATTGATTATTTTTTTTTCACAATCGTGCAAATTGGTGACAAAATTTATGATGTGGATGATATGAACAAAAGCACGGCAGAACTGGGATAGAGGATAATGGCTAACACCATATATTTTTTTTACCAGCAGACTGACTTCCTTGGGGAATTTCGATTACAATCATCATCGCCATCGAAAGCATTATTAGGACTTCTGTCTGGCCAAATCACCACTTACCATCACGACGAGGAATATCACCGTCATTACCTCCATCACTAGCACCAACAACATCTCTTTCACTAACAACAGCAGAAATATTAACACCAACAGGTGATCCATGCCCATTATCAGTTATTTTAACCCTACCCAAACTAAAACCAGCACCATCCACTACTACCAGGAAACCCTATAGAAAAATAAAATTTAGCTACCAAAATTCAACATAAACCAAACGATGAACTCAACAGCCTTAACTTACCTTTATTATTACTTTACTATTTTATAAAAAAAAAAGCAAACCTATAGAATAAGCAACGTCTTTTCATTCAAATAGAGTGCTTCAATTGCTAGTTATCGGCGATACAATTGTGATGTTTATTAGGTATTGGAAGTAAAAGGTGAAATAAAATAATGTAAATGCGGGCGATCCCCATATTTGACAAAAAATTTTATTTTAAATTTGTACCTGAACGGAATTCCAATTTCACAACAGTGAGAGTTAGTATTTTTTTTTTTTTATTATTGGTACAGAACCATGATTTTTTATTGTCAGTTTTGCTTTTTTTTTTTTTTTTTTTTTTTAAAAAAAGGAGCATGGTGTTTTACCCACTGAGGGGTTTCCGGCTTCTTCCTCATTATTATTTTAATATAATAAACGCTCTGGCGCTCCGCTAGAGCTTTTGGAAATCTTCCGATTTACTGGGTGTCACAGTTTTTAGGATTAAAGCCTCCGCCATTTCGCACTATGGTGGGCGGCCCCTTGGGGCCCAACCGTCGTGCTCAGCGCGTCGTCAATAGATACTTTTTTAAAAAAAAATGGTAGGTCGAAAAATAGGGTGACTGAACCATTCATACTCCGCCCCCATGGATTTAAATTTTCTCGCCCTTTTTTTTTTCTTCCTCTTTCTTTCGTTTCTTTTTTTTTAGAACATCAACTTCAACTGCGGATTTAGTGATCTTGGATTAGTGGTTAGAACTTGAATCAGGGGCCTTTTGAAAAGCGCAATACAAACATCATGGGGAAACCCTTCCATTTTGGATTCGTGATCTCTGACCGTCCTCAAATTAGCATTCATTTTAGAATAGTGTCCTTAGCTCGACTTTGCGTTAGTGTAGTGTCCTTAGCTCAACTTAGCGTTAGTTATCATAGTTTATAATGCATCTATATCAGAATTAAACATGTCTTGTCTTTTTACTAATATTCTCTTTTATGCCTTTCATTGTCTCGCTGAATGGGCATGGCATATGTGCGTGGAAAAAAAAAACCGGTGTGTGTGGAGGGGGCTTATACAGGAAATGTTTCTACTTTGGGCACGGAAGCATATTTGTATACGAATATAAAAAATGACAGGAAATTTTTCTACTTTGGGCACGGAAGCAAAAGAAGAGATGTTCTACTTTGGGCGCGGAAGCAAAAGAGGAGGTGTTTCACTTTGGGCACGGAAGCATATTTGTATACAAATATAAAAAATGACAGGAAATGTTTCTACTTTGGGCACGGAAGCAAAAGAGGAGATATTCCACTTTGGGCAAGGAAGCAAAAGAGGAGATGTTCTACTTTGGGCACGGAAGCATATTTGTATACAAATATAAAAAATGACAGGAAATGTTTCTACTTTGGGCACGGAACAGTTTTTTATTAAAATGTGGGTTTCGATGGGATAGGATTAAAGCCTCCGCCATTTCGCACTATGGTGGGCTGCCTCTCCCCTCCCTTGGGGCCCAACCGTCGTGCTCCGCGCATCGGCAATGGGGGTTTTTTTTTCTGTGTGCTGAAAAATAAATAAATAGAATAGGGCCTCCTCTATTTCGTAATATGGTGGGCAGCCCCATGAGGTCCGACCGTCGTTCTCAGTGCGTCGTCAATGTTGTTTAGGTGTGCTGAAAAAAATAAAAAAATAGGGAAGGGATTAGGGCTCCCGCTATTTCGCACTTTGATGGGTTGGAAGATTCAGGCTCCGCATTTCGCTTTCTATTTCTTTTTGGGCCGCATTTTTTTTTTCAATTCTTTTTCTTTCTTTTTTATTTTTTTCCCTTTCATGACAGCCTGAATGATATGATTGCAAGGCTCATTGGTCTACTGGTGATCTAGGATTAGTGTTAGAACTTGAATTAGGGGCGTCTTCAAAAACGCAAAACAAACATCATGGGGAAACGCTTTCATTTTGGATGTTGGATTTGGGGACGTCAGTAGATTAGCACTCATTAGTTTAGTAGTAATTTGTCATCGTTTGTTTCTACGTCTGAATAAATATGTTCATTTTCTTATAACTAGTTTCTCTGTTATGAGCTTCATCGAATGTGTATTACATATGCACAGAATAAATGTGTGTCTATATATATATATCAAAAAGGAACGGATTGGGTATTATGGAGACTTCTTCCGCCAACTTATGTATATTGAAGAGCAAAGTTGAGAATACTATTAATTATGTAGTCACTGGGCGGCGGGGGGGTCTGAAGTGTGGGTTTTGATGAGATGGGATGGAAGACTCTGTGATTTGGCACTATGGGTGGGCAGCAATTGAGAAAAAAAGGATGGACTACTCCTATGGTGGGCAGGGCGTCAGCAATAGGTCAGAAAAAAAAAAGGAAAAATAGAGGGAGCGTAGGAGCGCAAAACCAAGATTTGGGAAGTTTTGCTGGTGACTTTCATACCTTTAAAAATAGATAAAAATGTACTTATATGATAGAACTATTGTTGGTGTAGGTGGCCACGTTGACATGTTCCGCCCGAGAAAACTAGAAAAATAAACAGGATAAACTTATCCAAGCTACCTATTTATATTTTGATACTGTAGGGATAAATCTCAACTGACTCTTTTATCAATATTTGTATACGTACTGCAGTTGCATATACCGTTTAAGACTCAGTCCCGCATGAATTCAAAAGGCTAGTTTTTTATTTATATATTATTTGTTTGTTAATTTATTATTGGAACCGTCATTAGGTCATTTGTTTCAATAGATATTGAAAACGGTAATTGCATTATCGTTATTATAATCGTCCCATGAAAGCGATTCTTCAAAGCAGTAATCTTCAAACCCGAGTATCCACTTGTTTTCTAAAAAGCTTCCAGCCAGACACAATGCAATACGAGAAGAGTCTTGTCTCTCCTTTGGTGACAGTCCATTTTCTCTGGTGTAACCGATCCGTACAACGTCAAAATCCGAGCTGTGCTCATCGAGTCGAAAATGACTGCATAGTATATCGATTTGTATTCTCGGGTTCGTACGACGAAAAACGTCTCCATCGTATGGTTTAGATAGCACGGAATATGTCTTGGGTGTCAATTGAAGATAATGATACCGTTGCGAGTAATGAACGCAATGATGAAATGTGATGGCGGAGTTGCTGAGCAAGTCAAAATTGAGTGGATGGTCTATGTCATCCAAGTCACCATCCTCATACATATCCATTGTCGATGTTGCAAATGTCGGTAATATTCCAGGAGCGTTTGTCGAAATGTAGGTCAACCCAGTTAAAAATAAAAGGTTCAACTTGTCTTTGGTGTCCATGATCTCGAATAGTTTTAATTTGACGGAAAGCATAGTATTAATTTTCCAATCAGCGACTTGGTTAATCTTGTCCTCATATTTTGTTTGTGGCAAAATGGCGTAAAATCGATCCTCTAGACATAAATATTAATATACAAATATAATCTCACTCTCAACTTTTCCCATCAAAAAATTAACTTACCATTTTTACTCGCCTTGGCCTCCAAGAGATTTTCAAAGAAGGTTTTTGAATTGAGGTGTCTGGTCATATTTCTGTGAAAGTATCTGTGGATAGATCGATTAATATCATCTGATATAGCAGGCTTCTCAAAATCAAATTAAAAAAATGGCTTTCTTTCCCAACCGTAATCCTGGAAGAGTGCCATAAAGCAATACTTTAGGTTGTTTTTCTTTTTTGCAATGTGATATTCGCTGATCACCCAAACACGAGACGACCAATCCTTGATGAGATCATTCAAAAATTCCATGGCCTGTGCAACATCCCTGCTTCTTTTAACGACATAACTTTTCCACGGTAATATCAGGAATCCATATTTATCTTTCTTGCCATACCATATTGCGCGAGATTTCCAAGTTTCTTTGAGGTCCAGTCTATTACTGCGGCAAAACAAACCTTTAAAAGTGGTATAGAGACTTGTTCGACTGATGTTGTATAATTCTTCAACTGCTAACTCCGCTTCAAAAGTTGGATCTCTTGTGAGATTTGTATTATGTGCATCCATAAAACGAAGACTATATTTTGTCACTAATTGTCTTAACACCTGATCATTTGGCACCTCGATTTCGTCGAGAAATGTTTTGTCCAATTGAACGAGCTTATCGATATTTCCGTGAATGAGATAATAAAGATACCGGTCATACTTGAGAAGTTTGTTTATGATATTAAAGTTTGCTTTCGATACGTTGATTAAATGCTGCTTGTGAAGATCAGGTACTGCCAAAATATAGGTGGCGTGTTCGTAAATGTTGCTAATTTGATGAATAGTGGCTTTACGTCGTTCATAATTGGTTTGATCCACACAAATCGCATCCACCCAAACATACTTGATCGATTTCAAATCGGGTTCTTCCATCATCAAAGAACATAGTTTATAAAAGTCCATCAAAGCAAAGGATGTAACGGAAGCAACATAGCCAAGGCGTGTATCAATGAGTTGTTCTTGTACTTCACCCCAGCGATAAGATAATGCAACAAAACTTAATTCTTCTGTGTCTCCTTCCAGTGGCTTTTCAACACAATGGACGGTATTATGTTTTACGGTATTTTGAATATCGACAAGCACAACATGAAATAATGGCTTTTGTTGTTGTTGTGGCTGCTGAGTGTTGTCACAGCTTAATTCTACAAAAAAAACAAAAAAACAAAAACGAGTTATATAGTCGCTGATTTTTCTTTCTTTCTATGAGTTCATCGTATACCTTGATAGAGAAGGTCCACTGGGTCGTCTTTAGTCATATTGATAAAGAAAGAAGATAAAGAGAAAAAGAGAAATTGTTGACAAGGGGAACAAGAAAATGTATTTTTCTGGCGCATGTGTGGCCTTTGAGGTGCCACAGAGTTCCTCATATTTAAAGTTTGGACTTGGGGAAGTTTACAGCGACACTTGGTTGCTGTTCTTTTGTTCGTTGTTTTTTGATGTTGTTGAATAACGAGTTAGGTCCAAAGCGACTATACTCAAAGGATATCACTTTTTTTTTTTTTTTTTTACCACTGAAGTCTGATTTTTAACATCTTTGGCAGGTCTCTCTATCATTTATTTTGATGGAATTTCGGTACCTGAATTTTTTTGGTGTTTACTTTTTATTTTTTAATTGCCGCCAGATTATATCTTCCAAGTCTGGGAACCGCAATATCGACAAGGAAATAATCTATTAGTTTATTTTTTGCAGTGCATTTTTATTATTATTACTATTATTATTATTTTGAAACCAACTGTGATTTGTTGAATCTTATGACTGTTCGCACAAAAAGAAACTCGAAATAAACGATTGAGTCAAAGCATCAACTCATCAAGTGATAAGCAATCATGATACATTTGCCACCCACACGCTTTCTCCTTGATTCATCCATTGCATTTTGTTGATGATGACAAGTATTTCCACAATACAGGGTTTGATCGACTTGGAGCATTAGCTTACTTGGAAAAGAAAGAGGCAAAGTATCAGATACATGAGTCTTATGACCACCATCCGCGACCTAGATTTCGAAGAGCTTCCGATCAAATAGACGGTAAGATGTAAAATCCGCCTGAACCCACCGCCCGCAATGTATGGTTTCGTCTTATACACAATAAATAGCCCTCTCCCTTCTTCCTCCACGATTTGGCCCCTCATCTTTCTCCCTCCTCCCACTGGCCCCACTATTCTGCTACGACAGCTTCCACCAAACACATGGCCATCCTGTATCCCCCCCCCTAAGCTCCTCGTTTGGGAGTCAGTTTGGCACCAAACCCTCCCCTCCCTTCCATTCTTCATAGACTCGATTCGGCGATCACCCATCTTCCTTCGCCCATCATCATCCCCCGCCATTATCGCCACCTCCCCGTGGTTCCAACTCATCAGCACCACTATCCACTACGTTTGGTCTGCCCACTGGGCCTATCACTTTGATCACTCTCTTTATGCACCTCCACCATTATATCTGCCGCTCAGGTCTTTCCTCTCACCCCCCCCCCCTTCCGCTCACATCGTTGGATCCCCTCTGACTTGTTGTTGATAAGTTCTCCCATTTCTCTTTGTTTTCGGACGCTATCATTAAAAAAAAATACCTTGGTTCCTCTCCATCTTGCCACCTAGTATAGTATCACTCATCCCCCCCCCCCTCTGACTCCAGTCATCCTATCAGTCCCGTAATTACTTCCAACTCTTCTCATCTCCCCTCCCTCCCTCTCCTTTATCTCAATTTTGTACTCCCGGTTTCGACCCTCCCCCTCCCACCTCTATTTTTTTCATACCTACTTCGGCCACCGCTCATTCGACGTGGATCCCAAGTCCTTATTTTTTAAATAAACGACCCAATACAAAAAAAAAAAAAAAAAAAAAAAAAAAAAAAAAAAAAAAAACGTTAAGAAAATTTGAACGCCGCCCGCATGATTCTCTATTTTTGATATTTTCTCTCCTTCTCCTTATTCTTCAGTTCTTTCATAGCATCTTCATCGTTGCTAACCTCATTGAGGTGTTGGTCATGTTGGATTAATGTTAGACATAGAAATGAAAGGGATTCAGATCAGGGATTGGCAACATGCATGGGGAAACCCTTTCATTCTAGATTCATGATCTGGGAACATCTCACGGGGCTTGGCATGACTGTTATTAAAACACGATCTTTTTAGCATTAGACGTCTTCTTCGTAGATTTGGTTGTCATGTTGTAGTTTATATCAATGTTTGAATAAAGTACCCTCTTGTTTATGTCTTGTGTACCGTTATGTCTTTACTATGTGCCTTTTACTAGTAGATCCTCTTTACATGCACTCTCTTTTTACATTAAATTATTTTGCACAGCCCTTCTACCTTTACATTAGCCCAGGTCTTTTCTGTTTATGTTCATGCTTGAATATATATATATATATATATTCCTCGCAATGGTTCAGTAGCCACACCGTCCTTTTCTTTTGTCCTCGATTTTTACATCATTGTAACGGTCATAATGATCGTTTTGAATTGGTATGAGTTCATTTTAGATACCGTGGGATCTGGGAACATATGGATTTGGAATGACTGTTACCAAAACCCAATTTTTGCAGTTTTAACATTCGTGGAATTGGTTGTCGTATTTCTAATTTATATCGATATCTAATTAAAGTGTGTCGTGCTTTGTCTTATATACCATTTATCTTTATCTATTGTATTAAGCTGGAGAATACCTACCCCCCACCTTATCTCTCTAGCTTATATGTCTTAGATCATTTTTCTATAATTGAGAATGGTGCCGTTACGATATGGATAAAAAACAACAAGTTTTCTTGTGTATGATAAATTTATTGAAAAATTGTAGTTTTATTTACATATTGCGATTTCAATGATATTTCAATAAATATGAAATCCAGAAGGATAATCATCACCGTTATGAACAATCCAGTCAGCGCCATTATCATCGATATAGTCGGCCCATGATCCCACAATCCATATGTTTCTTTCTAAGTTTCCAACTAAAAAAATAGGCCAATAATCCCAAAAGATATTGCCCAGCTGAAGTATTCCCATGGCTGGCAAGACATATGAGGGAATACATATGGTATCAAGAGTTATCCCTGCGTCAAAACACTTGAGACGTCCGTATTTTCTTTTGTTGTCTTCATAACGTTCATTTAGACAATCTTTTCTAGCATGAGTCCACACGTGATATGTCCTTGGTTTTAAGCGAAGAAAGAACTGACCGATGGCAGTCTGATCCAGCGTGAGAGCGGAGGGGTTACTAAGATCAATATTGCTCGACTCATAATCGTCCGCTGTCATCACATTATCGTCGATGCCATACAAAAGGATGGTCGATGTGGCAAAGGTCGGTAAGATCATGCCTTTCTGCAAGGAATACACATGTCCTGACAATATCAAAAGGATGAACCTATTGGTGACATTCATCCATTTGTAGAGTTTCAATTTCAACAAGTGCATGGTATTGATTTTCCAACTATCCTGCAAATCCTTGCTTCCAATTAAATGCTTATACTCTTGGAAAAGCGGCAAGATGGCATACAATCGGTCCTCCATTTTGCTGGCTTTGGACTGCAATATCATTTGGAAAAATGTTTGGTCATTGAGCCGATAAATCATGGTTTGATGGAATTCGAGGTATACGGGGTCGGATTTAGGCCATCCTTCGTTACTATCGACCTGGGCATTTTGGATAGAGAGGAAGGCGGGATTATCGAATTTAAAATTGAAAAAGGAGATCTCAGCGTCTTGTCTATATCTATCACTACCATGTTGTAAAGGTGCAAGTTGGAGAAACCAATACTTAAGATTGTTTTTCTTTTTGGCAATGTTGAATTCGCTAATCACCCAAACACGTGATGACCAGTCAATGATAAGATCCATCATAAAATGCATGGATTGTCGGATGCATTTGCTTCTTTCATAGATCATTTGGTTCCATTCACGATCAACGCCTGGCCGTTTGCAATCGAGCATATCTTTTTTGTATTGCGGCTGATCAACAACTGATAAATCCAGAGGACAATTTGGCTGCTTGCAATGATGTAATTGTTTTATTCTGGTGTAAACATCGACAACGTTGTCGTCCTCCGTCGCTGTTTGAGCTGTCCTGTCCCAGATCGCCAAATCTAAATAGGAAACGGCTGTTGTTGTTTCAGTTTCAGTGACCTTGGAGCTGACTTCGTACAAATGATTGATGACTTGTATTTTATCGTATGTCCAATAATGTTCTCGATATGTCATCAATCCGTCCGTAAAATAATCGGTATATTTTGTCAATAGCTGTCTCAAATCAGGATCCTTGGGTACGTTGTACTTGTCGAGCCATTTTTCATCCAAGGCCGCTAGAGATTTGGCGTCTCCTTGAATAAGGTAATAGATATCTTTAACAAATCGGTAAGAATCAAGTATGACTTCATAATTTTTTCTGGATATGTTGCGCAAGTATGTTAGATGAAGATCAGGGACCGCGAGAATATAGTTGGCGTGTTTGTAGATGTTGGACATTTGATAAATGGTGGCCTTTCGCCGGTCATGGTTGTTTTGATCCACACAAATAGCATCCACCCATACATATTCCATGTCTTTCAAATCAGATTCGCATGCTATCATGCGGCAAAGATTAATAAAGTCCGGCACGCCGAACGATGTGATGGTGACTGAATAGCCCACGCCTGTATCAATCATGGTTTCTTGTACTTCCCCCCAACGATAAGATAACGCCACGTATTTTAGATCACCTTCCAAGGGTTTTTCAACACAGCGAATTTCGTCATCCAAAATAGTCTTTTTGATATCGACAAGAACAACATGAAATTGGTGTTGTTGAGTATTATCGTCACAAGATAATTCTATAGAATATAGAAAATGCCATTAATAATTGATAATCTTTTTCTACTTGCAACGATACCATACCGTTCAAGTGATGCTCCAGTGAATAGTCTATTGTCATAAAAAAAGGAACAAGAAGAAATGGCTCGAGAACTGATGAAACAAAAAAAAAATCGAGGAAGGTCATTTTCCCATACATGGATGTGACCTTTCAAAACAAGACGAAGGGGATGTTACACATGATTTCGTGGACGCACACTTAATAGCTTCTTTTTTTTTTTTTTTTTTTTTTTTTTGGCAGTCCATTCTACACTTACTATACTCATTCGCTATTTTTTTTTTTTTTTTACTGATTTTATTAGATAAATAAATATCAATTTATTAGATTACAAAAAACGGATGGTGTTTTTTTTTTTGACAGCAGAGTTGCTCACTGCTCATGCATGCTTCTTGTATAAGGCTTTTTGGCTCCTGAATATTATTTCCATATTCGTAAGCATCAGAATCTGATAAAACAAAAAAGGACTCCCCACATGACAAGAAAATACACATTCCGACTGCATAAGCTTCATTGTTTTTCTCTATGGAGTGCTTTTGGCCTTGGAGTCACGGTTCCTTATAAATCTAGAGGCTTTGTGACTGAAACGTTTATCAATACATGGTATTACCCGTTATTTCCGAACCGTGATTTGGTGTCTGAGCATTCGGTTGATGAGTTCTTGATTTCATCTTATGGACCCACCGCTTAGCTTGGCTTGATGTCAAATATATCTTCTTATTTATAATAAAACCCCTTTTGTTTTTTTTTTTTTTTTACCAATGCATTTATTTTAAATTACTGGATAAAAATCCTGCCTTTCTTACAGTCATCCGTAATTTTTATTCTCCAAAGTCTATCAGTTAATGCGAATGGATAATAGTGAATACAATAGCGACGGATCATTTTTCTTGTTTCAAACTGTCAGGTACAGTATTGCTTTTGTTTTGTTTTATTTTTTTTGCCCCACCCAGAAATGTTCAGACGGTGACCATTGTCTTTTTTTGCAACATCAAGGATGATCCAAAAAAGTATATCATTCAACCTCCGTCGTGTCATGGTCATCTAGGATTAATGTTAGACTTGGAGTCAGGGGTATTTGCAAAAATGCATTACAAAGATGCACGGTAAAACCCATTCCTTTTGGATTCGTGATTCAGGGCCATCTCATGGCATTCGAAGAATTTGTGAACGAAGTCTGTTGTTGATTCCCTACCTTGATATTGTGGCGGCCCTGTCTGTATGCTGTTTAAAGAACAAAAAAAACAAGCATTGATTTCCTGACTAACCTTGCTTCTTTCCCTATTGGACGATCTTTGTGCGTCGCAGCGTGTATTAAAGTCACTTACGCAAAAAAAAAAAAAAAAATGGCGATTAACTTCGGCTGTAGGAGCTTGTGTTGAAACAATGTTTGATCATGATTAGCTTTTATATTTTTCTTTTCTACTCTATAATAGATATTGCTTTCTTCTTTTTTTTTCAGATAAGAATTCCAAGCCACGGCTGTACCACCTTCATTGTATCGCCGATAGTTAGCAATTTATACATGCCACTGTACCTGACCAGCTGCTCCTATCAATTCAACGACAAAAAAAAAAAAAAAAAAATATCACCACATTTAACTGTATCCGCTATAATCAGAAGCAACAACAACAACAACGATCAATACGACTATCGTCTGAGAATAAGGATAGGTACAATATTAGTGTGTTGTTGTTTTTTTTTTGAAAAAAACAGGCGTTAAAATGCATGCTGTCAAAAAAAGAAAAAAGGGTCATTCACATGCATGCTGTCAAAAGAAAAAAAGACATTGACAAGCATGAAGCCAAAGTCATAGTGTGTGCATAAATTATGTGTGGTTGAGTAACTGCCCGCGGTATGTCATTTATATGTAGAACCTTAAAGAATTTCTGTAAGAAAAAGCAGACTGTATGATAGGCTTATAGTGTGAATGTAAGTGGAATGCCGCATGATTTTCGAAGGTAATAAGTGGTTTGTGTGTTATTTTTCTGAAAAAAAAAAAAAAAGACAGACTGTAGGCTTATCGTGTGTGTGCAAGTGGTAAGTGGTTTTTGAACAAAAAAAAAAAAAAAAAGGATTCTATGCTACAACTTTAAAAAAAAATACACTTAATGATTTCTCGCGGATATACGCCGAGTGTATCACAAAATTTGCGGTGTACCATCATCATAGGAGCCTTGTTGTGATAGCGAATCCTCTTTTCGTTTCTCTTTTTTTACTCAGACTTCTTAGAATTTAGACTTTTTATTTATTTTTTGACTATTATATTTTTCTTTCATTTTCCCCTTTTTCTCTCCCTTATATTATTCTTTTATTCATACTCGAAACCATTGTCAAAATAACGGTAAGTATGTTTTGTCTCCTCCCCTCTCTTTATTTTATCTTATTCTTATTTTATATCTTATTCTTTATTATGCAATAAACAGATTTTGGTATATATTATTTTATTTGGTTACAACAAGACTCTTATCCGACATCTTTTTCTTATAAAACAGAGCATTCTATTAACATTCATACAGTAACTGTATATACAAAAACATAAATACAAACATGAATTCTTTTGGTCCTTTTACTAATGTTGTTGCAAATGCCGTGGATGCTTTCATGAACGAAGCACGGGGTATGTATCATAAAACTTTAATTCATCAAAAAATGGTCATTAACGTCGCTTTCTGTAATGCTCATAGAGAAAAACGATGGCTCTTATGAGGACCTCCTCAGGGAGTACCAAGTCGTATTCAATAAGGGGTATAGCCCCGTATTGGATCTTGGTAGTCCGCTCTCGTCTGGTGTCTTATCAGACCTTTCCGTTGTTGATAGGACTCCAGTTGAGGAGGTCCTTCCTCTGTTCCCCGAGTTGGATGCTCCTGCTGTTCCAGCTGTCCCATCTGTTTCCGCCACTCGTGCTTCTCCTGTGGCTCCTCCATCTCCTGCCTCTCCACCAGCTGCAGGAGGTCCGACTCGCGCTCGGGTCAGGTACCAGTGTGGTCTGGCATCACATGTCAGACAGACGGTGCCTGTCCCGAAGGACAAAGGCGTAAAGTCTGGCCAAGTAAGTACTACATTTTCTTAGATTCCAATGGTGTATTTTTTTATCTAATTTTTCTTCAATTCCATATTACAGGTTCACTTGGTCAAACTTAAAACCAGTAAGTATCATATACTGTAACGCCTTAAATATCACTATACTGTATTGACCTACTCTATTTCTATATAGCTTTTCTCCGGCTTTTTGGAAACCCGGCTAATTTCCAAAGAGCCACAGAAGATATTCATCGCCGGTGCCGCTCTTTTCGGGGAAGGGCATGTCAACGCCGGATTGGAATTGGCAAATTTGTTTGGCCTGGGTGAATTGATGGCGTGGGCTACCACCGAATAAATGCCGCAGCCATCGTCATCTCGTCGTCGACTTCTTCCTCTTCTCCGCTCTCATCCACCTATCATTTTACTTCGCCATTACAAACCTCGTCGACGACCAATTCCACTCCGCTCCTTTCATTTTAGTATAAATAGCTCGACTTTTTTGTTATAAATTATTTTTCTTTAGTTTTTTCAGTTTATTCTTTTTCTCAATAAAAATAAAAAGTCAGTCTAAAGTTTTTTTATAAAAACATCAAGTTATCAAGTCATTTCTATTTTGCTATAGAAATCTTTATTTATTTTATTTTCAGAGTCAGCTATACTCTTTTTTATTTTTATTGAACCAGCTAAGGTCAATACTTCTACTTTATTTTATTTTATCAAGTTATATCTTTTTATAAAACGTCTTTTATTTCAAGTTGGACTTTATCTACAAAAGTTCTGGTGCTCGCTACTTATAATCAAATATAAATTTGGTGCTCTCTATATCTTTTCAAGACTACAGTCAAAGTAAACAAGAAAGGACAATTACAAATTCCGATTCAGGGGCAAAATATTTTTTGATCCTCACTACAAATCCGTTCAAAGAAGAATAAGAATACTCTTATACACTATACATCTGGTGTAAAATCTAACTGAAGCTTTAACAAAAAAAAAAGTTGAATCAGCACCGTTACTGTCTAATACAAACTCAAAAATAGCCGTAACAACAGATTTGTGGACGGATCATCTGTGTAACAGCAATGGATTATTTTTTTTCACAATCATGCAAATTGGTGATGTCGAGAATATGAACAAAAAGATGGCTGAACTGGGATAGAGGATAATGACAAACACCATCTATGTTTTTTTTTTACCATCAGACTGGCTTCCTTGGGGAAATTTCGATTACAATCATCATCACCATCGAAAGCTTTATTAGAACTTCTGTCTGGTCAAATCACCACTTACCACCACCATCACGACGAGGAATATCACCGTCATTACCTTCATCACTAGCACCAACAAACATCACCTTCACTAACAACAGCAGAAATATTAACACCAACTGGGGATCCATGCCCATTATCAGTTATTTTAACCCTACCCAAACGAAAAGCAGCACCGTCCACTACTACCAGAAAACCCTATAGAAAAAATAAAATCTAGCGTTCAAAATGCAACATAAAACAAACGTTGTAGAGCTCAACAGCCTTAAACTTATCTTTATTATTACTTTATTATTTTATAAAAAACGCAAACCTATAGAATAAACAATGTAGTTTCTTTCAAATAGAGTGCTTCAATTGCTAGTTATCGGCGATACAAGTGAGGTGGTGTGGGAAGTAAAAAAGTGAAAAAAATGAAAAAAAAATAGTGAATGTGGGCGTTCCCCCACATTTGACAAAAAAAAAAAAATCTATGTTATAAATTTGTTACCTGAACGGAATTCCCCACTTTCACAAGACTGATAGCTAGTATTTAGTTGTTGTTTTTTTGTTTTATTGGTACAGAACCATGAGTTTTTTTTTTTATTCTCAGTTTTTTTTTTTTTTTTTTTTTTTTTTTACCCACTGGGGAGGGGGGTTCCGGCTTCTTCCTCATTATTATTTTTATATCATAAACGCTCTGACGCTCCGCGGCAGCTTTTGGAAATCTTTCGATTTATTGGTGTGTCACAGTTTTTTATTAAAGTGTGGGTTTTGATGGGATAGGATGAAAGTCTCCTGCCATTTCGCACTATGGTGGGCACCTCCCCCCCTTGGGGGCCCAACCGTCGTGCTCAGCGCATCGGCAATGGGCAAGGGATTAGAGCGTCCGCCATTTCGCACTATGGTAGGCTGGATGATTCAGGCTCCGCATTTTGCTTTCTATTTTTTTTGGTCCTCATTTTTTTTTCCTCTCTTTTTCTTTCTTTTTTTCCTTCATGACAGTCTGAATGATATGATGGCAAGGCTCATTGGGGTACTGGTGATCTAGGATTAGTGTTAGAACTTGAATTAGAGGCGTTTTCAAAATCGCAAATCAAACATCATGGGGAAACGCTTTCATTTTGGATGTAGAATTTGGGAACGTCAGTAGATTAGCACTCATTAGTTTAGTAATAGTTTGTCATCGTTTGTAGCTATGTCTGAATAAATATGCTCTTTTTCTTATAATTAGCTTCTCTGTTGTACGTTAACATCATGAGCTTCATCGAATGTGCTACATATGCATAGAAAAAAAAAAGTGTGTCTATATATATATATATGAAAAAGGAACGGATTGGGTATTATGGAGACTTCTTCCACCAACTCTATAAGCTTGTGTGTAGAAAAAAAAAAGCAGAGATGTGTTTGTGTGAAAAAACAGCTATTACAGTGTATTTTGTTGTGGTGGGGTATATTGAAGAGCAAAGTTGAGAATAGTATTAATTATGTAGCTACTGAGTGACACGGAGTTTCTGGAGTGTGGGTTTTGATGGGATGGGATGGAAGACTCTGATTTGGCACTATGGCTGGGAAGCGATTGAGAAAAAAAGGATGGACGACTCTTATGGTGGGCAGAACGTTAGCGGTGAGCCAGAAAAAAGAAAAAAAGTTAGAGGACCAAAAGAAGCGAAATTAAAGTTACTATAGCTGAGTTTTCTTACGATCCATTTTCTTTTTGATATATAATAACAAAGTTACTTTATTTCAGTCTCGTATTCTACCACAACAATGAATTTGGTGCAGCCGAGCATTGAATTTTTATCCGGAAAAAAAAAAATCGGATTTATCGAATATGGAGTAATTCCCATAAATAAATAACCTCACTGCCGACAGCTCAGTTCCGAGATCTCGAGGGGAATTTTTCTAAAAAAAAATAGTCAGAATCAAAATAATTCAGGTACCAAAAATTTTACCAAAAAGAGCGACAAAGACCTGCCTGACATATTGAAAAAATCGACCTTTAGTTGCTGAAGAAACTGAGATCCATTGAGTGCAAAAGGCTTTGGCTTGTCTTTTTATTCAACAACTGAAAATAAATAAATAACAAACAAATGTCGGTGTCCGAGTTCCTTACCGTAAACATTTGAATAAGGTATATTTTTTTCAACTCCTTGGACGCCGCACATGTGTCACAAAAAAAATACGTTCCATCGTTCTTTTTTGTGAACGATCCCCCCCTTTCTTTCTTTATTCCTTTTCTTCATCAACATGACGAAAGATGACCCGGTAAAACATCTCTTCCAAGGTATGTGAGATGATTCTCATAGAAAGAAAAGGAAAACACAATGCATAATTCGACTTTCATTTTCTGCAGAATTAAGCAGTGACGACATTCAGCAGCCACAACAACAGCAACAGAAGCCATTTCATGTTGTGCTTGTCGATATTGAAAAGGCCGCCAAAGATCTCCAAATATATTGTGTTGAAAAGCCACTGGAAGGAGACATTGATGAAGAATTAAGCTTTGTTGCGTTATCTTACCGCTGGGGCGAATGCCAAGAGCAATTGGTTGACACGGAATGTGGCTATATTGCGTCTGTCACGTCATTTGACTTGCATGACTTTAAAGTTCTCTGCTCGGCCATTCACTTAGAACCCGATCGGAAATCAATCAAGTATGTGTGGGTGGATGCCATATGTGTGGACCAAACAAATTATGAACGACGTAAAGCCACTATTCATCAAATGAGCACTATTTACGAAAAAGCGACGTATATTTTGGCCGTGCCCGATCTTCACCAGGCACATTTGAAAAACGTATCGCAATCAAATGTAGATGTTATATACAAACTTCATAAATATACTGAATATATTTATTACCTCATCCAAAGAAACAATGATAAGCTCACTCAACTGGACAGTGAATTTCTAGACAACATCGGCGTACCAAAAGATCCAATGTTAAGACGGATGCTGACAAAATATACCCAATGTTTTATGGATGGGTTTACAAAAAAGATGCATTACATTATCAATGAGAATACCAATGGATTTGTTCAACATTTATACGACATCAGCCAAGCCAAAACTCTGATGACCAATGACCATCCTTACGCAGACGCTGCCATTGGGAAGAACCAAACTCAGGCGGATCGTTACGCCTCTTTTGAAGATTTGGTTTTTTGCGATAACATGGATATGTCAAACGATTTGGATTTTTACAATGAATGGCATCGAAAAAAAATGGAATGTGGCATTCCGACATTGACATGGAAGGATATGATCATTGAAAGAAATAACGCTATTCGGCAAGTCATGGAGTATTTGGAGGATCTCATCATAGATTGGTCATCCCGTGTTTGGGTAATCAGCGAATATCATCTTGCAAAAAAGAAAAACAACCTGAAGTTTTGGTTTATTGGAATAACAATACATGAGCGAAAAATAGTGCCATTTTTTGAATTTAATTTTACACGCTCTGCATTCTCCTCTGCCGATCGAAACGCTGACTGTCGGTTGGACGCAACACCCTTATTCGACTTACAATTCCATAAAACGATGACTAGTAAACTCGTTACACAAAGCTTTTTTGAAATGATGCTGATCTCAAAGGCGAGTAAAACTGGTGAGTTTGTCTTTTTTCTTTTTTTGGAAATTGGCTGTATGGTTTATAACTTTTACATTCATTTCTATATGTAGAGGATCGATTTTACGCCATTTTGCCCCTATCAAAATACAAGGACAAAATCAAGCAAATGGCTGATTGGAAAATTGATACTATGACTTCAGTCAAGTTGAAACTATTCGAGATCATGGATACCAAAGACAAGTTGATCCTTTTATTTTTGGCTGGCGTCAGCGATACATCAGGCGGCCATCATATATTACCAACATTTGCAACACCGACAATACTGGGATTTGGCTTCCATGCCTCAGGGTATCCACTCAATTTTAATTTGGACAGCAAGTCCACCATCACATTTCAGCATCATGCTCGTGACTCGCGGCTGTATTATTTTCTTCAGTTGACGCCCAAAAATTATTACGTGCTCGATTCTCCCCATGAGATCCACGCTACTGGCATTTTTCGATTTTTGACTGATCAGTTTCTAGAGTCCGCCTATAAAAAGGTACGCAAAGATCTTCAACTCACCATGGGCATTGATAGTATTGACTTCGTATATCTCCCCTACTTTGATGAAAGTATCGTGGAGGCGCGTGATATGGACGACATTTATAAGGGTAAACTGTATCTGATCGGATGTTTTCAGAAAAACAAATGGATGCTCACTACGCATGGCTGGCTCCTCCAGGAATGGACACGTCATGACGGGGATAATAATGGTACCATTTTTAATATATATTGAAACGAGTAACTTAACGATGGTGCCATCCATCCATCAATCAATAAAAAACTAGTATTTTTTTTTTTTCATTGAATCTTTGTGAGACTGGGATTGGAGATGGGAAATATAGTGCATTATAGTACATACAGTAAACGGAGCAAGATGTTTTATATTAGTCATCATTAGTGTAGCAAATTCAATTGGGAGACAAAAAAAAATTATCCAGCAGACACAGTATACATATGAAGATTAATCAAGAGTCAATTTCAATGATTTCAATGATTGGACAGCTAAAACAAAAATAATTTTATTTGATTTTTTTTTAAAAAAGAGGTGTGTGGGTAAAAGGAATGTTATGTAACGGTGAGAGAGATAATTAAATATATAAGACACGTCAATAAAATAAAAATAGTGTGCAAAATCTAAAAGCTAAAATTTCGTTTTCATGTCTTTCCAAAGAATGCGGACCAGTTATAGGAGAAGATGGTGCAGTGGTAGCTACTGGGAAAGGATCCATGTACTTTGCTTGATAAAAAAAACTTTTTCAGGAGGCGTCATGAAAATAGAAAGAGGAAGCTAAGGTGGCAGTTTATGTTCATCAGAGAAAAACCAAGATGTGAACGAAGATGTGGAACTTGTATTTATAGGCGTTCATACCCATACTGATACTGGTGGGGTAGTGCTTGGGGGGGGGGAGGGGGAGGCAATAAAGGCGATTTTGCGTGGAGTAGAGGAGGTGGTACACTTCATCCTAAATCACTTGTTTGATAATATTTATCAAGTGAACGCATGGAGCTGAGAGATTTTGGTAGCGCTGTCTGTCATATTGTTGTCCTTTGTAATATCTGCTAATGAGCGAACCCAAGATGAACGTCGTTGCTTACTACAGAGTTCGCCGCAAACTATGAGGTGCCTTTCATTCATACTTCGTTTTTTTTTTTTTTTTTTTTTTTTTTTGGTGAAGTAGGAACGAAATTGTATTTATCTTACCAACCAATTTATCAAGGAGAGATCAGAGATTGCGAGGACGAGAAGGGGTGAGGCAATGGCAACATGGGCAGGGGGGCTACAAAACCGCTACAATAGCAACACTTTCTGTTATATAATATAAAGTTGGGTAATAAAGAGGACATACTTTATTTAAGCAATATCGTATACACTAAACTAAGAGCGCAAGGGTCAATGCAATAAGGTTTCTATTGGAGTGAGGCTATTAAAATTCTGGAGACTGAACAACACTAATTTAGTGGAACAATTGTAAAAAGGATATAATATATTTTACAGTTAAAGACATGAGAAACACCAATGAGGTATATTTAATTGAAGCATAATAATGGTTCAGAAGGAGAGATGGTAAAAGACGATCTCTTATACAAGACAAGAGAGAAACTAACGAGACATTTTATATTAAAGCAAGTAAAAAGATACATAATTTATTTAGAAGTGGATAAAAACTATGGACAAGGTAACACTATACTAAGCTAATGACGACTTCAAAAAGCCAACTAATGGTGATCCCAAAATGTTGAATCCGAAATGAAAGGCTTCCTCCATGCATGTTGTAATCCCTTATCTGAAAACCTTTCTAAGCTAGTCCTGACACTAATCTAAGATCACCAAAACGTCAAAGAGGTTACAATGTTGAAGAAAAGACGAAGGGAAAAGAGAAAAGAAAGAGGGGAAAAAAGAAAAAATGGGGAACCTCACCAAAAAAAAAAGAAAAATCATATGGACGGGATTTGAAATAATTTTTGTGGTGCTCCCCAGAGAGATTAGTGTACGATTTTTTCCATCACTTTAATGTATACTCTTCCCCCGCTTTTTTTTTCTTTGGTGACGTGAGAACATTTCCATCTCGCTAAATAAAGTTCAGAGTGCAAAGAGGGAACTTCCCGTGCTATGTCTTATTTCTATACGCTCTGCGATTCTCTAGTGGAAAAGAGAAATTAATGGAGGCATAAAAAAAAAAAAAAAAAAAAAACCAATGAAGCAGTATAAGATCCCGCGGTATTTGAAAATGCAGAATCAAAAAAATAAAATAAAAAATTCAGGTACGAAAAAGCATGACAGAGGCTGTCAGAAATATTAAAAACATCGTCTTCAAAAGATACTGTAGAGATTAACACCTGCTGTATCTTGACTCACTTTTTCTACTCAACAAGAAAATAAAACAAAAAAAACAAGGTTGGGGTGCTGGTGTTACGTTCTTTAGTGTATTTTTGAAGATGCCTCAAACGCCACACACGTATTTCCTTTTCCTTCTTCTTAACAGCTCTTTTTTTCCTCTTTCTCCTAATCTCTACCAACATGACTAATGACAACCCAGTGGAACATCGTTTCAGAGGTATACTATCTTATTTGTCTTCTAAGAAATAAAAACCGACTAGTTGTAAATGCTTGACTATCTTTCTCTATAGACATAACCAGTGAGGACGTCCAAAAGCGACAACATCAGCAGCAACAGCAAAAACCATTTCAAGTTGTCCTTGTTGACATTGAAAAGGCTGCCGAAGATAAGAAAATACATTGTATTGAAAAACCATTGGAAAGCAGTGAGGAAGACCTAAGATTTGTGGCACTATCTTATCGTTGGGGCGAACTTCAAGAGCAAGTATTTGATACCAGTCTTGGCTACCTAGCAACTATTACATCGTTTCACTTGGTTGACTTTTATTGGATTTGCAAAATGATGATCGAGGAGCCTGATTTGAAATCAATCAAATATGTATGGGTGGATGCCATCTGTGTAGATCAAACGAATTATGAGCGACGAAAAGCCACGATTCAACAAATGTCCAACATTTACGAAAAAGCAACCTATATTTTAGCTGTACCTGATCTTCACAGGGAACACCTGAGAAGCATCTCTACAGAGAATTACAAAATTTTCTATCTTTGTCAAGAGTACTGTGACTATATTTATCACCTGATTCAAGGAAATACACACCAGCTCGTTAAAATGGACAATGAATTCCTTGACAAAACCGAAGTGCCAAAGGATCGTATATTAAGGCAATTGTTGGCAAAATGCACCACATATTTGGCCGATGGATTTACAAGTTGGCAACAAAATGTTTATGATATTGAGCATCCTGAAGACGCGCTTGATATTTTATGCGAAATCTATCAAGCATCCTTATTGACAAGCTCTCACGAAAACCTTGACTTTATAAAAATCAAACTCAGAAATACCAGGATGTCCATGGTAATAACGGCGACGACGACGACGAGCACCCTATGAATACAAGTTTGCTTCATTACGATAACGTGGCTAACATCATTTTGGAAGAACCTGTTCGTCGCTGGATGAAAATCGGCAAAAGTGACAAGACGTGGACTCATGAATTAATTAAAAGGAAAAATGTTATCCAGCAAATCATGAAGTTTTTGGAGGATCTCATTAAAGATTGGTCTAACCGTGTTTGGGTGATTAGCGAATACCACATTGCCAAAAAGAAAAACAACCTCAAGTATTGTTTTATTCACCTTCTGAATCATAAAACATTCGGCTTGCCATTTTTTCACTTCGATTTCACCAACCCTGCATTCTCCGCCATCGTTCAAAATGCTTCCTTTATTTATCCAAAACCCCTCCATGACCCAAATCCTGTCCAGTTATTATTCCATCGTTTAATTATCAAGCAACTTAATACACAGACCTTTTTTGAGATGATGTTGAAGTCCAAGGCCAGCAAAAATAGTAAGTTGACCTTATTTTTTTTTGAAACAAATCGGTACTAAAGTTTATATATTTATATATATATGTATACGATTACACATAGAGGATCGATTTTACGCCATTTTGCCGCAATCCAAGTATAAAGACAAACTCCATCAAGTGGATTCTTGGGAAATCAATACCATGATGTCGGTCAAATTGAAGCTATTTGAGATCATGGATACCAAAGATAAATGGACCCTTTTCTTTTTGTCAGGGCACAGACATTCATCCAATTCATATGAAGTGGTACCAACCTTTGTTGCATCGAATATCTATTGGGAGAAAATTTACAAATTCGTTGATGATCAGCCATGCAATTTCGACATCAGCGACGAATCTTGCGCAATTCAACTCTGTCGTACGAAGAATTCGAGCATGTATTACATTCAGTTGACGCCCAAGGAATATTACGTGCAAAAACAGAAACTTCATAATAGTGAATATCTTTCAGACGCGTATCAACATAAAAAAATGCTATACAATCATCTTCAGCTCGATAAACACAGTTTACTTGATATTGTTTTTTTGCCTCAGTATGACATAAAATCCATAGCATCAGATATTAGAGAAAGATACACAATTTACAATGGTGTTGCATTGATTGGGAGTTTTATAGAAAACAAATGGACATTATGCGATGTATACTGGAATTCTAGTATATACGAATACGAATGCAGTCATTACTATAACAAGGATAATACCACTCATTTCAATATCTATTAAAACAAATGGATCAATCATGAATAAATAGAAATATTTCTTTGCCTCAGAATAAAATCATAATAATCATCTAAAGCCTTTACGGACGGCAAAACTCCACATAATCATGATATTGTTGTTTTTTTTCGTAATGTTACGCAGTAGTGCTGTACAATGTACGAATGCAATAGAAGAGAAGAGATATGTGTGCCTGTAGTGTGTTATATCATATCATGTGATTTAGAACAATAAATCAATTGCTGGGGTTCTGAGAGGAACGGCGACAGGACGAAAAGGCCTTTATTAATTTTTTTTTTTTTTTTTGCCTATGAACGCAAGCCAAAAATATTGACAGGAAGAGCAAAGAAGAAAAAAAAAAACGCTCTACCGCGCAGGATATACTCACGGTACTGCTGATTTATTCATATGAATACATGAGCGGGCAGACGGATGGCTTTGATATGAAGTGACATAGAACAGCTAACAGTTCACTAGGGCTCTTGAGGAAGAAATGTAACCATAATGAGGCGAATTTAACAGAAAAATAAAGTCGAGCTATTCATGTTTTTTTTTTTTTTTTCGTTTTCCTATGACCCCATCAAATACCTTGAAAGCAATGTTCTACTGGGTCGTCTTTAGTCTTCTTTTTTTTGGGGGGGTTGTAATTCATTCACTTTATTTTGTAAAGACAGCAATAAAAACACAAACTAAGCTAAAGTAAGCTAAATTACACTAATTTAGAGAGCATAGCAGCATCCATGCCGCCGCTACCGGCTTTGATGTCGAAATTACCAGGGTTAGCAAGGCTCACCCACCCGTTATTTCCACCGCCACCACTACTTTGTGGACCACCATATGCTGACACATAAAGGCTCATCGATGTTCCCCTTCTACACGCAGTGTTTCGTTTTGATGTCCACCACCAACTCCACCATCACCTTTCAGAAGTTTCATAGCTTCACCCATGGCTAGTCCAACTAACTCGTTGTAACCGGGGATAGCGCCAGTTCCGCTCTTGTAGTCATTTTGAAGGCTTGTAAAGCAGCAGCTTTTCCAATATCCGCAGAAGAGGCTTGCGATATACAATCTTGATTATAAATGCGATCATGTGCAATAGCAATTTCATTTGCTTCTTGATCTAAAGCAGGGGCGTTTGTTGTTATCATCATCCACAACGGTTGACAATACAGATGAAAATATAATTTGGTCTTCTTCGCTTTGTTGGGCAGCGTAGTGAGCAGCTTCATTCACGTCGGGACATTCACTTGTCGTCTGAGACGCAGCTTGGTAATCGTTCGATTCATCGTAATTCATACTTACTATGGCTAGATTGGTTAAAAAGGACAGGGGCAGTTTTCAGTAATATTGGTAAAGAAACGGAACAAAGAGCAAAAAGAGAAACTGTTAAAAGGGAGGATGAAGGAAATGTGCTTTTCTGACACACTTGTGGCGTTTAAGGTGTTGCAGAATATGCCATTGTTAGAGTTTGGGTTGGGAAAATTTATGCTGACACTTGGTTGTTGTTTCTTTCTTTGTTGGTTTTTTTCTTTCTTTGTTGGTTTTTTTCTTTTTTTTTATGTTGTTGAAATAAAGAATCAAGTCGAAACCTACTAGGTTCAATGAATATCACTTTTTTTTTTTTTTTTTTTTACTACCAAAGTCTGATTTTTAATATCTTTGGGTGGTCTCTGTGTCATTTATTCTGATGAAATTTTGGTACCTGAATTTTTTAGTGTTTACTTTTTTTTTTAAAAAAATTTCCGCCAAATTATATCTCCAAGTCTGGGAACCCGAGATGTCCACAGGAAATGATTTATTAACTTTTTTATTTTACAGTTCATAATTATTATTATTTTTATTTTTATAAAAAAAAAAAAACTGAGATTTTTTTTGACTCTTATGACTGTACGTACAAAAACAAACTTGAAACAAAGTAGAGGTGGAAAAAGAGACACGATTCAGCCGATGTATCAACTCATCAACTGATAAGTAATCATGACATTTGCCACGCACCCGTTTTCTTCTCGATTCATCCAGTACCCTATATTGATGATGGCACATGATTCCGCTACTTGAGGCTTGATCGACTTGAAGCATTAGCTTGCATGGAAGAGAAAGAAATAAAATATCAGCTACGTGAGTTTTAAGGCCATCATCCCGCGAGCTAGATTTCGAAGAGCTTCCGATCAAATGGACGGTAGGAATACTTGAACGCCGTCCGCATGATTTTCTATTTTTGATATTTTCTCTCCTTCTCCTTTTTTTTTCGCTTCTTTCAGAGCCTCTTCATCATTGCTAACCTCATTAAGGTGTTGGTCATGTTAGATTAGTATTAGACATAGAAATAAAAGGGATTCAAATTAGGGCGTTGGAAACATGCATGGGGAAACCCTTTCATTCTAGATCCGTGATCTGGGAACAACGCACGGACTTGGCATGACTGTTCTTAAACCCGATCTTTTTAGCATTAGACGTCTTCTTTGTAGATTTAGTTGATTTTAGTTTATACCAATGTCTGAATAAAGTACCCTCTTGTTTTGTCTTGTGTACCGTTCGTCATTACAATGTGCCTTTTACCAGTAGATTCTCTTATACACAGACTCTCGCTTTACATTAGATATGTTTAGCACTTCTACCCTACCGTTGCTACATTAGCCCTATTTTTACCTATCTATGTTTATGCTTGGTTTTTTTTTTTTTTTTTTTTGTGAGTTGTAATTCATTCCGTTTATTTTATAAAGGCAAGAATATAAAAACATAAACTATTAACTAAATTAGGTTAAACTACACGATGTTCGTGGGCATAGAAGGATCAATGCCATCGCTACCAACATTGAATTCGCCACGATCACCTTGTGAGTTAACGATAGGGGCTATAAAAATGCAACGCCGTTGATGTGGATACACGGAGAGCCATATGTAGATTGGCTCGGTATTTTTCACTGTCACCTCCATAAAGTTCTTGTAGAAGTTTAACAGCTTCACCCATTGCTAGTCCAATAAATTTGGACTTATCGGGGATAGCACCAGTTCCAAGGTCCGAGTGTGTAGTCATTTTGAGGGCTTGAAAAGCAGCTGCGTTTCCTATTTCGAAACCATCGGGTTGCACCGTACTCTTTTTAATATAAATAGAATCATGTAATTCGGCCAATCCGTTGACTTCTCCTAAAGAAAAGTCTCTGCTGTCATCATAATCATCACCCAAAGCCCCAAGCAATTCATATTCAAACATATCCTCTCCTTTTCCGCTATGTTCGGCAGCGTAGCGTATAGCATCATCTGGGTTGAGACGTTTATAATTTTCCTGAGGCACTTGAGACATAACTTGGTAATAGTTCGGTTGACCGTAATTAATACTACGAAGGATAGATTGGTTAAAAAAGAGGACCGGGGTAGTCTTTAGTAAAAGTGGTAAAGAAATGGGATAAAACGCAAAAAAAAAAAGAAAAAAAAAAAAAAAAAAACTGTTAAAAGAGGGAATAAATACAGAAATGTGTTTTTTTCTGTCACACGTGTAGCGTTTGAGGAATTACAGAAAATTCAATATTTAGAGTTTATGCAAAGTAATTTTAGGCCATCCCTCTTTTTTTTAAGGTTGTTGTTGATTAAAGGGACTAGCTTAAATCTGACCTACTCAATGGATAGCAGGTTTTTTTTCTTTTTTTTTTAATAGTAAAAAGACTGATTTTATTAACAACTTTCCTACAGGTCTCTGTGGGAACTGAGATCAAAACATTCGAGATTATGTATTTCTTTATTTTGTTGCACAGCTTTTCTTTTTAGTTTATTTTTTTACAAAGACATTCTCACCTTTACTCACACACTTACCAAAAACAAAAATGAATTTGAGTAACGTCGAGCTGGAAAAAAGGATGATTTCAGTCAATCTTTCGGCTGATAAACGGATAAACAACTCAATTATTAAAGTACTGCATCGTGTTGACGATCACCTTTCCCGCACACGTGTCTTGATCAAGCTACATCGTTAACTGACTTGGAAAATAAAGAGATACAAGAGTTTTATGGCATCATGCGACTGTTCCGATATCTTTTTTTTTTTTTTTTTTTTTTAGTAATCGGGTGGTATCCAATAAAAGGAAAGACGATCATATTGAAACGCCGTCTTATGTGATTTTTTTTTTTTTGATTTTTTATTGATCTCTAATTGGGGAAACCAAAAAAAACCCCAATATGATGTTAAGAACACATGAAACTAGGTACTTGGAGCTGAGGATGTCAAAGGCTCCCCACCCCCGACGATTTCACTTTTTACCGTTATTCTCTTTTATGCCTCCCATTGTCTCACTGAATGGGCCAAAGAGAGTGAACTATCTTATGTACCATGAGTGATAAAACATTCCACATCTATGGGGGAAAACTGAACGAGGGCGAATCGTTCTTTCGTGTCTGCAAATACAAAAAGAGAAGAGACAATCATGTTGCCGATGTTAAGTGGTGGTGGTTATTGTAATAAAAATATAACCATCATTTGGTGTTATTGTATAATGTTGATTAATGTAAGAAAGTAAAATGCGGGACTTCTGTTGTGATAGCGATCCTCTTTTAATTTCTCTTTATTTACTCTGACTTCCATTTTAGAATTTAGACTTTATTTATATTTTGACATTTATATTTTTATCTCTCTTTCCTTTTTTTCTCTACCCTATATTATTCTTTTACTGATACTCGAAACCGTTGTCAATATAACGGTAAGTACTTTTTGTCTCGTCCCCTCTCTTTATTTTATCGGATTCTTATTTTATATTTTATTCTTTGTTATGCAATAAACAGGTTTTTAGTATATATAATTTTATTTGGTTACAACAGTTCCCCCCATGCATGTTGTAATCCTTGTTCTGAAAACTCTTCTAAGCTAGTCCTGACACTAATCTAAGATCACCAAAACCTTAAAGAGGTTACAATGTTGAAGAAAAAATGAAGGGTAAAAAGAAAAGAAAGAGGGGGAAAAAAAAAAGAAAAAATCATACGGACGGGATTTGAAATGATTCTGTGGTTGCTCTCTAGAGGGATTAAATGTACGATTTTTTTCCATCACTTTTTTTTTTTTTTTTTTTTTTTTTTTGTAATGTGTCATTTATTTAAATAAAGACTTGGTCTCGCGTCATAAAAGCGGTGGCCAACAATATTATGTGGGGTAAAGGGGGCAAAGGTGATAAAAACCCAGGGTCGGGGAGAGGGGAGACGTGATATGAGAAATGATTAAGCTGGCGAAGTAGGTGGAGGGGGAGGTAAAAGGGAGTAAAGGGAACATGGGATGTTATAAATGTCACTGGCTAAAGAGAATGGCGGGGTTTTTTTTAAATTATATATCAATTGCATGCAAGACTTACCATCTAAACCAACAAGGAGCAACAGAGGATGTGTGAGGAGGTTGAAGAGCTTGAAAGGAGGAGGAAACGGTTGAGAGCATTGTGGAGGTGCGGACTGGGATACGTTCAAAGGTGTATGCCCAGTGGGATCTCCAAATGGAGTGGAGAGTGGAACCAAGTAGTTGGAGCCATTGGGTATTGTTGACGAAATGAGGAGATGGGGACGGACGAAGGAAAAGAAGAGAGTACCATATGCTGTCAGGAGAGAAATCGAGGGCGGGAAAGTATAGATGCCAAAGGGATTTCCAAACAGATAGCTGGGAGAGCATTCGAGAGCGAGGTGTTTGGTGGTTTGGTAATTGAAGGACAATGGGGGCAGCAAGGAGAGGGGAATCATTGGGGATAAAATAGTGTAAGCGAGTGAGAGCTGGCCATTTGTTCAAAAGCAGACGGTACCAAACATTGCGTGCTGTAGGGGAGAGCCTTATTTTCCAGAATTGGATCCACAGTTGAGAGGAGATGGGGACGGACCAAAGAACACCGGGTAGTTGGATTGATAATGGAGGGAGCGGATATGTTGGCTGTTGGCAGGAGGTTTTCGAATGCAGTCCCAGATTTGAAGGCCATGAGAGGGGGGAGGGTCATGATTGGGGTCATATGGAGGGTAAGAGCCAGAGCAACTTGAGGAGCAAACGAAAAACGAGGGTTGGGGCCAATTGTCGATTGGATTTGTTTGAGATAACTTCGGCCGAGAGGAATATCCGGGGAAACAGACGGTAATAAAGAGAGCGGTTGGTATGGGCCACGTGAGAAGAAGACGTCTTTGCCGCGAAGGGCATGATAATTGTGTTTCTTGTTTTTTTTGTTTTTCTTGTGAAGCCAATGGGTGGGTGGGATTTGATAAAGGGACCAAAGTGGAGCATCCAAACATATCGTGGTTGACCAAGACAGGTTGATAGGGTCTATGTCATATAAGGATAATAATTTGGAAATGAGTATAAAAGGAGATTGGATAGGGAGCCACTTGGCCATCACTTTAATGTATACTCTTCCCCCACTTTTTTTTTTTTTTTTTTATTTATTTCCAATATCATTGTAGGTCTAATGAGGTACTGGTCAACTTGGATTAGAGTTAGAATTTGAATCAGGAGCATTTTGACAAAATGCAATACAAACATGCATGGGGAAATTTTTTCATTTTGGATTCGTGGTTGCTTCAACATTAGATTTATCCTTTATCTCAGAAATAGTGTTAAAACCGTAATTAGCTTAGCTTGGTGTTAGTTGTCACTGTTTAATACCTAGATCTGGATAAAATATATCTTATTCTTTTTACCACTAGTCTCCCTGATGTTTCATTGTCTCATCAATTAAGGGGTAGTAAAATAAATTGATCCGGCCATGTGTCTGTGTGTGTGTGTGTGTGCAAAAAAAAAGGGATCTGGATAGGAGGAGGAGGACTGGCCATTATTCAATCATAGACAAATTTACCTCTCCATCGCGGTAGTGCTGTAACTAATGGGTTGCGTCATATATAAATATAGCAGATGAGTACACAATTGCTCGTCACAATTGTGTTCCCACTATATAATACGATAGTCAAATGAATGACTTTCCAGTATGCTTTCATACAATAGAAAAATACCACACAGCAATCAATGCGACAAAAAAAAAAAAAAAAAGACAAGAGATAATAGACAAATGTTTTCTTTATTGTATTAAATGAGGTAGAAAAATGTAATAATAAAAACAAAAGAAAAAAAAAGATACTACTATTTTAACCTATACTAAACTACGGGCATTGCAGTCGCAGCGCTGATTCTCTTCGCTAACCAATGTATGTCTTCAGTTCCTTGAGCATTGCGTATCTTGACAAGATCAGTTTTATACAAGATAAAATTAGCCGTGCCGTTTTCATAAGCTGGCAAGATATCACTCGGCACAATTGGATCACATAGATAAAATTGAAAGAACACCAACCTGTGGCATGCTTGAACCAATTGGCGTACACCACCAGAGGTGATACTGTTCACCCCATACAAAGTCAAGTCGCTAAGATGATGGAGATACATGGCCATTGCTTTGAGACTGACATCGGTCAAGGCTGCACCCTCTAAAGTAATACTCTGAAGGTGAGGATGCGTTTTGATAAAGTCAATAAAGCTAGTCTCGTCCATATCATAACAAAGGTCGAGGCTGAGTGTCTTCAAGCGGGGCCAGGGAACCGTCGTCGTGTCCTTGTTTGTTTTCTTCATCCTCTTGTTGGTGAATAATGTCATGATAAGTCTTGAATGCTGAAAGACAGAGAGACACAAATAGGTCAACCCTTGAAATTTGGCTATATCCGTCACCATGTGTTCAGTCAACGTCCCCCATTGTGCATCATCACAAGTAATTCTAAGCTTTTCCAAAGGACAATGGGTAAGAGCAGACAAGACCCCATCCCATGGTTTGACGTTAAAAAACAGAGTGAATTCAGTCAGTCGGAGGCAATGCTGACCTATGGCGCGGAGGGTGACTGTCGACAGATCCATGTTGTATAGGTCAAGAGAGGTGAGTTGGGAACAGTAACGTGGTAGCTGTTGTAGACTTGTGTTGGTGATGGGTGCGGCGGCGATAGGGTCATCATCGTCGTATAAAGGTTTATCGTTGTCTATTGAAAGGGTTTCCAAATGACGGACGTGCGTCATTAAACATAAAAGTTGATGGTCGGTGCAAGTGGTGTTGCGCAAATAGAGTTTTCTGACATCGTGTCCAAGGGGTCGTTCTGTTGCCGCCAAACAGTCAAGCAGCCGTTGGACGTGAGTGGGATCGGCATCCAGGACTGGTTCATGCCATAACAAAGGATTGACGATCGCATAAAAGAGTTTGTTGACTAAGGTGCATGTATAAAGATCTTTTCGTTGATCACGCTCTTGGCTACCATAGAGGCAAGGAAGACGTTTGGATTTTTGAGCGACATGATTGAAAATGCATTCCAGGATTTCATTCGGCATGTGTCGAGGATGAGGTGTGATAATAGCTGTATCATCAGGTTTTATTTGAATGGTGCTTCCTTCGTTTTGGTTTTGAAGAATTTTCTCGGCGTGCCATTGAATTTGTTTAGAATCGTCGCCTACAAAAATCAATACAGTACAAAAGTAAGTTCACTCTTTTCATTTATTAAGTTTGATAATATTTTTTTTTTTTTTTTTTACAGGTGAAGTGTGAGTGTCCGTGTTCATCGTCATCAGAATCGCATTGAATGTCGTTAGTTCTTACTTCCCTTGGTGACTAACAATAATAATAATAATAATAATAAAATAATATTAGTACAGAACCAAAACATATCAGTCGCATTGCTTTTAGCCGCTCTACTGTACTTACACAGGAACCGGAAGAACTATTAACCCGTTCCTTGTTCGGAGGATCGGAGAAAGAAGAACCCAATTGTTGATCTGAGGGGCAATGGCGTTGGGTGTTTCTTGTTATAGTCATGGCTTCCCAGTAGTGATTGTGTTCCAAAATGAATAAAAAATCAGAAATAAAAGAAAAGAGCATCTGTTTCAGAATATATATTTTTTTCGCGTACATCGAAAGTCCGTTAAAATGCCATTTTTTTTTTTTTGCGCCACCCGAGAGACACACAGAAGGCGGGGTTGATGAAATAACAAACTGCGGAAAATGAACCCTTATATGGGAGAGCGAAAAACTTATTTCAGTGGAATTTCGATAAAGAAAAAGTGAATCGAACAGTGCCAACTATTGTATAAAACGTAAGCTGATAATGTGACGAGGAGGCTCACCTAGTATGTACTTGTAATGCTCGCCAGCGCATGTATTTTGTTGATCAAGGTGTAATATGTTGAATTACATCCGTTCGCAAAAAAAGGCTTCTGAATTGACAATACAGCACTATATATACAGTACTGTAGATGGCATGAAAAAGACCAAAGAGGTATATTTTATTGAAAACAGAACAACAAAAACGCTAATCTAAAGGGGTAATAGTAAATCCATGATCTCGATTAGTTTTGATTTAACCGAAACCATAATATTAATGCTCCAATCAGCCACTTGCTTGATTTTGCCCTTATACTTCGTTTGTGGCAAAACGGCATAAAATCGATCCCTCTACATGTCAATGTTAATATATAAAAATATAAACTTGACTGACATTTCCTCCTCACCTCCCCCCCCCTGCATTTTTTTTTTTTTTTAATTTACCATTTTTACTCGTCTTGGAGTTCAGGATCTTTTCAAAAAAAAAAAAAAAAAAAAAAAAAAAAAGGTTATTTACTGAGTTGGTCGATCATATTTTGGTGAAATCGCACGTACATATCTCGCAATTCCGTATTGTATGATTCAGTAAAAACCTCAAAATCAAATTTAAAAAATGGCAACCCTTGAATTTCTCTGAGTCGAACCCAATGACCCAATGCATTAGGTTGTTTTTCTTTCTTTTTTTTTTGCAATGTGGGATTCGCTGATCACCCATACACGAGATGACCAATCACGGATGATATCATTTAAAAGTTCCATGAGTTGTGCGATACTCCTGTCCCTTCTAACGACATAATTCTTCCATGGCAATGTCGGGTTGCCATACTTATTTCTGTTACCGTGCCATACTAAGCGAGATTCCAATCCTCTGCCAAGTCCCACTCTACGAGGTTCCACTCCATGGCTGCGGCAAACCCCCCCCCCGCATCCAAAGCGGTGTAGAGTTGTGTCTGTGCTTGCGCCGTGGCGTCTGCACAAGGATAATGATTGGTTAGAGAATATGTGTGGCTGGTGTTATATAATCTTTCAAGCACTATCTCGGAATCAAAGGCGTGAGAGTCATCCAACCATGTTTCACAGCGATTCATAGAACAATGAGTATATTCTGTCACCAATCGTCTTAACACCTGATCCCTAGGCACGTTGATGATGTTATCGAGAAATTTATTGTACAGTTGAGAACGCTTTTGAATGAGGGAATAAAGATATTCCTGACAGTCTTGAAGTTTAAATATAATACTAACATTTGAATTCGATACGTTCTCCAAATGTTGAATGTGAAGATCAGGTACTGCCAAAATATAAGTGTCTCGTTCGTAAATGTTGCCCATTTTTTTAAATGGTAGCGTCATGTCGTTCATTGTTGATTTGACCCATACAAATTCACGCAGGCATACTTGCTCAGTCGGGCTCGCCCATCATCACGGAATAAAGCTCATAAAAATCCTGAAATGCAAATGACGTGATAGATGCAACATAGTCACATTTCGTATCAACCAAATTTTCTTTTAATTCGCCCCAACGGTAAGACAATAAAATAAAGTCAAGTTCCTCTGTGTGGCTTTCCAGTGGTTTTTCAACACAGTGGATGATGTTGTCTTTGACGACCTTTTCAATATTGACAAGCAAAACATGAAATGATTTTTGTTGCTGTTGCTGCTGAGTGTCGTCACAGGTTAATTGTACAAAAAAATAAAGTCGAATTATTCATGATTTTTTTTTTTTTCGTTTTATTATGAGCCCACCAAATACTTTGAAAGTAATGTTCCACTGGGTCTTCTTTAGTCCATTTTTTGAGTTGTAATTCATTCAGTTTATTTTGTAAAGACAACAATAAAAATATAAACCAAGCTAAACCAAGCTAACCTACATGAGTTTCGAGAGCATAGCAGCATTAATGCCGCCGCTACCGGCATTGGTATCGAGACCATCAGTGTAAGCAAGTCCCACCGACCCGTTAGTTCCACCGGCACCACTACTTTGTGAACCACGACCTTTAGACACATAAAGACGCATCGCCGTTGCCGCTGCTACACGCAGTGCTTCGTTTTGATTTTCTCCACCAGCTCCACCAGCATCTTTCAGAAGCTTCATGGCTTCACCCATTGCTAGTCCAATCAATTCGGAGGAACCGGGGATACAGCCAGTTCCGCTTGTTGTCATTTTGTGGGCTTGTAAAGCAGCTGCTTTTCCTATATCCGCAGGAGAGGCTTGTGACAGACAACCTTGATTATAAATACGGTCATGTGCAATAGCCATTTCGTTCGCTTCTTGATCTAAAGCAGGGCGTTTGTTGTTATCATCATCCACAACTGTTGACAATACAGATGAAAACAGACTATGTTCTTCTTCGCTTTGATGGGCAGCGTAGTTAGCAGCTTCATTCACGTCGAGGCATTTCACTTGTCGCTTGAGACGCAGCTTGGTAATCGTTCGATTCATCGTAATTCATACTTACTATGGATAGATTGGTTAAAAAGGACAGGGCAGACTTCAGTAATATTGGTAAAGAAATGGAACAAAGAGCAAAAGAGAAACTGTTAAAATGGAGGATTAAGGAAATGTGCTTTTCTGACACACTTGTGGCGTTTGAAGAGATGCAGAATATACCATATTTAGAGTTTGGATTTGGGAAAGTTTACGCCGACATTTGGTTGTTGTTTCTTTGTTTTTTTTTTTTTTTTTTGTTTTTTTTTTTTTTTTTCTAATACCAAAGTCTGATTTTTAACATCTTTGGCAGGTCTCTCTGTCGTTCATTTTGATGAAATTTTGGTGCCTGAATTTTTTAGTGTTTACTTTTTTTTTTAACTTGCGCCAAATTATATCTTCAAGTCTGGGAACCGAGATGTCAACATGGAGATGATTTATTAATTTATTTTTTGCAATGCATAATTATTATTATTATTATTATTTTTATAAAAAAAACCTTATATTTTTTGGGCTCTTATTACTGTACGTACAAAAACAAACTTGAAATAAAGTAGAGGTAGAAAAAGAGACACGATTCAGCCAATGTGTCAACTCATCAACTGATAGGCAATCATGATACATTTGCCATGCACACGTTTTCTTCTCGATTCATCCATTTCCCTATGTTGATGATGGCACATGATTTCAACACTTGAGACTTGGTCGTCTTGAAACATTGGCTTGCTTGGAAAGAAAAGAGGTCAAGTATCAGGTAACTGAGTTTTAAGGTCATCATCCCGCGAGCTAGATTTCGAAGAGCTTCCGATCAAATGGGCGGTAAGAATATTTGATCGCCGCCCGCATGATTCTCTATTTTTGATATATTCTCTCCCTCTCGCTTCTTTCGGAGCCTCTTCGACCTTGCAAACCTCATTGGGGTGCTGGTCATGTTGGATCAGTGTTATACATAGAAATAAAAGGGATTCAGATCAGGGATTGGCAACATGCATGGGGAAACCCTTTGATTCTAAATTAGTAATCTAGGAACATCTCACACTCTTGGCATGGCTGTTATAAAACCTGATTTTTTTTATCATTAGACGTATCCTTTGTAGATTTAGTTGTCTTGTTGACGTTTATGTCATTGTCTGAATAAAGTACGCTCTTGTTTTGTCTTGTATACCATTTGTCTTTACTATGTGCCATAGACCAGTAGATCCCTCTTGCACATGCACTCACTTTTTACGTTATAATATTTTGTACAGCCCTTCCATCCCACCATTTTACATTAGCCCTGGTTTTTCCTGTGTATGTTTATGTTTAATTTTTTTTTTTTGAGCTGTAATTCATTTAGTTTATTTTGTAAAGATAACAATAAAAACATAAACTAACTACACTATGTTAAACTACACCACGTTCGTGAGCATCGACGCATCAATGCCATCAACATTGAAATCGCCACTACCACCTTGTGAGTCACCATTTTTTGACATATAGAGACGCATTGCCGTCGCTGCAGCTGCATGGAGAGCTTCGTTTTGATTTGTTCCACCAGCGCCACTGCCAGCTCCACCATCATATCTTAAAACATTTATAGCTTCACCCATTGCTAGTCCAATAAATTTGGACCTATCGGGGATAACATCTGTTCCAAGGTCCGTGTTTGTAGCCATTTTGAGGGCTTGCAAAGCAGCTGCTTTTCCTATTTCCTTTGAAGAGGCTTCCGACAGACGACCTTGAATATAAATACGATAATGTATTTCAGCAATTTCGTTCGTTTCTTGTTCTAAAGCAGGGCGTTTGCTGTTGTCATCATCCACAACCGTTGACAATACAGATAAAAACATACTCTCTTCTTTTTCGCTATGTTCGGCAGCGTAGCGAGCAGCATCATTTACGTTGAGACATTTATCTATCACCTGAGGCACCTGAGGCACAGCTTGGTATTTATTCAATTCACGGTAACTCATATTACTATGGATAGATTGGTTAAAACGGACTGGGCAGTCTACAGTAATATTGGCAAAGAAATGGGATAAAGAACACAAGTGAAACTGTTAAAAAAGGGGAAAATAAGGAAATGCGTTTTTTTCTGACACACGTATGGCGTTTGTGGAGTTGCGGTATATATCGTATTTAGAGTTCATGCAAAGACATTTACGCCATCACTCTTTTTTTAAGGTTGTTGTTGATTAAAGATGCAAGCTGAAACCTACTCTACTCAATGGATAGCAGTTTTGTTAATACTAAAAACTGATTTTTTAACAATTTTCTCACAGAGAGCTGTGGGAACTGAGATGTCGACATTCGAAATTATTTACTTATTTATTCTAGTGCACAGTATTTCTTTTTTTGTTTTTTTTTTTTTTTAAAAAAAAGCAACGACCTCCTTACTTTTATTTACACACTTATGAAAAACAAAAATGGATGACTCAGTCAATAACTGATAAACAATCACGATATATAGGCAACTTGTTTTCTCTAGTATTGAATCACTGCAACTTGTTAACGATGACTCATGTATTTCCCCTACCACAATTAGGACTTGATCAAGCTGTATCATTGACATGCTTAGAAAATAAAGAGATGCAAGAGTTTTATGGCATCATCCGACTGTTCCAATATATATATATATATATATATTAGTAATTGGGCGGTATCTGATAAAATGGACGACAAGCATATTGAAACGCCGTCTTACATGATTTTTTTTATTTTTATTGATCTCTAGTTGGGGAAACCAAAAGAAACCAATAATTTATCTCAATATGATGTTAAGAGTATATGAAACTATGTACTTTGCGACGAAGATGACAAAGACCCCCCTGACGACTTCACTTTTTACCATTATTCTTTTCTATGCCTTCCATTGTTTCAATGAATGGGCCAAAGAGAGTGAACTATCTTATGTACCATGAGCGATAAAATACTCTACACCAATGGGGAAAGTTAATTTTGGGCGAATCGTTTTTTCTTGTCTGTAAAGTCAACCGGAGACGAGGCAATCATGCTGCCGATGTTAAATGGTGGTGGTCATTGTAATAAAAATATAACCATCGTTTGGTGTTATTGGATGGTGTTGATAGATGTAAGAAAGAAAAAAGAGGGGCTTCCTTTCTTTCGCTCATGAGATACAAGACAAACAATTTAAATGCCGCCCGCGTGAATTTTTATTTTCCCTATTTTCTATTTTTTCTTTCCTTTTCTTTTTCTTTTCCTTTCCTCATCATTCAACTTCTTTGAGGTCATTGCCATCTTAGATTAGCCCAGGACTAGTTTAGAAGGGTTTTTAGCACAGGGATTACGACATGCATGGGGAAACCCTTTCATTTTGGAATCAGGATTTAGAACCACCATTAGTTGGCTTTTTGAAGACTTCATTAGCTGCTAGTTTAGTCTTACTTTGACCATCATTTGTATCCATACTGAATAAAAATTGTCTCTTTTAACTTGCTTTAATGAAAAATATTCCATTAGTTTCTTCATGCCTTGTACTGTATTTAATGAATGCCTTTTTATTACCACTCTTTTACATTATAGTCGCCAGTTATATAAAAGATACCTCTTTAGCCTTTTTCATACTTTGTACAGTATTGCACTGTACTGTAATACTTATGGGATCCCTTTTTACAATTATATCTTTAGACTAGAGCTGATCAGCATTCAGAGCACCTATTAGTCTGACATTAGCTCCCATGTCGTAATGAGCCACATGCTCTTAGTTCTTATCTTTTATTTCAGCTAAACGCTCTGGCGCACCGCTGGAGCTTTTGGGAATCTATCGATTTCTTGAGCGTCAGAGGTTGTTTTTGTTGAATTGTGTATTTGATGAGATGGGATGGGATTAGACGCTTCCGGCATTTCGTTGGTCAGCAGGTCGTCAATGGGATCTTTTAGTTGAAAGATAATTCAAAATCATAAACCATAATCTTAGATTAATATTTTAGAAAAGGGTTTAACCCTCTCTACTTCTTTTATATATGGATAAAACACTATCTTTTTTTATGCTTTAGCTTGTTGTTGTTGGATCATGAGTGATGTAGTGTGTATGATGTATTGTCCCTCCATTTTTTTGTAGAGGAACAAAGAAAAATATTCCCCATTTATCAGTGAAAGAGTGTTCTGATGATTAGTATATTTCTGGGTCCTGGATTTGCATCAATGTAGATAATCATCCACTCCTGCATGTAGTTATAACTGGTGAGCTTATTATCCGAAATCTGTTAGGCGCAGAAAAGAAAACAGTAGCGTATATGCGAGGCACGGACCTTCTTTTTTCTAGCGCCGTTCGGTAAATCAGAGTCTGTGCATTTTCATGCATTACTGATAGACACATACCGTTTTCAAACCCAGTCCGCTACCTCAGGGGCCATTTCCTAGTCCCAAAATGGTGCATCCTAAAAAACCATTTTCACTAAATAACACAAATGAACCGTTCAGGGGTCCCTACTTCACCATTTCCTCCTACAACTTTTTTGGCACCGATTCGGGAAGGCGTGAAAAGAAATTTTGAGATTTTGAATCTTACCTTCTTTTTATTGGACTTGCTATAGCTACGATAAACAAAAAAAGTATTCCACGCTGAAGTGCCACCACATCATAAATAAAACTTCATTATTACATACATTTTACTTTTATACGTTTTATATGTATATAATCTTCATGCATGCTATATTAAGCCATCCAAATATGGATTACTTGTTTTCTTTAGGGTGTCAATCTCCAGAAAGAAAAGATATACAATAAATATTGAGCATAACTATCTTTTTTCAGTACTCGTTAGTTACTCAAAAATTTCAGTTCCTTATATACACCTCTTTATATATACTATACTCTACATATTATTATGTTTCATGAAAGTCTTATTGGAAAAAGATATTCCTGATTAAGAAAAGTATGGCAGCCAGTGTTACCGAATTCGCGAAGGCAAATGGTTTTGGCGTGTCCAATGCATCCACTAATTCATAAAAAGGCCGTCAATTATTACTGCAATCAAAGACAAAGATAAGTCAATAGAACCGATTCATCTACCCGTGTTTGCTATGGAAAAACAACGAAAACGGTATTCGAAAGTTGTCGCTGGAGAGCATATCAAGATTTCCGTGAACGAGGCACCTGGATGTTTTTTTTTTTCATTTTTTTTTTTTTTCATTTATCTATGAGCCCATCAATTACTTTAAAAGCAATGTTCCACTAGGTTAGACTTCTGTCTATTTTTTTTTTTTTTTTTTTTTTTTGGAATTGTAATTCGTGCAGTTTATTTTGTAATGCAGCAATAAAAAAATATGAACTAACCAAACTAGGCTAAGCTACACGTATTCCGGGACTGTATTAGGATCAACACCGTCAGCAACGGTCATGGTACCATAGGTAGGGTTACTGTCATATCCCATGGACCCGTCAATTCCGCCACCATCATCACTTTGTGAATCACCATAATATGTCAGAAAAAGACGCATCGCCATCACTGCCGCTGCCCGGATAGCTTTGCTTTGACTTACGGTTGTGGAATCCATAAGAATCCTAGTTTCCCCCATGGCTACTCCTACTAATTCGGTAATACTGGGTATAACTTGAGTTCCACTTGAATCCGTCTTTCTTGTCATGTTGTGGGCTTGCAAAGCGGCTGCAGATCCTACGTCTTGAGCAGAGGATTGCGACAAATCATAGTGATCAAAAATTAAAGCATGTGAATCACGAGCTTTGCCCACTTCTTCTTCTGAAACCGGGAGTCTGCTGTTATCATCGTCCACAGCGGCTTGCAATTCATTTGAAAATATATCCTCTTCTTCTTTGCTATGTTGGATAGCGCAGTAAGCAGCTTCATTCACGTCGAGAGTCTGATGGTTCGATTCACCGTAATTCATACTACCAAGATGAGATTGGTTAAAAAGGACTGGGTAGTCTACAGTAATATTAGCAAAGAAATGGGGGTAAAAGAACACAAGAAAAACTGTTAAAGACGGGTTGGGAATAAAGAAATGTATTTTTTTTCTGACACACGTGTGGCGTTTGAGGAGTTGCTGAATATATCGTATTTAGAGTTTATGCAAAGACATTTACGCCATCACTTTTTTTTTAAGGTTAATGTTGATTAAAGAGGCAAGCTGAAACCTATTATACTCAATCGATTGTAGTTGTGTTCATAGTAAAGACTAAACTCGCATGTCCCTGTGGGAACTGAGATGTCAACATTCCAGATTATTTTTTATTTATTTTGTTGCACAGTGGACTTTTTTTTTTTTTTTGGCCCTTTATTGGAGCTTCAACGAAGTGTCGGTGGTCTCGGATTAGCGATTAAAACTTAAATCAAGGGAATCTTGAAAAATGCAATACAAACATTATGGGGAATCCTTTCATTTAAATTCGTGATTGGGGCCTTTTCCTTTATCTTGAATTACTGTTATGAAATTTTCAACGACTTGGTTTAGTATTAGTTGTTATAATTTATATCTACATTTGAATAAAATTGGCCTCATCTTTTTAATATTACCATTATTCACTCTCATGCATCTCATTTTCATATTAAACGTTATGGTATGCGTGTGTGAAAAAAAAAAAAAAAATGGGAGCGTATGTGCTTGAAAACGAGATGGAATCTTGTCCTGCTGTTAGATCAGGACTCCACCTAATATATACTGCGTATGTATGTGTGTACATATGTGCGTAGAAAAAAAAGCAGATATGTGTGTGTATGGGGAAATAAACCACTGCAGAGCATTTTTTTTTTATTTCTGCAGTTGAGTATTTTGGTGGGCTCTATAATCTCGCGATGCGAGGAGTAGTATTCAGGAAAATATGCAGCATGCTAATCAGAAATCAGGGAAAACTAATATACAATATTGTAACAGCTACATTCGAGACACAGTCTAGCTTTATTAATATAATTGGTCAATGAGGAATAATATCATGTTTGATATTAAGTAACCTAGGACTGTCCATATTTTGCCAAGTCTTTGGTGCATAAGGGAAAAGTAATTATAGTAAAAGGGCTAGAAAGCGGGTGTACAGTAGGACACTAATAAAACCCCTACAATTGCGACATTGTCTGAGTCAGAGGTTGGGCAATAAAAAGGACATACCACATTGAAGCAATATGGTATATACTAAACTAATATGTTGGAGTTCAATGTAACGAGTGTTTTATAAAAGGAAGCATGAGGGAGGCTAAAGTGAGATTTGAAGAATGGTCAACACGCATCTAAATGGACATCTGTTATTGAAAAACAACAAAGTTCAGCACTAATCAAACGGGATGGGGGCAATGATAAATTGCACAAGACTGAGTGATATTAATGAGATACTTCCTATTGAAGCATGTAAAAACAGATATATTTTATTCAGATGCAGTTACAAACTAGGGTCAAACTAAGACTAAACTAAGCTAATGACGACTTCAAAAAAACCAACTAATGGTGGTTCTAAATCCTGAATCCAAAATGAAATAGTTTCCCCATGCATGTTGTAATCCCTGTTCTGAAAACCCATCTAAACTAGTCCTGACACCAATCCAAGTCCAACAAAACCTCAACGAGGTTGAATGATGAAGGAAAGAAAAGAAAAGGAAAAGGAAAACGTAGAAAATGGGGGAAAATAAAAACTCACTCGAGCGGAATTTGAATGTTATTCCTAGTATCTCATGAGCGAAAAAAAGGAAGAGTGCTCTTTTTTGGATGGATACAAAAATGGAAACTGCTCTTATTTTTGATGGACACAAAAATGGAAGCCCCTCTTTCTTCAATCGACCCATACAAAACACCAAATGATAGTTATCTTTGTATTACAATAACCACCATTCAGCATCGGCAGCATGATTGTTTTTCTCTCTGGTTGTCTTTGCACACAAGAATGAACGATTCCCCTCGTTCAGCTTTCCCCATAGATGTAGAATATTGTATCACTCACAATACATAAGATAGTTCACTCTCTTGGGCCGATTCAGTGAGACAATGGAAGGCAGAAGAGAGAATAATGATAAAAAGATAAGAAATGTTTTATTCTGATATAAATGCAATATAAACTATGACAACTAACGCTAAGCTAAGTTAATGACACCCTTCTAAAATGAATGCTATTCTAATGGAGGTTCAAAATCACAAATTCAAAATGGAAGGGTTTTCCCAAGATGTTTGCATTGCATTTTTTAAAATGCCCCTAATTCAAGCTCTAATCACTATTCCAAGATCACTAAATGCACAATTGAAGTTGATGTTCTAAAAGCAAGAAAGAGGAAAAAAAGAAAAAGAAAGAGGGTCAAGAGAAAAATCAAATTCATGAAAAGTGGAGTGCGAATGATTTGGTGCTTTTTTTCGACACCCCTATTTTTCACCACACACAAAAAAAAAGTGCTCATTGACGATGCGGTGAGCAACGACAGTTTGGCCCCAAAGGGCAGATATTGTGCTTATTGGATGCTTTTTTTTTTTTTTTTGTCTCCCATTGAATTTACTACTCTAATAGTCATTAATATAAACCAATTTGAATGGCTTACTGTATGTACTATAATACACTATATTTGTCATCTCAATCCCAATCCCATAAAAATTTAACGAATAAAAACCCTAGTCAATTTATTTATTGATATCATTAGCCCACTTGTTTCAATATATATTAAAACGGTACCATTATCATTAATCTCATCAACGTCCCATTCCTTAAAGCAACGGTGAGGCTTAGTGAGGATCCATTTGTTTTCTACAAAACTTCCCATCAGACACAGTTTACAATTAAAGTTGGCGAGCATTCGAGCACGCGACTTCATGGTATTTTCATCAAAGTAAGTGAGACATACAATGTCAATCGCCACATTGACTTCATTGAGTTGGAATTCATTGCATAGCTTTTTTTTTCCAGGGTTTATATAGTTTTCTACTGCAAATGGATCATCGAGTTTACGTAGCACGAAGTATTTCTTGGGGATCAACTGAAGAAAATAATACAGCCGCGAGTCACGAACATGATGATGAAGTGTGATGGTCAATTCGTTGTCGAAGTCAAAGTTGAGAGGATACTGTGAGACATAGGTCTCAAATGCCGACCTCCGTATTATTGGTGTTGCAAATGTCGGTAATACATGATCCATAAATGATCTAGGTCCGAATAATGTGTATGCTGGATGTTCATACCCAGCTAAAAATAAAAGGGTCAACTTGTCTTTGGTATCCATGATCTCGAATAGTTTTAACTTGACGGAAAGCATAGTGTTAATTTTCCAATCAGCTACTTGGTTGACTTTGTCTTTATACTTTGATTGGGGAAAAATGGCGTAAAATCGGTCCTCTACACATAGATATTAATATAGAAATTATGAACCGTACTGTGAATTTCAAAAAAAAAAAAAAAAAAAAGGTAAAATTACCATTCTTACTCGCTTTCGAGTTCAAGATTTTTTCAAAAAAGCATTGTGTAACGAGTTGCCTGGTTACTGTTTTGTGGAATTCCAAGTAGATTTGGGGTGGTTTTCCAATGCCTAGTTCGGCGTTTCGATTGCCAGAGAATAATACAGAGTCCACAAAATCAAATTCAAAAAATGGCATACCCTGCTTCCCAAAAGATAGAAACCAAAACTTCAGGTTGTTTTTCTTTTTTGCAATATGGTATTCGCTGATCACCCAAACACGAGATGACCAATCGAGAATGGAATCCTCAAAATACTTTACTATTTGTCGAATAGCGTTGTTTCTTCTAATGGTATAATCTTTCCACGGCAATTTTGGATTACCACTTTCATCGATATTGCCCCGCCATCCTAAACGAGAATGCCAATCCGTTGGAACGTTCTTACGGTCGCAACAAAGAAAATCTTCAAAAGGGGCGTAGCGATCAGTCTGTGTTTCATTTTCCCCAAATCCAGAGAATGCGAAAGTATGATGGTTGTTCAGAGTTTCTATTTGGCTGATGTCGTGTAACTGCTCAACTAATAGCTGGGCATCAATTTTATAAGGACAAGTCATATTTAGAAAATTATCCATACGATTTTGGATATATTTTGTTAGCAACCGCCTTAGTATAGGATCTTTTGGCGCGCCAACGTCGTCGAGAAATTTATTGTCCAGTTGAACGAGCTTTTCAGTATTTCCTTGAACGAAGTAATAAATATATTCATGATAATCAGAAAGCATATGTACCACATCACGGTTTGCTTGCGATATGTTCATCAAATGAAGTTCGTGAAGATTAGGTACTGCCAAAATATACGTAGCTTTTTCGTAAATGTTGCTCATTTGATGAATAGCGGTCTTACGTCGTTCATAATTGGTTTGATCCACACATATAGCATCCACCCACACGTACTGGATGGATTTCAAATCAGGTTCATTCCTCATTGTGTCGCAAAGACCATAAAAATCGGTCAATCGAAATGATGTGATAGATGCCGTATAGCCACATTTCGTATTAACCATTTGTTCTTGTAATTCGCCCCAACGATAAGATAATGCAATAAACTCCAAATTATCTGAGTCTCCTTCCAGTGGCTTTTCAACACAATAGATTTCACGTTTTGCGGCCTTTTCAATATCGACAAGCACAACGTGAAATGGGTTTTGTTGCTGTTGCTGTTGCTGAGTGTCGTCAAAGCGTAAGTCTACAGAAAAAAAAAATTCTAATTATTCGTTGTGTTTCTTTTTCCTTCTAAGAGACCAGCACATACCTTGGAATGGAAGTTCTTGTGGATCTTCTTTAGTCATGTTGACGAAGAAATGGGATAAAGAGAAAAAGAGGAACTAGAAATAAGGGGGAATGAAAACACGTATTTTCTGATACATATGTGGGGTTTTCGAGGAGTTGGAAAATATACTGTGTGCAAAGTTTACTCCAAGAAACTTGACACCGACAGTTGTTGTTTTACTTATTTTGCAGTTGTTGAATAAAGAGGCAACTCCGTGGGCTTTTCGATTTTGACTTGCCGCCGAAGACTTGTCGGAGCATCCTCATGTTCAATGTAAAAAAAGACAGTCGTATACAAAAACGAAATGTATTGTGTGTAAGAATAAAAAGACACAAATCAAATCATATTATGAATGGTAAAACAAAAAAAAAAAAAAAAAAAAAAAAAAAACGTAAACTAAACGACGGTGTTTCCAGAGTCACTTGCCGCACATGTTGAAACCGATGTCACGCATGAAAAAAACACAAACACAGGCGTCGGATTCCCAAAAGCAGATGTCGGCATTTTTTTTTTTTGAAAAAAAGATTCAGGAACCAAATATTCTATCAAAACGAATGATAAGCCTGTCAGAAATAATTATATCATCATCTCGACAGCGACACAGTATTTTAAAAAAAAATGAGGAATCTGGTAATGCCGAACTAACTCAGTTCACCGGGGACCTAAAAAACAAGTAAGTTCTAAATGGATTTTGTGTTACGCAACTCTTGACCTATCAACACAAAGAGAAGAAAAATATAAAAGTGCATTTATTTTGTCGCCAACTTTTTGAGCATCAGTAAAAAAGGTATGCATGCCGTCTCACATGCGACATTAAAAAAATATATACAGTAAACAATACGCCTATCAATAAGAAATAAACAGAAATACGAACTTTAATTTTTTCGTCAACTGTTCTAAAATAAGTATTGAACTTGGACAATACTTTTCCCCAAATGGGAAGGATAGCGAAGGATTGAATCTTCTATTTACATTAGCAAACTCAGTATACATATTTTTAATGAATGATATGAATGGCCTTACCAACGCCTATATAAGATCTGATAATGCAAACTTTGAGTTTGTACAAGGATTTTGCTCAGGAGAAAGGGGGCAGTGTTAACTTTGCTGACTGCATTCGTAGATAGATAAGCAGAAACAAATGGACGTCCAATCTTCCTCCCCCACCCCCTCTCCTTTTGCTCCTTAAATTAACCATAAAAAAAAGGCGTGTCTATCGTCATTTTCTCAAAAGATATAAAAGAGGAGGGCTTTTTTGACAACTTCGTCTGTTCCCTTCGCCAACTATATTCATTCCATTGTCTCATTATGATTCCTACCTACATGTCTATGCCAATGGTCTTTGTCTTGTTTTTCTCATTATGGGTAACCATTGCCAACGCTCAGGGTGATGGACCGTTAAGTAACATAAGTATCTATTACGGACCCAGAGAAATACGTCAAGGCCCACCATTCGCCGAACCAAGTGATTTTTGGTTCGGTGACTGTATTCCCGCGATGCAATCAGGTCAGCTTGCCAAAGAGGCTGTCACTGGTATGTATGCCATCTGTGTTCAATATGAATTGGCGGATTGCAAAGGAAAAGTGCTGGACCAAAAGTTCGAATTAAAGCCAGGTGAGAATCCCATCTCCATTAACTACACCACAGCCAAGTCGTTGGTTTGCATTCCAAAACAGCAAAAGTAGATACATAATCTTCTCCCTTTTTTATAGCTATAATAATAAATGGCCTTTTTATTTCTTGAAATTTTTGGGATGTGTATCAGACACATCAAAGTGAAAGTTTTAAAAAATAAAAAAAGAGGATGACGGGAGAAGGGCAATGGAGGACAATGTTGATTGAATCCAAACAGTAAGGGATGAATGAAGCATGGTGGAGGGAGCGAGAAGGTAAGGCAGAACAGCGACGTTGGCATGCCATTTATTTGTGTCTGGAGATTCTATGAGTCCAAGTCCACCCAAGACAAGAAGACGACCTAAAGTGAATTGAGAGAGAGACACATGAGGCGATGTAAACCATTGACAAAAGTAACAGCTAAATGGCAGTGGACAGCTTTCAAAAACCTGGTGCGGAGAGGGACCCTTCGCAGCACTTGCCAGAGAAGTGAGTTACACAACATTTTGAAATCCGTGGTGTCACGCATGAAAAAATGCAAACACAAGACGTCGGATTTCCAAAAAGCAGATGTCGGCGTTTTTTTTTTGAAAAAAAGATTCAGGAACCAAATATTCTATCAAAACGAATGGTAAGCCTGTCAGAAATGATCATATCATCATCTCGACAGCGACACAGTATTTCATAAAAAAAAAAAAAAGACGCATCTGATAAACCTGAATTAATTCAATTCACAAAGGACCTAAAAAAAAAAGTATGTTTAATATGAATTTTGTGCTATGTTCTCCTTGATCAACACAAAGTGAAGAAAAATATGAAATCCTCTTTATTTTTTCGCCAACTTTTTTAGCATCAGTAAAAAGATATGCATGCCATCTCACATGCAAAGTTAAAAAAAAAAAAGGTACAGTAAACAGTACGCCTATCAAGAGAAAATAAACAGAAATACGAACGTTAATTTTTTTATTAACTTTTCTAAAATAAGTATTGAACATGGACAGCCCTTTCCCTCCAATGGAAGGAAGACGAAGGATTGAATTTTCTATTTACATTATCAAACTCAGTATACATATTTTTAATGAACGATATGAATGGCCTTACCAACGCCTGTATAAGATCTGATAACACAAACTTTGAGTTTGTACAAGGATTTTGCTCAGGAGAAAGGGGGGAGGGGTTAACTTTGCTGACTGCATTGGTAGATAGGTAAGCAGAAAAGAATGTGCAATCAATCTCCTCCCTGTCCCTTCTCTTGCTCCTTAAATCAACGAAAAAAAAAGGCGTGTCTTGTCGTCATTTTCTCAAAAGATATAAAAGTGGTGGCTTTTTTTTTTTTGTTAAACTTGTCTGACCAACTATATTCCTTTTCATTTCTCACTATGAAGCCTACCTACATGCCTATGTCAATATTCTTTTTTTTATGGGCCGCCATTGCCACCGCTCAGGATGATGGGCGACTTGATGAAATAAATATCACTTACGGCACCTTCGACTCTCCACAAGGCTCCCTAACCGGCGATCTGGGATTCGGAAGGTTTGGCGACTGTATTCCCGCCGCGAGCAAAAGAACAGGCGCAAATGCCACTGCGGGTAGTGCTGCTAAGCTTGCCATCTGTGTTCAATATGAATTTGAGGATTGCAAAGGAAAAGTGCTGGACCAAAAGTTCGAATTACAGCAAAATCCCAAACCTATCCACATTAATTACGACACTGCCATGTCATTCGTTTGCATTCCAAAACTGCAAAAGTAGGTCTCTCCTCCGCTTGATATAATAATAAACTTTTTTTTTTTTTTTTTTTTTTTTTTTTTTTTTTTTTTTTTTTTTTTTTTTTTTTTTGTTTCTTGGAATTCTTGGGGATGTGTATCAGACACATCAAAGTGAAAGTTTTAATTGGTTTTGTTGAGTTTGAATTGGACAGTCGCGAATCAGAATGCAATTCTAATATGGTCTTATATGTCTTACGGGAAGAAAAAGGTACAGTAAACAATACGCCTATCACTAATAAATAAACAGAAATACGAACCTTGATTTTTTCGTCAACTTCTCTAAAATAAATATTGAACGTGGACAGCCTTTTCCCCAAATGGAAGGAAGACGACCGATTGGATTTTCTATTTACATAAGCAAATTTAGTACACCTTTTTTTGATGGATGATATAAATGGGTTTACCAACGCTATCATCTATATGATAACGCAGAACTTTTGAATTTGTACAAAATGTTTTCTCAGGAGAAAAAAAAAAGGGGGGTAACTTCGGTGACTACATTTTTATGTAAGTAAGCAGAAAAAAATGGGCATCCGATCTACTCCCTCTCCCCCCCCCCTCTTGCTTCTTGAATGAAACAAAAAAGAAAAAAAAAAGTCGTGCCTATCGTCATTTTCTCAAAAGATATAAAAGAGGGGCGGGAGGGCTCGTTTTGGCCAAACGTGTTCGTCCTTTTATCCAGCTACATCCATTCCCACTTCTGACTATCATGCTTACCTACATGGCTATGCCGATATTCTTCTTTTTATGGGCAGCCATCGTCACCGCTCAGGATTCTGGAGCGATTGAAGATGTGATTATCATTTACAAACCCACAACCGCGGATGAATTCCGACCAGCCCTACCAGCATTCTGTCAGTTTGGCGAGTGTATTCCCGCCAGAAGCCCACGATCAGGCGAAATGGCCCGCGAGGGTGGTACTGTTGTGCCTGCCATCTGTGTCCAATATGAATATGAGGATTGCAAAGGAAAAGTGTTGGACCAAAAGTTTGAATTAAAGAATCATGACACACCTATTTCCATTAACTACGACATTGCCAAGTCATTCGTTTGCATTCCGAAACTGCAAAGGTAGATATAAAGTTCCTCCTCCTCCACCTTTTTCTTTTTTTTTTTTGGCTCTAATAATAATTTTTTTTTTCTTGGAATTTTTGGGATGTGTATCAGACACATCACAGTGAAAGTTTTAAAAAATAAAAAAAGGGGATGGCAGAAAGGAGGGAGCAATGGAGGACAATGTTGATTGAATCCAAGCAGTAAGGGATGAATGAAGCATGGTGAAGGGAGCGAGAAGGTAAGGCAGCCCAGCGACGTTGGCATGTCATTTGTTTGTGTCTGGGGATGCTATGAGTCCAAGGCCACCCGAGACAAGAGGAAGATCTCAAGTGAATTGAGCGAGAGAGACACATGAGGCGATGTAAACCATTGACAAAAGAAGCAGCTAAATGTAGAGTGGACAGATTGCAAAAACCTGGTGCGGAGACGGACCCTTTGCAGCACCTGCTAGAGCAGTGAGTTTCACAATATTTTGAAATCCGTGGTGTCACGCATGAAAAAAAAATGCAAATCTAGGCGTCGGATTGCCAAAAAGCAGATATCGGCAATTTTTTTTTTTTTTGAAAAAACGATTCAGGAACCAAATATTCTATCCAAACGAATGATAAGCCTGTCAGAAATGATTCATATCATCATCCCGACAGCGACACAGTATTTTATAAAAATGAGGCATCTGGTAAACCTGAACAAAGTCAGTTCACCAAGGACCTAAAGAAAAAAGTATGTTCAGAATGGATTTTGTGCTATGCACTCCTTGATCAACACAAAGTGCAGAAAAATTTGAAATTTCTTTATTTTTTGCCAACTTTTTGAGAACCAGTAAAAAGAGATGCATGCCGTCTCACATGCAAAGTTTTTTTAAAAAAAGGTACAGTAAACAGTACGCCTATCTAAAGAAAATAAACAGAAATACGAACATTAATTTTTTTTGTCAACTTTCTAAAATAATTATTGAACGTGAACAGCCCTTTCCCTCAAATGGAAGAAAGACGAAGGATTGAATTTTCTATTTACATTAGCAAACTCAGTACACATTTTTTTGATGGATGATATAAATGGCCTTACCGACGCTACCACCTATATGATAACGCAGGCATTTGAGTTTGTACAAGGATTTTGCTCAGGAGAAAGGGGGGAGGGAGTCACTTTGCTGATTGCATTCGTACTTATGGAAGCAGAAAAAAAAATAGGCTTCCAATCTTCCCTCCCGCTCCTCTTCTTACTCCTTAAATCAACCCCCCCAAAAAAAAAAAAAAAAAAAGCCGACTATCGTCATATTTTCAAAAGATATAAAAGAGAGGGGATTTTTTTGACAACCTCGTCTGTCCTTTCGCCAACTTATATTCATTCCATTGTCTTATTACGAAGCTTACCTACATGCCTATGTCAATGTTCTTTGTCTTGTTCTTCTCATTATGGGTAGCCATCGTCAGCGCTCAGGATTATGGGTCGACTCTTGAAGTCACTATCACTTACAAACCCACAGTTGAATCAGGCATTCACGCAGAACAACAATACGATGAGAAAGACGGAAAGTTTGGCCAGTGTTTTCCCACCGCAAGCAGCGGATCAGGCCATGTTGTCACTGGAATTCGTGCTAGTGTGCCTGCCATCTGTGTTCAATATGAATTGGCGGATTGCAAAGGCAAAGTGCTGGACCAAAAGTTCGAATTTCAGTCATTTGTTGAGTCTCCCTCCATTAACCTCGCCACAGCCAAGTCGCTCGTTTGCATTCCAAAATATCAAAAGTAGATAGCTCCCCCCTCCCCCCTTTTTTGCTATAAAAATAAAATGTTTTTTATGGGGGGGGTTTCATGGAATTTTCGGAATGTGTAACAGGCACACATCAAAATAAAAGTTTTATTATTTTATTGATATTGAATGGATGATCGCAATTGCAATATGTATAATGTGTCGGCACGAAAAAAACAAAACAAAAAAAACTATACTTATCACATTTTGACTTTATGGAACCCTGAAGTAGTGTATTCATTCTGCTGCTTAGTGAGCAAAGTAAATGCATTATTTAACCAACGCTTGATATCTACATAGGAAGAGATGCAGTAAAATTGCGTTTTGGCTATGTAAAACTAGGCAGGGAGAAATAAACAATCAAAAAGTGGCGGTCGACTGAGGGTTGCCGGTGGCGATGGTGGCTGAGAATGGGTTTTTATGTTTGCTGGGGCATAGGTTTGCGAACAAGATGTTTACAAGCTATAGACTGTGTATTTAACTGAGAGTAAATTAAGCAATAAATTTCAGGGAAGGGATGGTGCACCACTAGAAGATAGGCTGGTGTTCATGATATACAATGTAATACTATAATAATGATAATAATCAAGAAGACATACTGCATTTTATTCAAGCGGCAAACATTAAACATAAAATCTGGTATTGTCAGTACACATCTAAACTGATCCAAAATCTATAGGGGCAATGACGAAAGACATGGGATACATTAGATACAGTAAAGACAAGACAGAAACTGTTTATATATAATAGACAATCGGTAAAAAAAAAAGAAGACAAAAATCCGCATTTTATTGTAGACATAAGACAGAAACTAATGACAAACTAACACACTATACTAGGTTAAATCGAAGTTGAGGTTAATCTAATGATGGGGATCCTAATCATGATTTCAAAATGAAAGGATTTCCCCATGCATGTTGCCAATCCCTTTCTGAAAACCGTCTAATTCTAAAACTCGCATTAGCCGAAGATCATGAAGATTTGTGGAAGACACAAAGAAGGAAGAAAAAAATAGAAAAAGAAAAAAAAAAGAAATAGAAAACCAGGGGCTCGCCGGAGTATGAATAATCCAGTGGATATTTTGATCCGTTAGCGATAGCCTTCCCACACCCAAAAAAATTGCAGTAAGCGACTCACCTATCAACAGGAGCCTACCAACAGGAAATGTGCTGTACAGTACGGTACCGTACAGTCCGAACTTTATTTTTTCGCCGAATTTTTTTAGAATAAGAAAACAAGATACGGACGCGGAAGAGGTACTTTTTTTTCCGAAAAGGAGAGTGGAGAGAGAGAGAGAAAGGGCGCTTGTTTTGAGTTAAAACATGAATGCTACTGTCGCACAGTATGATGTCAACTATCGCCGATACAAACTATAGTAGTACGGGGTTTTTTCCATGTAATTTATCTGAAATTGAGAAATACTCTTTATTAAACCACCAAAAAACGAGACGGACAGACGGACACAATAGGATAAAATAGAGCGTTCTTTCTCAGACAACCTTTAACTCTAAAATGGCGGGATTTGAACAGTATCATGTATCAAAGAGGTCAGGTACCAAGATATGGTCATCAAAAATGACATGGCCGATACCAGTCAGAACATAATAAAAAGAACGACGTCAATGTTGTAAAATTTAAAAGCTAATAACTACTAACTTTTCTAATCAGTCTTCGCTCGTCTCTCTCTTTTTATTCAAAAACAGCAAAAAATCAAGGAAAAAGAAAGGGAGGATATGTTGTTGTTAATACGATCTTTAGTGTAACTATGGTGACGGTACCTCCGGACACTCCCCCCGAAAATGCCACACATTGTGAAAGAATACACGTCCATCTTTTTTTTTTCTTCAGTTTTCCCTCTTTATTCAATTCTTTATCGTCATGACGAAAGGCGACCCAGTCGACCATCTCTTTCAAGGTATGCTATTGTCTTATAAGGAAAAAAAAGAAACAAAACCAAATAATTGACCTCGTTTTACTATCTTTCTATATAGAATTAACCATTGCGGACGCCCAGAAGCAACAGCAACAACAAAAACCATTTCAAGTCGTCCTTGTTGACATTGGTGAAGCTGCCAGACGTGAAATACATTGTACTGAAACCCCATTGGAAGAATGCGCAGAAGAGCTTAGCTTTGTGGCACTGTCATATCGTTGGGGCGAAGTACAAGAGCAAGTAGTTGATACCGAACTTGGCTATTTGGCATCTATCACGTCATTTGCATTGGATGATTTTTATGACCTTTGCAGTATGATGCGTAAGGAGCCCAATTTGAAATCCATCAAGTATGTGTGGGTGGACGCCATTTGCGTGGATCAAACCAATTATGAGCGACGAAAAGCTACCATTCATCAAATGTCCAACATTTACGAAAAAGCGGCCTATATTTTAGCTGTACCTGATCTTCACAAGCGCCACCTGATGAATGTATCTTCAGAGAACAGCAAAATTGGGCAATGTATTTCCGATAATAGTAAATATATTTATCATCTTATTCAAGGAAATACCGAACAACTCGTTGACTTGGACAATGAGTTTCTCGACAAATCCAAGGTGCCAGAAAATCGTACGTTAAGACAATTGTTGGCAAATTATACCGCTTATTTGTCACATGGCCTCACGACAACATTGAGGCAAAATTTATATAATTATGATTCGGAGAAAACACTTGACATGATTTGCGAAAGCTATGAAGCGTCCTTGGCAAATTCTCACGAAAACCTTGACTGCATAAAAAATCGAATTCAGTACGAGGATTGTCGTAACCGCCCATTGGATGACCTACTTGCTTATTATAAAGTGGCTGGCATTTTAGAACAAAAACCTTACGGATCTATTTATCAAACAGGCGACTGGTGCCCATTCGGCACATATAACAGGATTTGGACTCATGAATTAATCAGAAGAGGGAACAATATCCGGCAAGCCATGAAATTTTTGGAGGATCTCATCAGTGATTGGTCTACTCGTGTTTGGGTGATCAGTGAATACCACATTGCTAAAAAGAAAAACAACCTAAAATATTGGTTTATTGAACTCTCGAATCCTGATAATCTTGATATGACGGAATTGCCCTTTTTCAAGTTCGATTTTACCAACCCTGCGTTCTCCTCTGTTGTTGGAAATAGATCATACGATAATTACGTAGCACACCATAACAATGCAACTCCCGCCGACGTATCATTCCATAGTATGCTTATCAAGCAACTCAACACACAGACATTTCTTGAGATGATGTTGAAATCCAAGGCCAGCAAAAATCGTAAGTTACCTTTTTTTTTTTTTTTTTTTTGTATTTGAAAGTCGGCACTATAGCTTATATTTTTGTATATGTATACTACTATGCTCAGAGGATCGATTTTATGCGATTTTACCCCAATCCAAGTATAAAGACAAACTCAATCAAGTGGGCCATTGGGAAATCAATACGATGATGTCGGTCAAATTGAAACTATTTGAGATCATGGATACCAATGATAAGTGGGACCTTTTCTTTTTGTCAGGGAACATATATTCATCAAATACATATAAAGTGTTACCCACATTTGTTGCATCCGATATACACTGGCCCTATGTCGACAGTTTTGTTCAAGATCGACTATGCAACTTTGATACGAACCTCTCCTTCCGCAACTTTGATACGAACGGCTCCTTCCCTATCACGCTCCGTCATAATAGTAATTTGCGCCTGAATTACCTTCAGTTGGCACCTACGCAATATTACGAGCTACCGAAAGATTATACTAAACAATTTATTTCAAATAACTCCCAACATCAAAAAACGCTATTCAATCATCTTAAACTCGACAAGCACTGTTTAATTAATATGGTTCTTTTGTTTCAATATCACCGTGAACGTATGTCACTAGATTCTCGACTTCTGGGTATGCCAAGCGACTTTGTTACATTGATTGGAAGTTATAAAGAAAACAAGTGGACATTATGCTGTATACCGACCAAGGACTTTAAAGAATTGTGGGGTAGCTATAATAATACTGGCTACGGTACTGTTTTTAATATCTATTAAAACAAGTGGTATCGGTGATGACATTTTCAATAAATAAAATAGATTACAGTTTTTTTTTTGCGTCAGAATACATAATAACCTTCATCTAAAAGAGTTTACTATAACAAAAGTAGGCACAATTATGATGTTGCTTTTTTTTTTATGTATATACTTCAATGCTACATAGTACAGTCTCATACTGCATTCCGGAAAGGAAGATTTCTTCGTGTAATTATGTTATATCGTTTTTTTATCTCCATTGTTTGTCTGTGTTGTTCACTTCCCTTAGAACCCCATTGTCAAACTCGGTGAAAATTGAATCATTTAATTGACCAAATGCCCCAAATTTAGTATACCTATTGATATTGGCAAGTGATGGATATTTGCATTATCAATATATGTGTGTTGTTTACTCCTGACTCATAATTCCATTGGAGAAATGAATCCTTTTATTAGAGTGAAAAGCGTATTCAAGGGAATATCGAGAAAAAAAAAATATATCTTTGCCCTTGCCGCTGAATCAACACTCCACTTAATACATACTATGTATATATGTCTGTGGACGAAAAACAGGAATGTGTGTGTAGGGGGGGGTACGAACCACTGCAAAGTGCTTTTGTTTTATAAAATGAAGACAAGGCAGAAACTGCATATATATACAATATACAAACGGTAAAAAAGAAGAAGAAGCCGTATTTTATTGTAGATGGAAGACATGAAATTAATGGCAAATCAAGGCACTATACTAGGTTAAATCTAAGATGATGTTCATCTAATAATTGACATTCTAATCACGATTTCAAAATGAAAGGGTTTCCCCATGCATATTGCCAATCCCTTTCTGAAAACCGTCTAATTCTAAAACCCGCATTAGCCTAACATCGTGAAGATTCGAGTGAAGACACAAAGAAGGAAGAAAGAAAGAAAGAAAAAAAAAAAAAAAAAGGGAATTGCTCCATTTCAGAGGATTTTCGGAGGCTTCAGAGGGTTTTCAGAGGATTTTCAGAGGATTTTCAGAGGATTTTTCAGAGACCGTCCCGTACCACCTTTATTTTTTTTTTTTTTTTTTGTAATGTGTCGTTTATTGAATAAAGACTTGGTCTCACGTCAAAACGAGCGGTGGCCAATAAATAAAATAAAAAATATATAAAAAGGAAGAAAGGGGGTGGTGCTGAAGAGCGAAAAGATAGAGGGTGGTATTAAGATACAGGAAGAGGGAGGTAAAAAGGGAGGGCGCAATGAGAGAGGGAAGAAAACAAGAGACAGGTGAGGGGGAAAGTTGTGTGAGAGGAGGAAAGGGGATAAAGACTATATTTTTTTTTTTTTTTTTTTTTTACCTTTATTGTATCGCCGGTAATTAGCAATTTAAACAAGCTTTGTGACATTAGCAATAAAAAAGAAATTGACACTTACTTCTTTACCTCTTTTTACCATATTGTTTGGTACGCTATTGTTTCTATTTGTTATGACTAGTCATCTTCCAATAGGAGAAATCTATCTTTATCAAGGAGTATGGTCCAGGATGTAAAGCATTGACCCTCTCGTTGAAGATTTATTCTACCGAATAAACGTATTGCAATGCAACACTACTTCTGACTGTATCCGATAATATGAATAGCAACGACAACAATGATCAACGCAATTATTTTCTAGAAATTATAAGTAAGGACAGTATCATAGAACAAGATTACATGATTTATGGTCGGATCATGGCTATGGAACCTACTAGTTGGCATTTTTAAACGATCATGTAAATTGGCGATAAAATTTACAAAGTAGATGATAGGCATAAAAGGATGGTCGACGTGTAATTTTTCAGTATGGATGGGAAAATGACAAACAGTGTATATGCTCCCTTTTTTTCAACAGATTGACTCACCTGAGCAGTACCAATTATCAGGACTCTCAAAACGTCTATTGAAAGATCTGTCAAAAAAACCATTATAGTCACCACCGTCTACATTGGAATCACCAATTGAAACATAAAATTTACCACCAGTTCCACCGCCTCCTCCTTTAGTATCAAATTTAGCACCATCACCATTTACACCTTTACTAGTAACCCATCTTTATCAAAAGGCAACACCACCACTAACAACCACCAAGACAAAAACGATCATCAAGCACTATTACCAAAAAGTCCGTCATGAGGAAAATATATGCCAAACAAATTTCATTCCAAAACGAAAATGATAATCATGATTTTTATTTTTATTTTTTTTAAAGCATTACTCTATTGAATAAACAATGCCAGTTTTTTATATCGCTAATGTCACAAAGTTTGTTTAATCTAGTAGTTATCGGCGATACAATAAAGGTGGTACGGGACGGTCTCTGAAAAATCCTCTGAAATTCCTCTGAAAACCCTCTGAAAATCCTCTGAAGCCTCTGAAAATCCTCTGAAATGGAGCAATTCCCTTAAATAAACTTATGAAAACTGACTATCGGGTAATCTTTATATGTATGGCTGTGGTTGTTGAATTAATAAAAAACATTCAGGTACCAAACACTCTATCAAAACGAATGGTAAGACTGTCAGAAATGATAATATCGTCATCTCGACAGCGATACAGTATTTTACAAAAAAAAATGAGACATCTGATAAACCTGAACTAATTCAGTTCACCAAAGACCTAAAAAAAAGTATGTTCAAAATGGATTTTGTGCTATGCACTCCTTGATCGACACAAAGTGAAGAAAAAATTGAAATTCCTTTATTTTTTCGCCAACTTTTTGAGAATCAGTAAAAAGATATGCATGCTGTCTCACATGCAAAGTTAAAAAAAAAAAAAAAAAAAAAAAAAAAAAAAAAAAAAAGGTAGGTAAGCATTACGCCTATCAAGAGAAAATAAACAGAAATACGAACTTTAATTTTTTCGTCAACTTTTCCAAATTAAGTATTGAACTTGGACAGGCTTTTCCCCAAATGGAAGCACAGCGAAGGATTGAATCTTCTATTTACATTAGCAAACTCAGTACACATATTTCTGATGGATGATATCAATGGCCTTACCAGCGCCAATATGAGTTCCCATAATGCAAAATTTGAGTTTGTCCAAGGATTTTGCTCAGGAGAAAAGGGCAGGGTTAACTTTGATGATCGTATTCGTACATAGGTAAGCAGATAAATGGGCGTCCAATCCCCCCCCCTCTCCTCTTGCTCCTTAAATCAACCGAAAAAAAAGGCGTGTCCTATCGTTACTTTCTCAAAATATATAAAAGAGGGATTCTGTTTGGTAAACTTGTCCGACCAACTATATTCATTTCCATTTCTCACTATGAAGCCTACCTACATGCCTATGTCAATGTTCTTCTTTTTATGGGCCGCCATTGTCACCGCTCAGGATGATGGGCGGCTTTTTGACGTGACTATCACTTACGGCACCGCAGACCCATCCCAAGGCGCACGAACCAGCGATTTGGGGTCTGGATGGTTTGGCCAGTGTATTCCCGCCGCGCACGAAAGATCAGGCCGAATTGCCACTGTGGGTGGTGCTGCTAAGCCTGCCATCTGCGTTCAATATGAATTGGAGGATTGCAAAGGCAAAGTGCTGGATCAAAAGTTCGAATTACAGCAAGATCGCAAACCTATCCCCATTAACTTCCGCACAACCAAGTCCTTCGTTTGCATTCCAAAACTGCAAAAGTAGATCTCTCCCCCCCCCCTCTTGAAATAATAATAAACAGTTTTTTTTTTTTTTTTTTTTTTGGAATTTTTGCGATGTCTATCAGACACATCAAAGTGAAAGTCTTGTTGTTTTTGTTGCGTTTGAATTGGACAGTCGCAAATCGGAATTAATGCTAATATGGTTATATATGTCTTACGAAAAAAAAAGTGATAATCCTCTGAGGGTTGCCAGTGGGTGCTGGGGCTGAGCATGGGTTCCTAGGTTTGCTTGCACAGAGATTTGCGGACATGTTATTTACACACTCTATCCTGCTTATTTAACTGAGACGAATTGTAAATTGAGCAACAAAATAAAGGGCGGGCATGACGCGCCACTGTAGAAGATAGGCTGGTATTCGTGGTATACAAAATAATAACATAATAGCGATAATAATTAAGAAGGTATACTGAATTTTATTCAAGCATCAAGCATCAAACATAAAACCAGGTATGCTCAATACAGTTCCAAACTGGTCCAAAATCAATAGGGTGCAATGACAAAAGACAAGACTTACATTGTATAAAATGAAGACAAAGCACAAACTGCATATTTATACAATAGATAAACAGTAAAAAAAAAAGAAGAAGAAGAAGAAAAGGCCGTATTTTATTGAACAGTATTAAAGACATAAAAATAATGACAAACTATAGCACTGTACTAGTTAAATCTAAGATGATGTTCAACTGATGATGGACATCCTGATCACGATTTCAAAATGAAAGGGTTTCCCCATGCAAATTGACAATCCCTTTCTGAAAATCTCACAATAGCCCAAAATCCTAAAAACTCGTGGAAGAAACTTTCAAGAAGAAGAAAGAAAAAAAAAAAAGAGAAAAAGAGGGGCGGGGACGGGGAAAGAATAAGAAATAGAAAAATCAGGGGCTCGCCGGAGTATGAATAATCCAGTGGTTATTTTGATCCATTAGCAATAGCCTTCCGCACCCAAAAAAATTGCAGTAAGCAACTCGCCTATCAATAGGAGTCAATTAATAGGAAATTTACTGTACTGTACAGTCCGAACTTTATTTTTTTGTCGAATCTTCTAGAGTAAGAAAAAAGATACGGATGTGGAAGAGGTATTTTTTTCCGAAAAGGGGAGTGGAGAGGGAGAGAAAGGGCGCTTGTTTTGAGTTAAATCATGAATGATACTGTGGCACAGTATAATGTCAACTGTCGCCGATACAATGTATGGTAGTACGGGCTTTTTTCCATGTAATTTATCTGAGATTGAGCAATCCCCTTTATTAAACCACCAAAAAACGAGACGGACGGACAGACACGATAGGATACAGTAATAGAGTGTTCTTTCTCAGACTACCTTTAACTTTAAAATGGCGGGCTTTGAACAGTATCATGTACCAAAAAGGTCAGGTACCAAGATACTATCATGAAAAATGAAACGGCCGATACCAGTCAGAACATAATAAAAAGAACGACGTCAATGTTGTAAAATTTAAAAGCTAATAACTACTAACTTTTCTAATCAGTCTTCGCTCGTCTCTCTCTTTTTATTCAAAAACAGCAAAAAATCAAGGAAAAAGAAAGGGAGGATATGTTGTTGTTAATACAATCTTTAGTGTAACTATGGTGACGGTACCTCCGGACACTCCCCCCGAAAATGCCACACATTGTGAAAGAATACACGTCCATCTTTTTTTTTTCTTCAGTTTTCCCTCTTTATTCAATTCTTTTATCGTCATGACGAAAGGCGACCTGGTCGACCATCTCTTTCAAGGTATGTTATTGCCTTAAAGAGAAAAAGAAACAAAACCAAATAATTGACCTTACTTTACAATCTTTCTATATAGAATTAACCATTGCGGACGCCCAGCAGCAACAGCAACAACAACAACAAAAACCATTTCAAGTTGTCCTTGTTGATATTGATAAAGCCGCCAGTTATGAAATACATTGTATAGAAAAACCGTTGGACGGAAGCGCAGAAGAACTTAGCTTTGTGGCACTGTCTTATCGTTGGGGCGAAGTACAAGAGCAAGTAGTTGATACCGAACTTGGCTATTTGGCATCTATCACGTCATTCCATTTGAATGATTTTTATAGCCTTTGCAGTATGATGCGTAAGGAACCCGATTTGAAATCCATCAAGTATGTGTGGGTAGACGCCATTTGCGTGGATCAAATCAACTATGAGCGACGAAAAGCCACCATTCATCAAATGTCCAACATTTACGAAAAAGCCACCTATATTTTAGCTGTCCCTGATCTTCACAAGCGGCACCTGAGGAATGTATCTACAGAGAACAACAACATTACGGAACGTTTTTCCGAATCTAGTGATTATATTTATCATCTTATTCAAGGAAATACCGAAAAACTCGTTGAACTGGACGATGACTTTCTCGATAAATCTAAGGTGCCAGAGAATCTTACGTTAAGAGCATTGTTGGCAGAGCATACCGCTTATTTGACACATGGCCTCACGACAGAATTGAAACAAAATTTATATGATTATGATCCTGAGGAAACCCTTGACATTATTTCCGAAAGCTATGAAGCGTCCTTGCCCAATTCTCACGAAAACGTTGACCACATAAAAAATCGAATTCAGCACAACGCTCCTCGTAACCTCCGACCGAATGGCTCACTTGCTCATTATAAAGTGACTAGAATTTTGGAAGACAAAGCTCGGTATAAAACAAGCGACTGGTGCCCATTCGGCACCTATAACAAGATGTGGACTCATGAATTAATCAGAAGGGGGAACACGATTCGGCAAATCATGAAATATTTGGAGGATCTCATTCGTGATTGGTCTACTCGTGTTTGGGTGATTAGCGAATACCACATTGCCAAAAAGAAAAACAACCTAAAATATTGGTTTGTTCAACTTTCGTATGCTTATCATCATGATACGAAGGAATTGGCCTTTTTCGAATTCGATTTTACCAACCCCGCGTTCTCCTCTGATGTTAAAAATAAATCATTCGATACGAACATATCACTCCACCACAATCCCGTCGACTTATCATTCCATAGTATGATTATCAAGCAACTCAACACACAGACATTTCTTGAGATGATGTTGAAATCCAAGGCCAGCAAAAATCGTAAGTTGAATTTTTTTTTTTTTTTTTTTTTTAAATTGGCACTACAGCTTATATTTTTTTGTATATGTATATGACTATGCTCAGAGGATCGATTTTATGCCATTTTGCCGCAATCCAAATATAAAGACAAAGTGACTCAAGTGGGCCATTGGGAAATCAATACGATGATGTCGGTCAAATTGAAACTATTCGAGATCATGGATACCAAAGATAAATGGACCCTTTTCTTTTTGTCGGGGCACGGAGAGTCATCAAATACATATAAAGTGTTACCAACATTTATTGCATCGGATATTGACTGGAGATACTTCGACAGTTTTGTTGAAGATCGACCATGCAACTTTGATACGGACTGCAACAACGGATCCTCCGCTATCACGCTCCATCATCATCATAATTTGCACTTGCATTACCTTCAGTTGACACCCAATGAATATTATGTGCACGCGGAAGATTATGCCAAACAATTTCTTTCAAAGAACCCTCAATACCAAAAAACGCTATTCCATCATCTTAAACTCGACAAGCACTGTTTAATTGATATCGTTTTTGTGTTTCAATATCGCCGTACCGGCCGGCTACTAGTTGATCAATTTATGCTTGTGTCAAGGACCTGTGTTGCATTGATTGGCAGTTTTAAAGAAAACAAGTGGACATTATGTCGTACACCCTGGGCCCATGGCTATAAAGAACTGAAGGATCCGTATAATAATAATGACCATAGTACTGTTTTTAATATCTATTAAAGCAAATAGTATCGGTAATGACATCCTCAATAAATAAAATAGATTACAGTTTTTTTGTTTTTTTTTTTGTTTTTTTTTTTTGCGTCAGAGTAAATAATCATCCTCATCTAAAAGAGTTTACAATGGCAAAAGAAGGCACAATTATGATGTTGCTTTATATATATATATACTTTAATGTTACATAGTGCAGGCCAACTCTAATCCAACGGTACAATTTTGAAAAGGAACCTAATATATTGCACACTAAAAAGATATGAGAAAGACCTAGAGGTACCTTCTATTGAAACATAACAGTAGATCAAAAAGGGTAATGGCATGAAAAGGATCTATTGTACAAGTCATGAGTGAAACTAATGAGACATTTTTTATGGAAGCAAGTAAAAAGGAGAAATTTTTTATTTAAATGCATGTACGAACTATGGACAAGCTAACACTAAACCAAGCTAATGACGACTTCAATCTCTAACTAATGGTGCCTTCAGATCCTAGATCCAAAATGAAAGGGTTTCCCCATGCATGTTGTCAACCCTGATCTGAAAACCCTTCTAAGCTAGTCCTGACTCTAATCTAAGGTCACAATAATCGCAAAGAGAAGTTACAATGGTAAAGGAAAAAAAGAAAAAGAGAGGATTTTTTTAGGGCAATATATACTTTATGCGGGGTTTTAAAGTAGCCCATCGTCGAGTGGCGGCAACTTGGTGAAATCAAATCAATGAAGAAAGAGTAAAAATAAATTGAAATAATCTAACAATAGAGAAGGAATAAGGAAGGTATGCATCTAAAGGTTGTGGGATGTAATAAATATGGGGAGGAGGACGTAGTTGGGAGAAGAGGGGAGGCAATAATAAGTGACAGCCAAGAAGGTGTAAGAGGAGTGTGATGGATGACATATGACCAGCGGTGGCGCCAGATGGTTTGGATGGCGCATCCGGACAGAAATCAAAGAGTGGAGGATAGGTGCGGGATGGCGGAGAAGTCTAATGAAAAGTGGCCGGAAACGTAAATCTTCCGGAGATTCAGCACAAAACAAGCAGAGAGACGTGGTGGCAGTTTTGCACTGAGCAAGGGGCCTCTGACAATATAGTTTACGCACGAATAGGCGATACCATAGTGTACGGGCATACAGGTTCTTCCGATGTTTCCAAAAGGTCTTCCACAAGCGGGAAGGAAGTGACGGAGGGGAGTTGCGTTTGAGAAAGGGAAGCGAGAAGGAGAAAAATATCAACAGTGGGAGAAAAAGAAGAAATCATCTGCGCGGGGTGTGAAAAGGTTTTAAATAAAATTATGAAGACTGACTACCAAGTAACCTTTATATGTATGGCTGTGGTTGTTGAATGAATAAAAAAAATTCAGGAACCAAATATTCTATTAAAACGAATAATAGGCCTGTCAGATATGATCATATCGTCATCTCGATAGCGACACAGTATTTTATAAAAAATGAGAAATCTCGTAATCCTGAACTAATTCAGTTCGCCACGGACCTAAAAAGCAAGTATGTTCAAAATGGATTTTGTGTTACGCAGTCCTTCCTTGATCTATCAACACAAAGAGAAGAAAAATATGAAATACCTTTATTTTGTCGCCAACTTTTTGAGCATCAGTAAAATGATATGCACGCCGCCTCACATGCAAAGTTAAAAAAAAAAAAAAAAAAACGGTACAGTAAACAATACGCCTATCAATAAGAAATAACCCGAAATACGAACCTTAATTTTTTCGTCAACTTTTTTAAAATAAGTATTGAACGCGGACAGCGCCTTTCCCCAAATGGAAGGAGGATGAAGGATTGGATTTTCTATTTACATTAGCAAACTCAGTACATCTATTTTTTTGATGGATGATATTTACCAACGTTATCACCTATATGATAACGCAGACTTTGAGTTTGTACAAAAACATTTTCTCAGGAGAAAGTGGTGGGGAACTTTGGTGACTGCATTCTTATATAGGTAACCAGAGCAAATGGGCGTCTAATCTTCTCCCTCCCGTGTTCCTTGAATGAAGCAATAAAACAACAAGAAATCGTGCCTATCGTCATTTTCTCAAAAGATGTAAAAAGGGGTTCTTTATCGCAAAACTTGTCCGTCCTTTCTCCAGCTACATCCATTCCACTTCTCACTATGATGCTTACCTACATGCCTATGGCGATATTCTTCTTTTTATGGGCAGCCATCGTCACCGCTCAGGATGCTGAGATGTTTGCAGATGTGAGGATCAATTATGGACCCAACACCCTAGCTCATGGCCTACCATTCCAAAACGCATTCGGTCAGTTTCGCGGGTGTATTCGTGCCACGAGCAAAGTATCCGGCCAAACTGCCACTGTGGGTAGAGCTGTTGTGCCTGCCATCTGTACTCAATATTAATTGGAGGATTTCAAAGGAAAAGTGTTGGACCAAAAGTTTGAATTAAAGCCATATAGCACACCTATTTCCATTAATTATGCCACTACCAAGTCATTCTCTTGCATTCCGAAACAGTACTCTTGGTATAATAATAAACTTTTTTTTTCTTGGAATTTCTGGGATGTCTATCATACACATCAAAATGAAAAGTTTCATTATTTTTGTTGAGTTTGAACTGGACGGACGCGAATCAGATTGCAATTCTAATATCGTATTATATGTCTTACAAAAAAAAAAAAAAAAAAAAAAAAAAAAAGGACTATGGTTGCCACAACTTCTACTTTATGGGATCCTTAAAGCAATATAATAGTAAAAAGTAACATGCATACTTTTGGTTGAAAACAGATGAAGATTCGTAGGCTACCGGAAGACACTTGCAATATATTCATTCTGCCGAGGGAGATGGAGTAAATACACCATTTAACCAAGACTTAATATTTACCTAGAAAGATATATATAACATCGGCAGTTTGGCTATGTAAGACAGGGTGCGAAAAGGAAAAGGAGTGACGGTCCACTGAGGGTTGCACGGTGGGGTCTGGAGCGGGAGCATGGGTCTTTCGACAGAGGTTTGTGAATACGTTATTTACACACTATGCCTTGCCTATTTGACTTGGATGAATTGTAAATTGGGCAATCAATTAAAGAAAAAGGATGGCGCTCCACAGTAGAAGAAAGACTGGTGCTCATGATAATCAAAATCATAGTATAATAATGATAATTATCAACATGATAGACTGCATTTTATTCAAACATTAAACATCAAACATAAAACCAAGTATGGTCCATAGACATCTAAACTGATGGCCAAAATCTATAGGGTGTAATGACGAAAGGACACGACTTCAATTGTATAACAATAAGGAAAAGGGAGAAACTATAGGTATATACGATAGACAAACGGTAAAAAAGAAGAAGAAGCCGTATTTTATTGTAGATGGAAGACATGAAACTAATGGCAAATCAAGACACTATACTAGGTTAAAACTCAGATGATGTTAATCTAATGATGGGCATCCTAATCACGATTTCAAAAATGAAAGGGTTTCCCCATGCATGTTGCCAATCCCTTTCTGAAAACAGTCTAATTATAAAATTCGCATTAGCTTAAAATTATGAAGATTCGTGGAAGACACAAGGAAGGAAGGAAAAAAAAAAAGAGGGGAAAGAAAAAGAAATAGAAAATCATGGGTTACCGGAGTATGAAAAATCCGGTGGTTCCATTTTGACCCTGTCCACCACCCAAAAAAGATGTGCGGTATGTAACTCTCCTATCAACAGGAAATGTACTATACAGTCCGAAATTTATTTTTTCGCCCAATTTTCTAGAATAAAAAAAAAAGGCAAGATACGGATGCGGAAGAAGCATTTTTTTCCGAAAGGGGAATGGCGAGAGAGACTGGGGGGGACCTGTTTGAGTTTTTCTATTTAGTTTGGTAAATATAGCAAACGTATTTTTGAATCATAAATGCTCGTATTTGCTTGCGTGGGGTGCCAGTAGGCTCATACCATCTCGTGAAAGGTACAACATGTATTGTTTCTTTCTGTGTGTGTTTGAGGGGGGGGGTGAGGCAGGAGGAGTACAATGCGCATAAGATTTTTTTTTACATAACAGGCAAGCGTCGTGTGTCACGTTCTACAGAGGGTGGTACCAACTCGTATGGTTCTGTCAATATAGCGATAGATCATGTGCAACCTGGCTTTTATGTCAATGATAAGTGTAAGGTGATCCTCGCGAAGCATAATCTTCTCTCCATAGAGTATCATCGCCGTCCTCTTGTGAAGATAGACTTTCTGTTGAGAAAATGGCTGTTTGAAAATTAGAAAGACAAATTCAAGAATTTTTACCAATAGTGTTTCCAAACAAGAGTTTGGACATAAATTAGAAAAAGCATATTTGCATCCGGGTATGTGGAAGGCTCTTTTCTTTTTTTTTTTTTTTTTTTGAAAAAATTGATCTATGACATAATGTCACTTGACTTTAAAATTGATACTGCATTAGCAGTGTTTCCAGTATAGAAAATCACTTACTGTGGCAATGGCAAAAAAAAAAAAAAAAAAAAGCTACATCGATGCATAGCATTGGCAAACAAGTAGTCTTGACGTGATCGACATCTCAGTTCCCAGGCCTTGAGATATTAAATGTTATTTTTGAAATGAAAACACTCTGCGTTTCATACATTTTCACTAAACCGATATCCTATTTTTTAGGGGATTGCTCCATTTCAGAGAAATGTTAGAGAAATTTCAGCCGCCAGAGAATATTTTTTCGTCTGGAATCTTAGATAAATTACACAGAACAACCGTACCACCTACTGCGCGATAGCATTGTGTCAAAACAGGACGTTGTTTATTCTAAGCGTGACGGATAAAAAATAATAAACATATTTATATAAAAAATATCAGAAGCTTCGATTTACAACTAGCTGTTTAGAGTAGGTTCGAATTAATGTAGTATAGTGTTAGTACTTCATATTATTTTCTATTGTATCCAATAAAAACAAAAGCATTTGAATTTGGACATGGCTTTTACAAAGTGAAGGTATGATACACGTAAAGAAATATCATTTCAGATGGACAAAGAGCTACGTACAACGTCAAAATGAATATGTTTAATATAGTGTTCAACTAGGATATGATTCAATGGTTATTTATAAAAAAAATGTATACTTTATTGAAGTACTGTATAAATAGGCATAAACTGGTGGAATGGTCGACTTGCTAATCTAAAGGATGAGGTGACGAATGTAAAAACGGGATCTCTACACTAGAAGACAAAACACACCGTATGAAAGAGGCAGATTGGTACTAAATGGCAAAAAGACGAGCCATAATTTATTCATATGTAGATAAAACCTGTCACAAACTCATACGAAGTTAAACTAATGACAGTTTCATGACGCTCATCTCTTACGATGAGTGTCCTAATCTAATGGTGGGTCCAGGATCTTCAATCCAAAATGAAAGAGTTTCCCCATGAATGTTTATATTGCATTTTTCAAAATACCCCTGAACCAAGTACTATGCACTAACCCAAGTTCATCCTTTCTACCACAACCACTTCCCCGTTGACTGCAATACATATCCAGACAGCACTCATTGTTGCCTGAATTTCTGGAGATTGCAAACCCATTTCTTCTAGCAAATGCTTTTGACATCTTGAACCATACTATCTTTGGTAGGGTAGACTTTTCCAATAAGAACTTGGCTGATTATGATAATACTAATAATAGTGGATGTGGATGTTTTCATAATAATATAAATGCAAAAAAACGCGACAGGGGATAAAGAAGTAAATGTCACACTTCAAATTTAAAGTGCAGTATAATTTTAATCATCGCCGCTACAATGCATAGTGGTACGGTTGTTCTGTGTAATTTATCTGAGATTCCAGAGAAAAAAAAAATTCTCTGGCGGCTCAGAGAATTTCTGTGGAATCTATGAAATCTCTGACATTTCTCTGACATTTCTCTGACATTTCTCTGAAATGGAGCAATCCCCATTTTTTAAACCAGCGAAAAACGGAACGGACAAACAGACACGATAGGACGGACCATAAGACGCTCTTTTGTCAGACTACCTATAAACTCTAAAAATGGCGGGCTTTCAACAGTATCATGTAACAAAAACTTCAGGTACCAAAGATATTTTTTCATGAAAAATGACATGGCAGACACCAGTCAGCAAATAATAAAAAAGACGTCTTCAATACTGTAAAATTTAATATTAAATTTTCAAATGAGCCTTCACTAGTTTCTCATTATTCAAGAACAGTAAAAAAAAGAAGGATGTGTTGTTGATGTTGTTATCACGATCCTTAGCGTAAAACATGATGACGGTACCTCCGGACTCTCTTCCGAAAACGCTACACATGTTTGAAAGAATACCCTTCCGTTTTTTTTTTTTTTTTTTGTTTTTTTTTCCAGTTTTCCCTCTTATTCAATTTATACCATCATGACGAAAGGCGACCCAGTCATCTATCACTTTCAAGGTATGTTATTGTCTTCAAGAGAAAAAGAAGCAAATGCGAATATTTAATCTCCCTTTACTATCTTTCTATATAGAATTAATCATTGAAGACATTCAGCAGCAACGGCAACAACAACAACAACAACAACAACAACAACAACAACAACAACAGCAGCAGCAGCAGCAGCAGCAGCATCAGCAGCAACAGCAAAAAGCATTTCACGTTGTTCTTGTTGACATTGGTAAAGCCGCACAAGGTGAGGGAATACATTGTATTGAAACCCCATTGGAAGAATGCACGGAAGAGTCAAGCTTTGTGGCACTGTCTTATCGTTGGGGCGAAATACAAGAGCAAGTAGTTGATACCGGACTTGGCTATCTGGCAACAATAACGTCGTTTGCTTTGGAAGATTTCTGTCTGCTTTGCAAAATGATGATGCGCGAACCGGATTTGAAATCCATCAAGTATGTGTGGGTGGACGCCATTTGCGTGGACCAAATCAACTATGAGCGACGAAAAGTCACCATTCATCAGATGTCCAACATTTACGAAAAAGCCGCCTATATTTTAGCAGTACCTGATCTTCACAAGAAGCACCTGTTGAATGTATCTACAGAGAACGAAAAACTGGCACAATTTTTGGAGGTTTCTCAATTTAGTAAATATATTTATCATCTTATTCAAGGCAATACCGAACAACTCGCTCATCTGGACGACAAATTCCTCGACGAATTCAATGTACCAAACCATCGTACGTTAAGACAACTGTTGGCCAAACATACCGCTTATTTGTCACATGGTTTAACAACAGATCAAGGCACCGCTTTCTTTAAAAATGATCCAGAGGACACACTGGAATTTATTTGCCAAACCTATGAAGCATCCTTGCCAAGCCTTCACAAAGACCTTGACCTCATAAAAGGTCTCACTCAGAAAGATGATGCTTGTGGTAAAAACGACCCGCCGTTGGATGACTTGCTTGATCAAGGCAAAGTGACTAGAATTTTGGAATTCGGTTATTACCGGTCGAACAAGATGTGGACGCATGAATTAATCAGAAGAGGGAACACGATCCGGCAAGCCATGAAATTTTTGGAGGATGCCATCCGTGATTGGTCTACTCGTGTTTGGGTGATTAGCGAATACAACATTGCTAAAAAGAAAAACAACTTAAAATATTGGTTTATTCAACTCTCGAATCCTTATATAGGGAAATTATCCTTTTTCAACTTCGATTTTACCAACCCTGCGTTGTCTTCCTCTGTCGTTAAAAAAAGGCAATTTTGCTGTACAACATCACCCCGCGATCCACATCCCGTCGACTTCTTATTCCATGAGATGATCATCAAGCAACTCAGCACACAGACATTTTTGGAGATGATGTTGAAATCCAAGGCCAGCAGAAATCGTAAGTTTGACCTTTTTTTTTCTTTTTTTTTTTTTTCCTTTCTGAAAATCGGCACCATAGCTTATATATATATATATTGTATATGTATACGGCAATGCGCAGAGGATCGATTTTATGCGATTTTGCCGCAATCCAAGTATAAAGACAAAGTGAATCAAGTGAGCCATTGGGAAATCAATACGATGATGTCGGTCAAATTGAAACTATTTGAGATCATGGATACGCAAGATAAGTGGAATCTTTTCTTTTTGTCAGGGCGATCGGGTTCATCCAATACATTTGAAGTGCCACCAACATTTGTCGCGTCGGATATATGCTGGGACCAATTTGGCCAATTTGTTGAAGATCAACCATGCAACTTCGATACGAATGGCATCAACGGATCCTCCGCCATCACGCTCCATCATAATCATGATTTGCACCTGTATTACCTTCAGTTGGTACCTAAAGAATATTACGTTCTACCGAAAGATCATATGGACGATTTTGATTTAGCGCGCATGATCTCTCAACATCAAAAAATGCTGTTCAATCATCTTAAACTCGATAAGCACTGTTTAATTGATTTTGTTTGTCTGCATCAATATAACGTAAAAGGCATACCAAAAGGTATGAATAATCGTTATGATGAACTTAACATTGTTAAATTGATTGGAAGTTTTAAAGAAAACAAGTGGACATTATGTTGTATACCCTGGGCCGATGGCACTAAAGGACCGAAGGATCGCTATAATAATGATGACTATGGTACTGTTTTCAATATCTATTAAAGGTGGTATCGGTGATGACATCCTCAATAAATAAAATAGATCACTGCTTTTTTTTTTTTTTTTTTTTTTTTTTTTTTTTTTTTTTTTTTGCGTCAGAATAAATAATCATCTTCATCTAAAAGAGTTTACTACGGCAAAAGAAGGCACAATTTTGATGTTGTCTTTTTTTTATATATATATGTTCTTCAATGCTACATGGCATAGTCTCATCCTGCATTCCAGAAAGGAAGATTTCTTCGTGTAATTATGTTATATAGTTTTTTATTTTTACTTGCTTCTCTTGTTGCTCACTTCACTCAGAATTCAACTGTCCAGCTCGATGAAAAATTGAATCATTGGATTGACCAAATGCCGCAAATTTATCATACCTATTGCTATTGGCAAGTGATCGATATTTGAATTATCGATATATGTGTGTTGTTCCCCCTTGACACATCATTCCATTGCGGGAAATGAATCGTTTGATTAGAGAGTGAATGGAATATCGTTAAAAAAAAAAAATAGGGCAAGGCCATTGTAGACGGGGACTATCAGGTATTCGAAGGCCTAAATTCCAGTCCCCACAATTCTAACGCCGCTTTCTCCTCTATGATGTTTTCACTTTGATATCGAAAGGGTTTTTAGATCAGGGATTTACAAGTTGCACGGAAAAGCCTTTCTATTTTGAATTTATGCTTCGGCACTCCCATTAAATAAACAGTTTGAAATTGTTATTGATCTGGCTACGTAAATTTGTTTCCATAATTTATATCTACATCCGAATAAAAATGTTTCTTGTATTTTGTTTATCATCACCATTGGTCTCTCTTGTGTGCATAATTATATTTTCAAATGGGTATGGTATATGTGGGTGCATAAAAATGGGAGGGGGTATGAGTGCATGAAAAAAAAAAAAAATTATGCTTTTGCCCTGCTTCTGAATCAATAATCCACTTAATACATAATGTGTATATATGTGTGTAGGAGAAAAACAGGAATGTGTGTGCGTGGGGGGGGACGGACCTCTGGTATAGTACTTTTGTTTTTGTTGCTGCCGTTTGGCAGCTTTGGCGGGTTTTATAGAGTAGCGGTGGAGCAGAATAGCATTCAGGATGGTGTGCTGGGTCTACGAGAATCGGGGATAGACTTCATATTGAGGAGACTAGAAAACATGTGTATGGTAGAGCATCATTCATAAAATAATTACAATCGCGACATTGTTTGCTATATAATAAGTCAGAAGTTGGGTAATAAGAAGTACATGTTTTATTGCAGCAATAGGGTATAAATTAAGCTAAGAGCGGGGGAAGGGATCTATTGGAGGTAACACGAGTGAATCTAATAGACCTTTGGAGGTAGGCCAACTCTAATCCAACGATACAATTTAAAAAGGAACCTAATATATTGCACAATAAAAGATATGAGAAAGACCAAAGAGGGATCTTTATTGAAACATAACAGTAGATCGAAAGGGGTGATGGTAAAAAAAAAAAAGGATCTATTGTAGGGTCATGAGAGAAACTAATGGGACATTTTAATGGAAGCAAGTAAAAGGAGAAATTCTTTATTTAAATGCATGTAAAAACTATGGACAAGATAACACCAAAACAAGCTAATGACGACTTTAATATACAACTAAAGGTGACTTCAAATCCTAGATCCAGAATGAAAGGATTGTCCCATACATATTGTCATCCCTCATCTGGAAACCCTTCTAAGCTAGTCCTGACAATAATCTAAGGCCACAGTAATCTTAAAGAAGTTACAATGGTAAAGGAAAAAAAAAAAAAAAGGAGTGACGGTCCGCTGAGGGTTGCTGGTGGGGGCTACGGGCTCCTAGGTTTTCTTGAACAGAGATATGCGGACATGTTAATTACACATTATACCTTTCTTTATTAAATAAAACGGATTGTAAATTGAGCAATCAATTAAAGAAAAAGGATGGCGCTCCACCGTAGAAGAAAGACTGGTGCTCATGATAATCAAAATAATAGTATAATAATGATAATAATCAGCATGATAGACTGCATTTTATTCCAGCATTAAACATCAAACATAAAACCAAGTATGGTCCATAGACATCTAAACTGATGGCCAAAATCTATAGGGTGCAATGACGAAAGACATGGCTTATATTGTATACAATAATGACAAGGCAGAAACTGTGTATATATAATAGTCATTCGGTAAAAAAAGAAGAAGACGAAAATGCTGCGTTTTATTGTAGAAATAAGGCATGAAACTAATGACAAACTAAGATATTATACTAGGTTAAAACGAAGATGAGGTTAATCTAATGATGAGGATCCTCATTACGATTTCAAAATGAAAGGGTTTCCCCATGCATGTTGCTAACCCCTTTCTGAAAACCGTCTAATTCTGAAACTCGCATTAGCCCAAGATCATGAAGATTAGTGGAAGACACAAAGAAGGAAGAAAAAAAAAAGAAAAGAAAAAAAAAAGAAATAGAAAATCAGGGGCTCGCCGGAGTACGAATAATCCAGTGGCTCCATTTTGACCCATTGCCAATACCCGTCCACCACCCAAAAAAGATGCGCAGTAAGTAACTAGCCTACCGACAGGAAATGTACTGTACAGTCCGAACTTTATTTTTTCGTCAAATTTTCTAGAATAAGAAAAAAGAAAACAAGATTCGGATGCGGAAGAGGCTTTTTTATTTCCGAAAGGGGAGTGGCGAGAGAAAGAGGGGTGGCTGTTTGAGTTTTCTACTTACTTTGCTAAATAAAGCAAACGTATTTTTGACTCAAATCATGTATGCTCCTATTTGCTTGCGTGGGTGCCAGTAGGCTCTTACCATCTCGTGAAAGGTACAATATGTACTGCTTCTTTTTGTGGGGAGGGGGGGACGGGAGGATTACAATAGGCATAATGCTTTCTTTTTGTCACAAAACCGGCAAGTGTCGTGTGTCAAGTTATACAATGGGTGGTACCAAGACGTATGTTTCAGTTAATATAGCTGTAGTTTGTGTGCAACCTGTCTTTTATGTCAACAATAAGGGTAAGGTGGTGCCCCCCCCCGAAGCATAGTCTTCTCTCCGCCGAGTATCGTCGTCGTCCTCTTGTGAAGATAGATTTTCTGTTGAGAAAATGGGTGTTTGAAATTAGAAATACAATTCAAGGATTTATACCAATACTGTTTCCAAACAAGATTTTAGACATGCGTTGGAAAAAGATATATTTACGTCTGGGTATGTGGAAGGCTCTTTATTTTACAAAAAAAAAAAAAAAAAAAAAAATAGAAAAAAAATAATGTTATTCTATGTGGCAGTGGCTCACCATGCTCCTGTGATCATGGAGAAGAAGAATGTGACAACCTTAAAGCGGGAGGAAGAACTATCAACTTTTAACCCTATGGTCATCTCCTCCTTCTCCTCTACGGCGACTGTGTATCGTCAGAACCACAGGTACCGTTGTCCGACTTTGGTGCTGATGGCATTGACTACTCTGACGTGTTGGATAAAGTTGCCTCATGGAGTATTTGTCCTTGGTGTCTCAGATGGTGGCTCTGACGATAGTAATGGACCCGAGGATTCTATTTGATGATTCTTTTTCCCCTTTATTTAGCTTTCATTATATTTTATTGTTTTTAGTCATAAGGGTTAGAATTAGCTATTTTTTTTTTTCCTCATTCAAAGGAAATTGAATAAAGTGATGGCACTCTTGGATTAGTGATAGAATATGAATCGGCGGCATTTTGAAAAATGCAGTACGAACATCTACTGGGAAACCATTTCATTTTGAATTTGTAATTAAAACGGGACTTGTTATTAGACTGGCTTTCATCCGTAAAATAATGATTTTGAAACCGTCATTAGCTTATCTTAAGTGTTAGTTGTCGTAGTTGTTTTCTACATCTGAATTCATGTCTTATTGAGGATAACGCAAAAAATCAAACTGTATCATATTATTCTATATGAGACTAATTTTCCCTTTATTAAATAGCTACTAGATAAAATATTCAGATACGTAAATAAAGATTCAAATTGATTACAGATAGGTATCCGAATCCATCTGAAATTTCAATCAGATTTATTTGAAAAGTTTCAGTGGTATCGGATACTGTGAGGTCCTGCTTTTTCATCATATCAATTTGCTATGTATGATATGATGTCACTTTGACTTTTACATTGATATTGCAATAGCAGTGTTTCAAGTATAGAAAATCATGCGCTGTGGTAATGGAAAAAAAAAAAAAAAAAAAAAAAAAAAGCTAAATCGTTGCATAACTTCGGCAAACAATATTCTTGGCGGGATCGACATTTCAGTTCCCAGACCTTGAGATATTAAATGTTATTTTTGAAATTAAAACACTCTGCGTTTCATACTTTTTCACTTACCGATATCCTATTTTTTAAACCACCGAAAAACGGAACGGACAGACAGACGCGATAGGATCATAAGGCGCTCTTTTGTCACACTACCTATAAACTCTAAAAATGGCGGGCTTTAAACAGTATCATGTAACAAAAATTTCAGGTACCAAAGATATTTTTTCATGAAAAATGACATTCACACACCAGCCAGCAAATAATAAAAAGGACGTCTTCAATACCGTAAATTCATTATTGGCTTTTCTAATTAGTCATCACTAGTTTCTCATTATTCAAGACCAGTAAAAAAAGGAGGATGTGTTGTTGATGTTGTTATTACGATCCTTAGCGTAAACCATGGTGACGGTACCTCCGGACTCTCTCCCGAAAACGCCACACATGTGTGAAAGAATACCCTTCCGTTTTTATTTTTTTTTTTCCTTCAGTTTTCTTTCTTTATTCAATTCTTTGCCATCATGACGAAAGACGACCCGGTCATCCATCACTTTCAAGGTATGTTATTGTCTTAAAGAAAAAAAGAAGAAAAAACGAATAATTAATCTCACTTTACTATCTATCTATATAGAACTAGCTATTGAGGACGTTCAGCAGCAGCAGCAGAAGCAACAGCAAAAAGCTTTTCACGTTGTTCTTGTTGACATTGGTATAGCCGCACAAGGTGAGAGAATACATTGTATTGAAACCCCATTGGAAGAATGCGCGGAAGAATCAAGGTTTGTGGCACTGTCTTATCGTTGGGGCGAAATACAAGAGCAAGTACTTGATACCGGACTTGGCTATCTGGCATCTATAACGTCGTTTGCTTTGGAAGATTTCTGTATGCTTTGCAAAATGATGATGCGCGAACCCGATTTTAGATTCATCAAGTACGTGTGGGTGGACGCCATTTGCGTGGATCAAATCAATTATGAGCGACGAAAAGCCACCATTCATCAAATGTCCAACATTTACGAAAAAGCCGCCTATATTTTAGCTGTCCCTGATCTTCACAAGAAACACCTGTTGAATGTATCTACAGAGAACGAAAAACTGGCGCAACTTTTTGGGGTTTCCCAATTTAGAAAATATATTTATTATCTTATTCAAGGCAATACCGAACAACTCGCTCATCTGGACGACAAATTCCTTGACGAATTCAATGTACCAAAACATCGTACGTTAAGACAATTGTTGGCCAAACATACCGCTTATTTGTCACATGGTTTAACAACAGATCAAGGCACCGCTTTCTTTCTAAATGATCCAGAGGACACACTGGAATTTATTTGCCAAACCTATGAAGCATCCTTGCCAAACCGTCACAAAGACCTTGACCTCGTAAAAGGTCAAACTCAGAAAGATGCTTGTGGTAAAAACGACCCGTTGGATGACGTGCTTGATCAAGGCAAGGTGACTAGAATTTTGAAATCCGGTTATTACCGGTCTAACAAGGTTTGGACTCATGAATTAATTAGAAGAGGGAACACTATCCGGCAAGCCATGAAATTTTTGGAGGATCTCATCCGGGATTGGTCTACTCGTGTTTGGGTGATTAGCGAATACAACATTGCTAAAAAGAAAAACAACTTAAAATATTGGTTTATTCAACTCTCGAATCCTCATATAACGAAACTATCCTTTTTCAAATTCGATTTTACCGACCCCGCGTTCTCCTCTGATGTTAAAAATGGATCATTCGATGATCCCATATCACTCCACCACAATCCAAATCCCGTCGACTTATCTTTCCATAGTATGATTATCAAGCAACTCAGCACACAGACATTTCTTGAGATGATGTTGAAATCCAAGGCCAGTAGAAATCGTAAGTTGACTTTTTTTTTTTTTTTTTTAATCGGCACTATAGCTTATATTTTTTGTATATGTATACGGCTATGCGCAGAGGATCGATTTTATGCCGTTTTGCCGCAATCCAAGTATAAAGACAAAGTCAGTCAAGTGGGCCATTGGGAAATCAATACTTTGCTGTCTGTCAAATTGAAACTATTTGAGATCATGGATACCAAAGATAAGTGGAACCTTTTCTTTTTGTCAGGGTATTCATTAAATACAGTTAAAGTGCTACCAACATTTGTCACGCCGGGTATATACTGGCCCAGACTTGACCGTTTCGTTGAAGATCAACCATGCAACTTCGATACGAACCGCAGCAACGGATCCTCCCCCATCACGCTCCATCATAATGATAATTTGCGCCTGTATTACCTTCAGTTGGCACCTATGGAGTATTACGTGCTACCGAAAGATCATATTGTCGATCTTGAATATTCGTACATTTACGATGAACATCAAAAAGTGCTATTCAATCATCTTAAACTTGATAAACACTGTGTAATTGATTTTGTTTTCTTGCATCAATATAACGTAAAGGGCGTACAGAAAGGTATTAATAATCGTTACGATGACATTAACAATGTTACATTGATTGGAAGCTTTAAAGAAAATAAGTGGATATTATATCCTCAACTCTGGTCCGCTGATTGTAGTGGATCTCGCAATAATCGGAAGGATGGTACTGTTTTTAATATCTATTAAAACAAGTGAATCATTGATGACATTTTCAATAAAATAAAAATAGATCACTGTTTCTTTGCTTCAGAATAAATAATAACGTTTAATCAAAAAGAGTTAATGGAGGGAAAAAGAAGGCACAATTATGATGTTGCATTTTTTATATACTTCAATACTACATTGTACAGTGTCATACTGCATTCCGGAAAGGAAGATTTCTTCGTGTAATTATGTTATATTGTTTTATTTTACTTGCTTGTTCTGTGGTTGCTCACTTCACTCAGAACTCCAACCGTCCAACTCGATGAAAAATTAAATCATTGGATTGACCAAATGCCGCAAATTTATTATTACCTATTGCTCTTGGCAAAGTGATCGATCATTTGTATTATTAATATATGTGTGTTGTTCCCCTTGACACATAATTCCATTGCGGGAAATGAATCGTTTGATTAGAGAGTGAATGGAATATCATTAAAAAAAAAAAAAAAAAAAAAAAAAAAATAGGGTAAGGCCGTTGTAGACGGGGACTATCAGGTATTCGAAGGCCTAAATTCCAGTCCCCACAATTCTAAACGCCGCTTTATCCACTATGGTGTCTTCAACTTTGATATCAAAAAGCGTTTTTAGATCAGGGATTTACAACTTGCACGGAAAAGCCTTTATATTTTGAATTTGTGCTTCGGCACTGCCATGAGATAAACAGTTTGAAATTGTTATTAACGTGGCTTCCGTATTTATTTCCATAATTTTTATCTACATCCGAATAATAAAAATGTTTCTGGTATTTTTTTATCATCACCATTGGTCTCTCTTGTGCGCATACTTGTATTTTCAAACGGGTATGGTATATGTGGGTGTCAAAAAATGGGAGGGGGTATGTGCGCATGAACAAAAAAAAAATAAAATAAAATAAGTGCCTTTGCCCTGCTTCTGAATCAATAATCCACTTGGTACATAATGTGTATATAAGTCTGTAGGAGATAAACAGGAATTTGTGCGGGGCGGCCGACCTCTGGATAGTACTTTTGATTTTGTTGCTTCTGCCGTTTGGCAGCTTTGGCGGGTTTTATAGAGTAGCGATGGAGCGGAATAGCATTCAGGATGGTGTGCTGGGACTACGAGAATCGGGGAGAAACTTCATATTGAGGAGGCTAGAAAGCATGTGTATGGTAGAGCATCATTTATAAAATAGTTACAATAGCGACATTGTTTGCTATATAATAAATCAGTTGGGTAATAAAACGTACATATTTTATTGAAGCAACAGGGTTATACACTAAGCTAAGAGCGGGGGAAGGGGTCTATTGAAGGTAATACAAGTGACTCTAATAAGTCCTTTGGAGGTATGTCAACTTTAATTGAACGGTGCAATTTTGCAGAGGAACCTAATATATTTCAAAATAAAAGATATGAGAAAGATCAAAGAGGTATCTTTTATTGAAACATAACAGTAGATCAAAAGTGGTGATGGTAAAAAAGGATCTTTTGTACAAGTCATGAGAGAAACTAATGAATTTTCTATGGAAGCAAGTAAAAAGAGAATTCTTTATTTAAATGCATGTACAAACTATGGATAAACTAATACTAAACTAAGCTATGGACGACTTCAAACTCCAACTAATGGTGCCCTCAGATCCTAGATCCAAAATGAAAGGGTTTCCCCATGCATGTTGTCAAGCCTGATCTGAAAACCCTTCTAAACTAATCCTGAGACTGATCCAAGATCACAATAATCTCAAAAAAGTTACAATGGTGAAGAAAAAAAAAAAGGAAGAGAGAGAAAAATGTCAACAGTGGGAGAAAATAAAAATCATGAGTGCGGCATTTGAAATGGTTTTGAATGAAATTATGAAAACTGCCTATCGAATAATCTTTAGATGTATGCCGATCGTTGAGTGAATTTTTTTTTTTTTTTTTTGATCACCCATTGAATTTTTTACTCTAATGATCATTAATATAAAACATTTTGCTCCGGCTACTATATGTATCATAATGCATTATATTTACCATCTTCAATCCCTCCCGCATGATTTCAACCCGGAAATAAAAGCTGGTTTTTATATATATTTATTGATGGCAACATCCTTGAGCCACTTGTTTCAATAGATATTAAAAACGGTAACAGAATCATTATTATCAAAATAATTCCATGAGTACAAGTCGTTGCGTAGGTAATCTCGAAAACCGAATATCCATTTGTTTTCTAGAAAGCTTCCAGCCAGATATACATAGCAACCACAGAATTGTTCTCTTTCACTTTGTGACAGTGTACTTTCGTGGAAGTAGCTAAGTCGTACAAACTCAATATCTAAACTATGCTCATCGAGTTGAAAATGACTGCATAGTTTTTCTTTTTGTCTATTCGCATATCGACGAATTTTTTCATCATAGGATTTAGATAGTACGGAATATCCCTTGGGTATCAACTGAAGATAGTAATACAGTTGCGAGTTATAAGCGTGATTATGAATGGTGATGGCGGATTCGTTGAGTAAGTCAACATTAAGCGGATAACCCGTGTCAAAGATTTCATAACAGTACCTTTCTATTTTCGGTGTTGCAAATGTGGGTAATATTTGAGGCGTGACAATCGAATCATAGGGTGCCCCAACGGAGACAAAAAAATTCCACTTGTCTTTGGTATCCATGATCTTGAGTAATTTCAACTTGACCGAAACCATCGTATTAATTTCCCCATTAGCCACTTGGTTGATTTTGTCCTTATACTTTGTTTGTGGCAAAATGGCGTAAAAGCGATCCTCTTCACATAGAAATAAGTGTGAAAAAATATAAATGTCATTTTCAAAGGGCAATAAAAAAAAAAAAAGTAAACTCACCATTTTTACTTGCTTTGGCGTTAAGCATCATTTCAAAAAATGTTTTTTCATCAAGCTGGCGGGTCATCTTTTGGTGGAATTGTGTGAAAATCGTTCGGGTCGGATTGTATGTTTTAATAGGGTCCTCAAAATCAAAGTTAAAAAATGGCAATCCCGGGATTTCAAGTCCAAAAAACCAATACTTCAGATTGTTGCTTTTTTTTGCAATATGGTATTCGCTTATTACCCAAACACGGGACGACCAATCGATAATGAGATCATCTAAAAGTACCATGACTTGGGCGATATCTTCGTTTCTTCTAAGGACATAATTCTTCCATGGTAGTATCGGATAGCCGTCGTCGTCAGTTCTCTTTCCGTGCCACTTTAAGCGAGATCGCCAATAACCAACGAGACTCTTAGGGCATGAAGTAAACAAAGTGTTAAATTCCTTGTAGAGATCTGTCTGTGTTTCAGGATGATGACAGGGCAGAGGATATTTCCGGCTGGTGTTGTATAATTCTTCAACTAATATGTCCGCAGCAAGTCTGTCATCAAGCAAACTGTCAGTGCCCAGCTTATATCGGGGATGGTCATCCATAAAACAATGATTATATTGTGTCACCAACTGTCTTAACATCTGGTCTTTTGGCACGCCGATGTCCTCCAGAAATTCATTATCCAGTTGATCTACCTCTGTAGTGTTTCCTTGAATGATATGATAAATATATTCGCCATATTCAGCAAGTTTGTCCAGGACATAAGCATTTGCATGCGATACATTCAGCAAATGTCGATTATGAAGATTAGGTACTGCCAAAATATAGGTGGCACGGTCGTAAATGTTGCTCATTTGACGAATAGTGGCTTTACGTCGCTTTTCATTAGTTTGATCCACACAAATCGCATCCACCCAAACATACTTGATCGATTTGAGGTCGGGCTCTTTTCTCATCAAGTCACAGAAAATATAAAAATCCAGCAAAGCAAATGACGTGATAGATGCTATATAACCAAGGTGTGTATCGATGAGCTGTTCTTGTAATTCGCCCCAACGGTAGGATAAGGCAACAAAGCGCAATTCATCTGTGGCTTCATCCAGTGGCTTTTCAACGCAATAGATTTGAGCATTTGCAGCCTTTTTAATATCTACAAGCACAACGTGAAATCGTTCCTGTTGCGGTTGCTGCTGCTGCGTGTCGTCACAGCTTAATTCTGCAGAAAAAAAAAATAGAGTATTTTAGTTGCTGATATTTTCTTTCTTTCTACAAGCCCATCACATACCTTGAAAGCGATGTTCTACTGCGTCATCTTTAGTCATGTTGATGAAGAAATGGGATAAAGGGAAGAAGAGAAACTTTTAACAAGAAGGAACGAGGAAACGCATTTGTGGCACATCAAGGAGTTGGAAATTATACTTTTTCTCGTATTCAAAGTTTTCGCAAAGGAGCTTTTTGTTTATTTATTTATTTTGCAGATCTTGAAAGAAAGATACAAGCCAAAACTTTTTAAACTCAATGAGAATTGGTATCTTCCGTACTAAAGATCGATGTCTAAAATATATCTGGCTGGTCCCCATCGCTCTTTTTTGATAAAATCTTGGTACCTGAATTGTTCTGGCCTCGATCATTTTTAAATGCCGCAATGTCGTCCACATTGAAATTTACTACTGTATCGCACAGCATTTGTTTTTAAAGCACAGGTTTCTTCCACTCTTACCACACACATTGATGACTGTTGACTACAAAATTGAATTTGAAGTAGGACAAGAAAAAGAGTCGATGAAGTTCAATGCATCCACGTATCATTGGAAAATCATGGTATATGGTCCGGTCACTCGTTTTCTCTACCCCTCTTTAAATTAGCTTTTAGCATCCCGGCACCGATGACACGTATTTTTTTTTTTTTACCTGCGCTCGGGGACTATATCAATTTGGACCATTGAACTTCTTGGACATGAAAGCGGTAAAATATCAGATGGGTGACGGTTAGGGCAACGTCTAATTGTTCCAATGTTTTTCTTTTTTTGGCAAATAAAATTTCGGATTGCATCCGACAAGCATATGTAAACGCCGCCGCGCATGATTTTCTGTTTGTATTTATTTTTTTCTCACCCTCCCTTTTGTTTTTTTGTTTGTTTTTTTTCCAGGACAACATCAATGTAGCACCAATGAGGTACTGATCAACTTGAATTAGTGTCAGAACTTGAATCAGGGTTATTTTGACAAATTCAATTACGAACATGCAACGGGAAACCTTTTCAGTTTGGATTCGTGTTTGGGAACCTACCATTCCGTTATGCTTTATCTTAGAAATAGTGCTATAGAACCCAATATTAGCTTGACTTGATATTAATTGTCATTGTTTTATAACACCCCACCCCGTTTAGACTAGTGTTGTGTTGTTATGTTATAATGAAAGATATGTTGTCAGTCGTCCTCATGCTATGTGCAGTACATTATGTTTGATACTTTTTTAACAGTTGCCCCTGTAGACTACTGTTGATCATTATATCTTTCAATATTCTTCATTATGCTACCGCCATTAAATTCCTTGTTACAATAAATCCTCTCCTTTAGTTTTAGTATCTATCAATATTCTTCAATAAAAGATGCCCTGTTTTATTAACCATTATCTGACCCATCATGCAGTAAACAACGTTGCAGCTGTTTTGTTAGCGTTTTACCAAACACTTGCTTTCTACGTTACCGGTCTGTAATGATATCTGATTGACATATATAGTATTGATTACCCTAAAGACAAAGAATCAAGTTTTCCTCCTCCTAGTATTTTGGCTGTGAGGAGCACCACTATCACCTTCAAAATACTCTACATATAGTGCTGTACCATATATACCATTTTAAGACTGCATGAATTTCAAAGAAGGAAAAAACTAGTTTTCTATTTTATATATTAAAAAGAAAATGGACCATAAGGAAACTCAGCTAACTAACTTTTACTTCTGCTTCTTTGTCCCTCCGACTCTCTTTTTCAGACAGAGCCCTGAGCAAACGACCGTTGTGTCCCAAGGCGATGTCCACCATAGGAGCCGTCCATCCTTTTTTTTTTCTCAATCGCTGCTCACCCAAACACAGAATCTTCCATCAAAACCCACACTTCAGAATCCCCCTGCCACCCAGTGGCTACATAATTAATATTATTCTCAACTTTGTTCTTCAATATATCCCACCACAATGAAATACACTGTAATAGCTGTTTTTTCACACAAACACATCCCTTATATATATATATATATAGACGCACTTTTTTTTTCTATGCATATGTAATACACATTCAATGAACCTCATAATGTAAACGTACGGTAGAGATACTAAATATAATAAAAAGAACATATTTATTCAGTCGTAGATATAAACGATGACAAACTATTACTAAACTAATGAGTGCTAATCTACTGTCGTTCCCAAATCCTTCATCCAAAATGACAGGGTTTCCCCATGATGTTTGTTTTGCGTTTTTTAAAACGCCCCTAATTCAAGTTCTAACGCTAATCCTAGATCACCAGTTCCCCAATGAGCCTTGCCATCATATCATTCAGACTATCATGAAGGAAAAAAAATAAAAAAGAAAGAAAAAGAGAGGGAAAAAAAAGGTGACCAAAAAAAAAAAAAACCAGAAAGCAAAATGCGGAGCCTGAATCATCCAGCTATTTTTTTTTTTTTATGTCAAAAAATCAGGGAACTGCAAATAAAAATCAAATAAACGGGCAATCGCCATCATTACCATATAGCATAATTCGTTTTATTTTCCAGTGGAAAGGCAGTTGCAACCACTACATAATCAAACTCTAATCTCTCCGACATAAGCTATTATTTCAGCACACAAAAAACCCATTGACGACGTGCTGAGCATGGCGGTTGGGCCGCAAGGGACTGCCCACTTAAGTGCGAAATGGCGGAGGCTTTCATCCTATCCCATCGAAACCCACACTTTAATAAAAAACTGTGACACCCAGTAAATCGAAAGGTTTCCAAAAGCTCCAGCGGAGCGCCAGAGCGTTTATTCATTTATTAATAGCAACCATTATTAGTTACTTTTTAGTTCTTTCTCAATAGATATTGAAAACGGTAAAAAGATCATCATTATCGTAGTAGTCCCATAGCATCGAAGGAAAATCGAGGTGATTGTAAAAGCTGTATATCCATATGTTTTCTGAAAAACTTCCAAACAGATATATGTTATATGGACCAGCGAGGTGACTTTCGTCATTTACATCATAGAATGGGATCCGTACTGTGTCAATCTCCAAGTTGTGCTCATTGAGCTGAAAATGATTGCAAATAATTTCTTTTTGAATATTGGCCGAGCGGCCACTACTTTTATGGTCGATTTTACGTGCTACGTAATATTTCTTGGGTGTCAACTGAAGGTAATAATACATTTGCGAGTCATCATGAACACGATGATGAATAGTGATGGTGGATTGGTTGCTCAAGTCAAAATTGGGCGGATAGCTTTTCTCAAAATCCACAGAGAAGTATTCTATGGTCGATGTTGCAAATGTCGGAAAGATTGACTTGGAACCATAATAGTAAGTATACCCAATCATAAATAAAAGCACCAACTTGTCTTTGGTATCCATGAACTTGAATAATTGTAATCTGACGGAAGTCATCGTGTCAATTTTCCATTCACCCACTTGATTGATTTTATCCTTATACTTTGATTGTGGCAAGATGGCGTAAAATCGATCCTCTGCACATAGATATTGATATAAAACTATAAGTTTTTGCCTCCAATTGCCCCCCTCCCCTGACGAAATATATATAAGCTAAAGTTACCGTTTTTGCTTGCTTTGGAGTCCAAGATCTTTTCAAAAAAGGTTTTTTCATCGAGTTGTTTGATCATTTTTTCGTGGAATTCCCTGTTGATAGATCGTGTTTCCACGTCGTTTAATATAGCAGAACCGCCAAAATCAAATGTAAAAAAGGGTAGTCCGGCCAGCTCATCCGAGAGGCCAATAAACCAATACTTTAGGTTGTTTTTCTTTTTCGCCATGTGATATTCGCTAATCACCCAAACACGAGATGCCCAATCCTTTATGAGATCATTCAAAAGTGACATAGCTTGTGCGATATCGTTGTTTCTTCTAAAAACGTAATTCTTCCAAGGCAACATCGGATACCCATTGCTATATTTCTTGCCGTGCCATGCTGAGCGAACATTCCAGCGCTTTTCAACTTTTATTTCGTCAAACAAACGCTCAAAAGAGGCGTAGCGATCTGTCTGTGTTTGACTTTCCCCTGTAGTCGCATCTTGGCACCTTTGATGATTGATGGGAGAGTCGTCTTGGCTAATGTAGTTCAATTCTTCACCTACTATCTCCGCTTCAAAATTGTACGGGTGTTCCGGATGCCTTGAGAGTTCATCTGTAAACCAATGGTTATATTTTGTCACCAACTGTCTTAACACCTGATCCTTTGGTACGTCGATTTTGTCGAGAAACTCGTTGTCCAGTTGAATGAGCTTAGCCGTGTTTCCTTGAATAAGATGATATATATCTTTACGATACCCTTCAAGTTTATCCATGACAACAGCACTTGCTGTTAATACATTCGTCAGATGTTGTTTGTGAAGATCAGGCACTGCCAAAATATAAGTGGCTCGTTCGTAAATGGTGCTCATTTGATGGATCGTGGCTTTACGTCGTTCATAGTTCGTTTGATTCACACAAAGCGCATCCACCCAGACATACGTGATCGTTTTGAGATCGGGCTCAAACCTCATCGCGTTACAAAGATCATAAAAATCATCCAATGCAAAAGACGTGATCGATGCTATATAGCCACATTTTGTGTCCACCAAAGTTTCTTTCAACTCGCCCCAACGGTACGATAATGCAACAAAACTTAATTCTTCTGAGTCCTTTTCCAGTGGCATTTCAACACAACATATTTTACGTTTTGCGGCTTTTTTAACGTCGACAAGCACGACATGAAATGGTTTTTGTTGCTGCTGCTGCTGCTGTTGCTGTTGCTGAGTGTCGTCACAGCTTGGTCCTACATAAAAAAAATCGAGTTATTTGTTGCCGTTGCTTTTGTAGTTATACTTTATCCATGAACCAACATATACCTTGGAAGAGATGTTCCACTGGCTCGTCCTTAGTCATATTGATAAAGAATGAAGATAAAGAGGAAAAAAAGAAGCTGCCAACAAGGAGCAATAAGAAAATCTAATTTTGTGACACGTATGTGGCGTTTGAGATGTTTGCGAAACATACAGTATTTAAAGTTTGGGCTAGGGTAGTTTACATCAACCCTTGGTTGTGGTTGCTCTTTTGTTTTATCTTTTTTTATTTTTATTTTTATTTTTTGATGTCATTGAATTAAAAATCATATCAAGATATACTACACTTGACTAATATGATATCAGTTTTTTTGATACTGAAAATCGATTTTCTAACCCTTTTAACAGGCCTCTGTCAAGCATTTGGATAAAGTTTGGGTACCTGAATTTTTTTGGTACGTGCTAACTTTTGAATTTCCGCTATTTTAATTTCTGGATATCTGGGGCACGGGAGATGTCGACATTGAGATGATTTATTTACTTGATTTTTTTTTTCTTTGACTGTAGATTACAAAAATGAGCTTGAAATAAAGTAAAAATGGTAAAAAAACGCGATCAAGTCAACGCATCCATTGGTGAGCTAATACGTAATCATGGTATATGTTTCGGTTACTCGCTGTCACTTTACTTTTTTACTTGGGTTATTGTATCTGGGCGATGATGACTCGTGTTTCCCTCCACTAGCACTTGATCAACTTGGACAATTGACTTTCTTGGAAATTAAAAGAGGTAAAGTATCGGATAAATGAAGGTCATAACAACATCTAACGGTTCCAGCCCTTTTTTTGGCTAATAGTGTCGGTTAGCATCCAATAAATTTGACAAGAATATTTAAATGCCGCCGCGTATGTTTTTTTATTCTTCACCCTTCCCTTTTTAATATTTTTTTTTTTTCTTTTCAGTACATCATCCTCATTGTAACCTCAAAAAGGTATCGGTCAACTTGGATTAGTGTTAGAATGTGAATTAGGGGCATTTTGAAAAATGCAATACAAACATGCATGAGGGAACCCTTCATTTTGGATTTGTGATTTGGGAACTATCATTTGATTGGTCTTCATGTATTAAAATAGAGTCATTAGCTTAGCTTGGTATTAGTTGTCACTGTTTTATTCCTACTTCCTACAACTGAATAAAATATATCTTGTATTTTTACCATTAGTCACTCTGTGTTTAATTGTCTCGTGAATTGAGGGTTTGAAAAATAAGCTGGCGCAGGCGAGTGTAGGTGTGTGTATGTAATAGGAAGCGGTCTGGGTAGGGGGTGCTAGCTTTTATCAAATCATGGACGAATTTCTCCCACCGTTGTGGCTAGTGCTGTAACTAATGGGTTATGTCATATATAAATAAAGCAGATGTGTATGTTAAAAAAGCAACAATATTGTGGCGAACAATCTCTTGAGAGCCTAACCGTCATGCTGAGATTTGCGTCTGTTGGCCTCCCTCAACTTCTCCCCCATCATAGCCAAATCTCACTATAAAATATAATATCATCAAGTCAAATGAATGCCCTTCCTGTATGTTTTCGTGCAATGAAATAAACCACACAGCAACCAACCCATAAAAACGTCAATAGGTAATATACAATGTTACCTTTATTATTTAAAATGAGATGAATATATATATATATAAAGACGGCGCTATTCTAAACTATTCTAAACTACAGCATCCAAGTGATAATACTGATTTGATTCACTAACTAATGTACGTTTCCAGTTCCTTGAGCACCGTGTATCTTGGCAATACCATTTTCATACAAGTACAAAGAATTCCCAAAGTTGCTATGAGTTTTATAAACGTCGCTCGTATTTGATTACATTGGCGAAATTGCGCGAGCACCAACCATTGGCAGTTTTGAATCAACAATTCCTGTTGCTGTTGCTGTTGCTGTTGCTGTAGTTGTGTCGCTGTTATTCATTCGATCATGTTGTCCACCACCGCCAGCACCGTTGCCTTCAACGGCTACCGTCCGCTACACTTCCAATACCTCAGTTTCCATAAGATATCAAGTTCAATAAAAGCATTAGAATAACAAGAGCAAGTCAATAGTTGTTATTTTTGCAACACATTACCTGAAGACCAGATGAGTTGATAGATACCATTGGAAGTAGCCTATTTCATTCGCATCTACAGGCAGCAGCATCAGGAAGACTGTGCATCATCACATAACCAACCTACTACTACTGGGGCAGATTGTATCATAGCCAAGGAAAGCTATTTATCGCCTGAGAATAGACCGAGGACAGCCAGAAAAGGGGTAATGCCTTGTATCAGTTCCTTGAACAGATATCCTTCGACATACGGCCAGCTGCTTCACCTTCTTTATCGGTAGAGTCCCCACATAAAGCACTTCCAATCACATTTTCTTGATAGCCTATTTCATTCGCATCTACAGGCAGCAGCATCAGGAAGACTGTGCATCATCACATAACCAACCTACTACTACTGGGGCAGATTGTATCATAGCCAAGGAAAGCTATTTATCGCCTGAGAATAGACCGAGGACAGCCAGAAAAAAGGTAATGTCTTATATCACAAACGATATCCTTCGACACACGGCCAGCTGCTTCACCTTCTTTATCGGTAGAGTCCTCACACGTAAATGTGCATCAACAGTCGTTTGCAAAAACCAAAGCAAGGAAAAAAAATTTTGTTGGATGAGAAAAACGTTGAATTTTACATTCCGCCTTACGCCCGATGTGACTAGTGAAATTTTATTATGCCTTTACCTTTTTAAAACCCCTTTGCCGCCTTTTTCTATTTTATTTTTTTTACCTCACTTAACAAATTTAATACAATTGAACACTAAATTGTTATACTCTCATATTCTGCTGGAATCGTTCCTGGTAAGATTTTTTTCTTATCCTATTAGGGGGGGTTTTTTTTTTATTATTATTTATCAATAGACAATTTTTTCTTTCATTTAGGCAGCTTCTTCCCTTTAGCATGTCTTGCCCAACCCAATTTCATGGTGTGCACCTCTCTATTCCTGACACATTTTCTGGTGCAGATTTTTTTAGCGACAACACAGTCGATCATTGGCAACTAGAAGATTATCTCGATTGGAAACTTCCCACTGGATGCAACAAGAAGCCTGATGCCTATTTCTTACAATCGCAATACCTCCTAGATTTGAATAACTTGAAACAAAGTGGCTGCTTACCGCGTGAAGTATCGAGATATGTAGGCAATTTGATCAAGGAAAACAAGGTAATATCAAATGTTTCAAAACAAAACAACGGCAAAACATTTTGACCATATCGCTAATTTCAACACGTCCATATAACTCTTAAATACTAGCGCCCTGCGGAACAGTTTTCTACCTGGTGGAATGAAGTTAAAAAACACAGTGGGAAGAAAATTATTAACAACATTATCAAGGAAAACACAATCAGCGGCGATTTCAATGTGAATACAGCGGAAACTATGACGGTGCATTCTGAAAAACAGCAGCAGCCACAACAGCAATCACAACCACAACAAGAAGAACTGCTTTTCGAAGAAGCATCGCCAAGCGTCTCTGCTACCAAACGACCACCAGAAGATAAAGGTAAATGTAAGTTTTTCAAGAAATTGGACTATGATTAAATTTTCTTCCTTCTTATCTAGTCGGTGCCAGTGGCAAGAAATCGAAAACCGCGAAGGCTAGGTAAAGGCATATATATAAAATGCTATAGTATCGCGCTAACAATCTTTGTCTGTCTCTCTCTTGTCACCTTCCTATAGTACGGTGGACTCTTCTGATACTGTGGCAGGACCTAGCTCCAGACCTGCGGTAGGCTCATATGATCATTTGGTAAGGACGTATACATTAATCATTGGGTTGATTGACGCTTAACACGATTTTTTTTTTTATCGATAGGACGATTTGGAGAAGGCGTGGGTCTCGTTGCAGGAAGAACATGATTTTCTAACAAATGCACACAAATACAGGTAAAATACCATCATTTGTTTCATCACAGTATGTCACAGCAGTATGTCTGACCACCCTCTCTCTCTCCTTTTTTTTTCTTTAATAGACTGGAAAAACGTGGTATCATTCAATGTGGCCGGGGATTGTCAGTTGTACCAGGCGTCCCAGAGCATATATATGCTTTGATCAATTTGAACTCCTCCGTTGCTCCTCAATTGTCGCTTGATATATTTGGTGATTATATCTGGAATGTTATGGAGCTCCCTACCTATGTAAGTAATCATCACTTATACTCTTTCTAGTGATTCATGTTAATGTTATTTTTATGATATACGATAGGGCACTTTTGATTGTACGGATGTCATTTATGACAAGACAGCCCTCATCCCCGATTATCCCAAGGATGAATTTGTTTTTATCTCTCGTGTTCTACAACTGTTGTAAGTCTTAAAAGTCCTATCTCTCTCATACTATGCTTGACTTTGACTAACACGTTTTTCTTTTTTTGTGCATACTTGTTAGTTCTGATTCAATCCATCACCGACTTAAACCATGCAACTTGACCGATTCCGAAACCGCCTACTGTCACTTTGGGATCTGGCCCTTACTCAATCAAGTAGTCAACCAAATTCAGTATGCCTATTGTCGCTTTCTTGTTGGGGAAACGAAGTTGAATTCGACGAATGACTTGGCCACCTATCTTGCGGATGGCACGGTGTATATTCAAGACTCTAACCTGGAGATCTTACTGTTGGAAGCCTCTGGCGCGTACGGAAACCGGGACATCACCAGGAATGCATACGATCATGTGAAGGGTGCTTTTGGGCTATATACAATGATCAAGGCGATTCTATTGAAATACCCCTGTGCCGACCCCACTCTCTTGAACAAAACCAGTGTTCTATTCCTCCACGCCAGCTCCAGAGGTATTTTTTTTTATTATTATTACGCAAGAAAGAAGAGAGTGGGCACTCATCTTTTTGTTTTAGACAACAACATTCGCTTGTGGCGGATGGCTCCAACAAAATGCGGCAAGCTTCTTCTGCTTGAACGACTCGACAAAAGTTCCATTTGCCTTGATCCTGGTGATGTAGGTGCTATGATCAACTTGATGCAGTTCCTATGGTCTGTCAAGGTTAGTATAATAGGTAAAGGTCTGTCTGTACCCCTTACGCTGACCTTCTTTTTTTTCTTTGTTTTACATATCAAATAGTTTCATACTGAACAAGCCATTGCTGGTGTCAAGGCGTTGAAGGCTTCGCATGGGAAGCGGATCTCCTCCAATCAATATCGGGATCTCCCCCCTCTTGTTAGTTATATCCACCCCACCGCCATCAAACCCAAAAAAACTGAATCTGTGTCTCGCATGTGCGATTTGGACCCCGTCTCTTTCCTCTAGGCATCTTCTATCTTCCCTTCATCATATACCCTTCTTTATACATGTGTTACTTTGATCAAATTTTATGATAATAAAAAAGAATATATACTTTGTATCTCTCATCATTTTGTCTTCCAAAAATATTTTAATGTACGTCATGTAGAACAGTGGATGTGATAGAACTTGGAATTTATAGACTCTTATCTGGGCCACGCCAGAAATCAAAAAATAAGTGTAAGTTATTTAAACGCCGCTTCGCATGATTTTCTAATTTTTTTTTTTTTTCCTCCCTCATCTTTCTTCCTTTCTTTCTTTTCTTCTTTTTTTCTTCACCAGTATGACCTCATTGAGGTTGTGATAATCTTATATTAGTTTTAGGGGGTTAGTTCAGAAGAATTTTTCACATCAAGGATGACAAGATGCACGGAGAAAACCTATCATTTTGGATTCAAGATTTGAAAACCACCATTAGTTGACTTGTTGGAGCTGCCATTGGGTTTTTAGTTTAGTGTTAGTTTGTCTATAGTTTTTGTATCTACATGTAAATAAAATATGTCTCTTTTTGCATGCTTCAATGAAAAATGTTTCATTAGACTCACTCCTTTTGTCTTGTTCAAGAGATTCCTTTTTTACCACCATCGCTCCCCTTTTGATGAACGTTGACAGTTGTTGTTTTTCAACATTTTAAATTAATGTTAAACTTGGAATCAGGGGCATTTGAAAAGGCGCAAAACAAAGATTCATGAAGGAAACATTTGATTTTAGATGTCGTGGGATCTGGGACCATCTGTTGGACTTGGAGTGACGATTGCCCACCGCAATACTTCTAGTTTAGCTTTCGTCGTTGAGTTTGTCGTTGTATTGTAGTTTATATCAACATCTGGATAAAGTATGTCCTGTTTTGACTTATATGTCATTTGTCTTTATATGCTGTATTCAGCTGGAGAGTTCCTCCCCCATTCCCTCACCTTCTCCAGTTTAAATGTTTGAGGCCTTTTTTCTATAATTTTGAAGGTTTCCTTTGTACTTTTTGAATAAAAAATATCCTTAAAAAATAATAAGATTATTTGTGTATAATATATGTATTGAAAAAGTGTAGTTTTTTGTTGCTGCAATGCCGATGATACTTCAATAAATATGAAATCTAGAAGGATAGTCATCACCATAATTGACTTGTGATTAATCTTTATATGCATTCTGTGTTTGGCGGATGATTTATCTATTTTTTTTTTTTTTTTTTTTTTTTGGTCTCCCATTGGATTTGCTACTTTAATGATCACTAATGTAAAACGTTTTGCTCCGTTGACTGCATGTATTATAATACCCTATATTTACCATCTTCAATCCCAGACCCGCGTAATTTCAACGAAGAAAAAAAACTAGTGCGTATTTATTTATTGATGTCACCATCATTAAGCCGCTTGTTTCAATAGATATTGAAAACGGTAACAGTATCAACATTATCATAGTCGTCCCATGCACAGTCCAAGAGACCTGTATTGTCATAGAGGAGCATCCATATGTTTTCTAAAAAACTTCCGGTCAGACATATATGCCAACTCTTCCTACCAGATGCAGTCAAATCGATCCGTACAACTTCAATCTCCAAACTGTGCTCATCAAGTTGAAAATGACTGCAAAGTATTTCTTGCTGTAAAATTGTTAAGGCAAGACTCTCTTCAGAATGAGGTTTACGTAATACCGAATATTTCTTGGGTGTCAGCTGAAGATAATAATCCAGATGCGATTCATGAGCACGGTGATGAATGGAGATTGTGGATTTGTTACCCAAGTCAAAATTGACGGAGCGATCGGACAATTCGTCAGAAAAATCGAACAAGTGTCGTATTTTCTGTGTTGCAAATGTTGGTATGGAGGATATTCCATAGCTAAATTGTGTTCCAATCAAAAATAGAAGGCACAACTTGTCGTTGGTATCCATGATCTCGAATAACTTCAATTTGACCGAAAGCAAAGTGGTAATATTCCAATGAGTCACTTGATTGATTTTGTCCTTATACTTTGAGAGAGGCAAGATGGCATAAAATCGATCCTCTATACGTAGATATTGATATAAAATAAAACCTTTACTGTCAATTTAAAGAAAAAGTAAATGTCAACTTACCGTTTTTACTCGCTTTGGAGTGCAGGATCTTTTCCAAAAAGCTTTTGTCATTGAGCTGTGCGACCATGGCATAGTCCATACGACCGAGTATTTTTCGTTTTTCCTCAAGTTCGTATCTATTACGAACCTCAAAATCAAATTTAAAAAATGGCAAGCCCACCAATGCGTCTGCGGAGATTCCAATAAACCAATACTTTAGGTTGTTTTTCTTTTTTGCAATATGGTATTCGCTGATCACCCAAACACGAGATGACCAATCCGTTATGAGACTAAGCAAAAATCCCATGAATTGTACGATAAGCTTATTTCTGCTAACGACGTAATACTTCCATGGTACTGCTGGGTGACCATATCTATTTTTCTTAAAGCGAGATTCCCAATCCTTCGCAAGCGCAATTCCTTCGTCCCAGTGTTTAAACAAATTATCAAAAGCAGTGTAGAGATCTGTCTGTGTTTGATTTTTCTCGGTAGCTGCGTCTGCGCAACGATGATGATTGATTGGAGAACCAATTTGGCTGATGTTGTATAATTCTTCAACTACTATCTCAGGACGAAGGTCGTAAAGTTCGTAGAGGCTACAATGTGGGTAGGCATCCATAAAACAATGGATATATTTTGTCACCAACTGTCTTAACACCGGATCTTTTGGTACGTCGATGTCGTCGAGAAATTCCTTGTCCAGTTCAGCAAGCTTATCAATATTTACGTGAATGAGATAATAAATATAGACACTACATTCATAAAGTTTGGTCAAGATATTTGAATTTTCAATCGATACGTCCTTCAAATGTTGCATGTGAAGATCAGGTACTGCCAAAATTTAGGTGGCTCGTTCGTAAATGTTGCTCATTTGATGGATAGTGGCTTTACGTCGTTCATAGTTAGTTTGATCCACACAAATCGCATCCACCCATACGTACTTGATGGATTTCAAATCGGGTTCCTTCATCATCATTTGGCAAAGTATCTGAAAATCTTTCAAGTCAAACGACGTAATTGATGCTGTATATCCAACTTGTGTATCAACCGATGTTTCATGTAATTCGCCCCAACGGTAGGATAATGCAACAAAGTTTAGTTCTTCTGAGTTTCTTTCCAGTGGTTTTTCAACACAGCGGATGATATAGTCGTTGGCGGCCTTTTCAATATCGACAAGTACAACATGAAATGGTTTTTCTTGTTGTTGCTGTTGCTGGTTGTTGTCACAGGTTAATTCTACAAAAAATAAATTCTTAGTTTTTCGAAGTTGTTTTTTTTTTTTTTTTTTTTTTTTTTTTTTTACTTTTTCTAGGAGCCCATGACATACCTTGGAACAGATGTTCCACTGACTTGTCCTTAGTCATATTGATAAAGAAAGGGAATAAAGAGAATAGAAAAAGCCGTTAACAAGGAGGTATAGGGAATTGTACTGACACATGTGTGGCGTTTGAGGAGCTGCAATATCGTGTTTAAAGTTTGGGCTTGTCGTATTTGTCGCTTGCCAGTAATCATATCCCACACTATCACACTTGGTCATTCCTATACAGGTATAACACTCAACCTCAAGTATCCACAACTTTGGCATATACACTCATATATACAGGGAACCAACTTCCCAAGTTAGATCCATAGCCTCAAATTACCATTCTTCGATCACATCCACAGCCCCAAATAGCAGAACATTCCTTTTCCCCATTTTATTATAAAAACCCTTACTCATTTTGTTCAATAAAAACCATATCTGTTATATCACTTATTCTTTTAACGTCTTCGCATCAAATATTACAGGGCTAATTAGATTTCTACCGAAATTTGGTTGTTGGTCTCTTTTTTTTTTTTTTTTTTTTTTTTTTGATATTGATGAATAAAAGAACCAAGTCTAAACTTACTACGCTCAATGTATATCAGTTTTTCAATATTAAAGACCGATTTTCATCATGTTTGGACAGGTCACTGTCATTCACTTTGTTAACATTTTGGTACCTGATTTTTTTTTAGTGATTGCTGTCTTCTGAATTTCCGTTATTTTATTTCTCAAGGTCTGGGAATCGAGATGTCGACATTGAAAGGATCCGTTTATTTATTTTTGCACAACATTATTTTTCTTTAAAAAAAAAAAAACGATCACAGACAGATCCCATTATAAAACATGATATTAGCAAGTGAAATGAATATCCCTTCTGTTCGTTTTCATGCAATAAAAAATATCACACAGCGATCAACCCGACAAAATTGTCAATAGGTAGTTTGTAATATTTTCTTTATTGAATAAAATGAGATAAAAAAAATGGAATAATGAAAAACAAAGACGCCACTATTCTAAGCTAAACTAAAGCATCCCAGTGATGATACTGATTTGATTCGCTAATCAATGTACGTTTCCAGTTTTCTGAGCACCGCGTATTTTGGCGATATCGTTTTCATTTAAATACAAATGATCTCCGTCGTCGTCATGAGTTTCCAAAAGGTCACTTATCACAAATTCACATTGTCGTAATTCGACGCGCACCAACTCTTGGCAATTTTGAATGAACCTGCGTACACCACCAGAGGAGAGTTCACTTGCATCGCTTAAATACAATTTGCGCAGATTAGGGAGAAATACGGTCATTGCGTCCAAACTTGCATCCGTCAAGAGTGCACCCCCTAAATGAATCAGCTGGAGATGAGGATGCGTTTCGATAAAGTAAATAAAGGTGGCGCTGTCGATATCAAGAGCATCTTCAAGTCTTAGTTTCTTCAAGTGAGGCCAAAGAACCATCGTACTATCCCGCTTCTTTATGTTGCGTTGAAAGTCATTGGCGAAAGTCATGAGTTCGTAGCCGCAATACACAGTGATTTCAGTAAGGTGATGGCAATATTGAACTATTTCGTGGCAGGTATCGCTCATCATTTGAATATTGTTTAGTTCGATGGAGGTGAGTCGTGGACAGTGAGGTGGAAGGTGTTCTAGGCATCTGCTGGTAATGGGTGAGACTTCGTCTGTAAAATCCACATTTTCTATTGAAAGAGATTCCAAATGGGGGATGTGGGGCATCAAAAGTAAAAGTTTATAGTCATCGCAAGTGGTGTTTCTTAAAACCAGTCTTCTGATAGATTGTCCCATGGGTTGTTCTGTTGCAGCCAAACAGTCAAGCAATCGTTGCATGTGCCTGCGACCGACTTTCAGTTTTGGCTCCTGCCATAACAAATGATTGGCTACCGAATAAAATTGTTTGTTGACCAAGGTGCATGTATAAAGATCATTTTGTTCTTCAAACCATGGCCTATGACATACAGGATCATAAGGATCCAGTGGTTCAGCGACATGGTCAATAATGCATGCCAGGATTTCATTTGGAAGTTGTCGAGGATGAGGTGTAATAACGACTGTGCCATCAGGTTTCACTTGAATGGTACTTCGTTCATGATGAACAATTTCCTCGGCGTAGCGTCTTATTTTTTTGGTGTCACCACCTACAAAAATCAATACAGTACAAAAGTCAGTTCATTCTTTTCACCTAGTAAGTTGGATAATAGCCCTTCCTTTTTTTTTTTTTTTTTTTTTTTTTTACGCGTAAAATGTGAGTCTCCGTATTCATTATCATCAAAAACGCATTGGATGCCAATAGTTCTTCCCGTTCTATGTGGCTGATAATAATAATGAGAAAAATAATAATAGTTGTATCAGATTAAAGCATATCAGGCACCTTCCTTCTAGTCTCGTTATTAGAGATGGATCTGTACTAGTCATTACCCATTTCTTGTTTTGGGATTTGGAAGATGATGATGGTTGATCTGAGTGATCGTAGCGTTGGGATTTTTTTGTTGACTTTCTTGTTCTAAGCATGTTCTCTCCTAGTGATTGTATTCCAAAATGGATAATAAGCCTGAGAGAGTAACAGAAAACGGAGAGCGTTTGTTTCAACTGCCCCTTTACTTTAGCATTAAAGGTCCGCTAAAAACTTCTTTCTTTTTTTTTTTTAAAAAAAAAAAGGTGCATCGTTTAAGCCATAAATCATATCACATATAACGTAGCCGACACCTTAAAATACACAAATCACATTAGCCATAACTCATAATTATACCGCAGGAAATGATCCCTCCTATTGGAGAACGAGAAGCATATTTCAGGGGGATCTCAATAAAGAAAAGTTGGTGTGTTAAATAATCCATAAAGCATGAGCTGATGATGTAACCAGAAAGCTTACTTAATATGTACTTGTAGTATGCGTCATAGCCTGGATTTTGTGGATGTTCGTATATGATGAAGATTATTGATTTAAACATACACTTTAAAGTCAGTATGCATTGACGCCTTACCAAACCCAAACAGTCTGTGCTTGAAATGATGTTACACAGGAAGGTCACCAAAATAGAAGACAGCCTTGCAACAGCTCCCCATCACATCGCTGGATTCCGTTTGATTCACTAGCAGATACTCTCTCTTTTTTTCTAAAATAAATAAATAACATCCATGCGTAAATTCGGAACGCCGATTTAGGAATTAAATAGTTTTATGTGCAGCTGGAAATTGTTCTACGTGGAGTAATCCCGAAAATAAATAAATAAATAAACCATTCTCACGATCGACATCTGAGTATATCTACCATCACGAAATAAAAGAGCAGAAATTCATTTGACCTTAACGTTCAATGATAAATCAGGTACCCATATTTTTACCAAAAAAAAAAAAAGAGACGATCTAATATACTGTATAAGACGAGGCATGAAAATAGTGTGTATAAATCAATATCTTTTATTGAAGCCAACAGCAGTGAACACTAATCTAAAAGGAAAAGGCGATGGTAAAAAGGGATCTCTTGTCCAAGACAAGAGAGAGGGGCTAATGAGACATCGTTTACCAAAGAAAAAGCAAAAAGAGACAACGTTTTATTGAGATATAGATTCAAACTATAGAAAAACTAAGCTAATGATGACTTTCAAAAGCCAACTATAGATGCCTCCAGATCCTGGATCCAAAATGAAAGGGTTTCCCCATGCATGTTGTCATCCCTGTTTTTAAAACCCTTCTAAACTAATCCTGACACTAAGCTAAGTCCACCATAAGTTCAAGGAAGTCAAAATAGTGAAAATACAATAATTTTTTCATAAAAAAAAAGAAAAAGAAGAGAGAGTGAGAAAGGGCGCTCCCGTTAAAAAAATAAATAAATCGTGAGCGGCGTTCGAAATGTCATTGAGCCCAGCTCTTATGGCGTCCAGACCACAAAAATAGAATGATCTTTTTATTTGTAAAACAGAACACGCCATGTCTTTTTTTACTATACACAAAAAAAGAAATACCCTTTCTTGTCTTTTTTGAACACAAAACAAAAAAAGAGAGGACTGTACTTTTATTGGTATACACAAAAAAGGAGTTGTATTGATGGAGGTTCATGTATCCTTTGGGACATAAATAAACAAAAACAAAAACTCGAAATCATGAATCGCCTTCCCCCTACTCTTGCTCATGACTATAAATAATAATTATCACAGATACATTTTTAACGGTTAAAGTGAGGTTAACGTGCCAGCCTTTTTTTTTTCTGTTATTTTCTTGAAAAAATGATATTCAAATGCCAAGATGATAAAAAGGTTCCTGAAAAAAAGAAGCTACTTGCATGAATTGTTTTTAAACTCCATACTCCCAAAAAGGGCTCGAACGGAGATGATTCTTGCTTGAAGCCACCATTGGTGATCATAGGATGAAAATTCTCTCATTGTTACGCAAAAAAAAAAAAAACTTCTGTTGTCCAGCAGGATATATACATTGAAAAGAAAAAGAATCAACAAAAAGAGTCATTGTACCCTTTGTTACCATGGAACACCTTGCTCGTTTTTTTTTTTTTTTTGGCTCTTTAAATATGCAGAAACGAATTGAAAAAAAAACGAATTTGCACATGGGATTGTAGTTGTTGTTATTATTGTATTATCAGTAATGTCATAATGAGGACACTATAGTAATGGTTCAATAGTGCAAAACATATCATTTTTTTAAATGCACAATACAGGAGATATATATATACTATGACAACTAGATTAAAAACCTTCGTTCTAATGACAGTTTGATAATGTTCATCTAAGTTTATTCTAGTGAGAAATCCCAGCCATATCATCACGAAACCAAACGAAAGGGTTTTCCCCATGAGTGTTTGTATTTCTTTTTTTTTTCAAAATGCCCTTGGTTCACATTTTAACACTTATCCAAGTTCATTATGATAACATATGTAAAAAACATATAATATGTATTCCTGGAGTCAATGGTTTCGGGACACTCCCCACTTGGCATTTCCCCAAATTTCAAAAATGATAGTGTAAAATTCAGTGAGAGCTGATATCATATAAATCGATTGGTATAAAAAAAACAAAACACATCTACATTTAGTCACGAATTTTAACAAATACAACTAAACTAAAATTGGCACGTGTCCGCAATCCCATTACCATCCCTTCCCTTTGTTGGTTTTTCCATGGCGTAGGCTTCAACAATGATGGCGGCATTGGTTGTTTATCATCAAAACAAATGCATAAGAGGTTGATAATTTAACGAGAAATAAAGTATATTACTTTTTCTTGTGATAAGGATGTTTTCATTTGTTATCTATCATATGAGAACCTTGCCCTCTTCATTCCTTCCTTTTTTTTTTTTTTTTCTTACCGGATAAAATAACAAGAGGTACGTTGATGATTTATTGGTGGTTAGATGTAGTGTATATAATTATTACTGTTCTTATTTTGGTCCCGATGTCAAGACGCCATTCATTTATATAATAGGCCCCCCCCACCTTATGATTTAGGTTAGTACCTGGTAAAATAAAAATAAATCCAGTTTTACTGGGTATGAAATTTAGCCCCCCCTCCCTCTCGAAACAAATAGAAAGCATATATCACATAAGGGAATTCAAAAAAGGCCTTTTTTATTATAAACTAATTTATACCATATATCGTATATTTGTATACATATACATATACTAGGTGTGATTATTTTCACCATTTGAAGTGGTAACCAGTATATGGTCCATCGGAGCAGCTAAATTCCACATTGCCAGAGCCATGCAATGCCAACGGTACGATCATCAGCCTTGTTACAACAGTAGTTCCATCGACCACTATTCCATGTGCCAGTGCAGCCATAGTTAGGGAAAGCACAATCACTAAGAGCTCTCAAATCAGTAGTGGTTGGGAAAGTGTTAGATTCCTTGTCAGTGGTAATGTTCATGTCACCAGAGGTTGGTCTATCATCATTCGAGCTTATTGTAAAAGCGACCCATGCGTTTTTTTTTTTTTTTTTTTTTTTTTGCCACAACGATGTTTTGCCAAGGCCAACTGACCGTTAGCGAGAAGAAAAATCAATAAGGTGACGAGTTTTCTAGCTATATTTTTCTGTTTATGAAAATTTGTTGTTGTGGTGGATAAATGGAAGGGTTTATATACAAACTAACTTTTAAGGAACCGTCGCTCCAATCAGACCTTGACCGATATGTATCTCCACTGCGATCTTCTTTCTCTTTCCTATTTTATTTTTTACGATATTCTGTTCATTTTTGCCACTTCTTCTCTCACTTTTATGTAACCAATTTGGGCAATCTGGTTATTCTGCGATAGCATAATTTTTTATTTTTTGCATCCATTACTATTTCTTGTAAAAAAAAAAAAAAAAAAAAAAAAAAAAAAAGGGAGGGCTTAGGGCTACTACTTGTCTAAAAATTGGAAGACTTGGAATACAAAATCTATTCCTGTAAAGATCATTGACCTAATGAGGTATATAAAGAGCTTACTAATTATTGTTTTTTATAGGAGGTTTGATGATGACATCCACTACACCTCCTCCTTATTTATTGTTTTTAATGCTTGTGAAACCCAAACAATACCTATTTGGTCACAAGGCCTATTCAACTTCTTTGACAGAAAACCTTTTTTGAGTGACCCCTGATCGACAGACATCTGAGCGGACTTTTTTATCTGTCTCCCAAATCATATTAAAGTTCATCAATGCATAGTTGTACAAAATAAAAATAATGGAAATAAGCATTTTTGTCTAACGTCGTATTTCATGCATAGGGTATACCCAATTTGGCACACGGTATTTGAAACGAAATTCATGCAAAGAGTCCCTCCGAAATCAGGGGCCATTCATGCATTGTCATCTTTGGTGACATGGCGCCATTTCCAAAAGAAAAACTACCCAGCCAACCCGCCTCACTCTGATCAATTTCCAAAAAAAGAAAAAAAAACTCTTTGATTATGGAAAAATACCTGTTTATATATATATATATATATATCGTACTATTTTAAACTATACTAAATTACAGCATCCCAGTAATAATACTGATTTTAATTCGCTAATCAATTTTACATTTCCAGTACCATGAGCACTGCGTAATTTTGGTAAATGTCATCTTCATTCCATCAGACACCATCTCCGTTACCAGGGCATGAGTTTCCAAGACGTCAATCGCCACCAATGGAGCACATAGCAAAAAAAAAAAAAAAAAAAAAAAACGGGGGCAAGCACCAGCCCTTGGCATTTCTGGAATCAATCAACGTACGCCGTTAGAGAAGGCGACCCCCTGTGCGCGCCCTGTCTAATAAAAAAAAATTGGCGAAGATGACGGATAGACATGGCCCTTGCAAATGCGACTTCCATCGGTCCGAGGCCGCACTGTCGAAATAAATAGACTGAAGGGTGAGGAATGCGTTTTGATCAAATCAAATAAAAGTAACATTCGTCAATAATGCAAGGTGGCGTACCTTGCAAGCGCGAGGGCCAAGGCATTTCGCGGTAGTGTCCTTCTTCTTTTTCTTCATCAAATGCATCCACGCTTGACATTTGTGTTCTATCCATCATCACCATTTGTTCAGTCAGAGTCCTCCCCCCGACATTGTTTATACTAAGCTTTTTTTTTTTTTTTTTTTTTTTTTTTTTTGTGCCGTTGTTATTTCGCTCGCTGGCGAGTAGTGGCGTGGCGTCTACCCTTTGGGCTGTCCGAGCTCCGTTGGAAGCTGAAAGTTACGAGCGAGTGCAAAAGGTATAATAGCTAATGTTGTCTTACGATGCGTTTTCTTTTTATATGTAGTTTGGATAAATGTAAACAGACTATTTATCAATACATGTACTGTATTATATATACCATTTCAAGACTCAACTCAGCAAGAATTTTATGTTTTGTTTGTCACTTGTCATCATCCACAATTACGCGGTTATCCATCATAACGCAACAATTATACCTCGTCACTCACTAACATATTCTGACACTGGCTTTGTTTCATTTGGTCCACAATTAATATCAGAGATTAATCATCTTTCTATTCTATAATACACTATTTTATTCCCTCATCTCTCGAACTCTACCAATAATCCATTATCATCTATCATCACAGAAATGTATTATTCCAACATCCGCTTCCCCTACGTTTTACTATAAAAACCCAATATCATTTTATTCAACAAAAACCATATCTGTTATATCACCTACATGATTGACTTCTTCATTACAAACTATTACATTTCAAAGAAGAAAACTAGTGTTTTATTTAGTTATTTTTTGTTGGCATCCTCATTAGGCAACGTATTTCAATAGATATTGAAAACGGTAACAGTATCATCATTATGATAGTCGTTCCATGTACAGTCCAAGATAGATGTATCGGAAAGGGGGAGCATCCATATGTTTTCTAAAAAACTTCCGGTCAGGTATATGCTATAACAATTACCACTAGATTCATTCAAATCGATCCGTACAATGTCAATCTCCAAGCTGTGCTCATCAAGTTGAAAATGACTACAAAGTATTTCTTGTTGTAAAAGTGTATAGCCAAGAGTATCTTTATAATGAGGTTTAGATGATACCGAATATTTCTTGGGTGTCAGCTGAAGATAATAATCCAGTTGCGATTCATGAGCACGGTGATGAATTGAGATGGTGGATTTGTTGTTCAAGTCAAAATTGACGGAGCGATGGGACAACTCGTCAGATAAATCAAACAAACATTTTATTTTCGGTGCTGCAAATGTTGGTAATGAATTACTTGCGTAGTTATCTCGTTCTCCGTTCGAAAATAGAAGGGTCAACTTATCTTTGGTATCCATGATCTCGAATAGTTTCAATTTGACCGAAAGCAAAGTAGTAATATTCCAATGTGCCACTTGATTGATTTTGTCCTTATACTTTGAGTGGGGCAAAATGGCGTAAAAGCGATCCTCTACGCGTAGATATTAATATAAAAATATAAACTTTTATTGTCAATTTTCAAGACAAAAAAAAAAAAAAGTCAACTTACCGTTTTTACTCGCTTTGGATCCCAGGATCTTTTCCAAAAAGGTTTTTTCATTGAGATGTTCGCGCAGGACATGGTGCATACAACGGAGGATAAATCGTCTTCTGGGACGTTCGTATCCAACACAGGCCGCAAAATCAAATTTAAAAAATGGCAAGCCCTCCAATGCCTCTGATGAGATTCCCATGAACCAATACTTTAGGTTGTTTTTCTTTTTTGCAATATGGTATTCGCTGATCACCCAAACACGAGACGACCAATCCGTTACGAGACTACGCAAAAATCCCATGGATTGTACAATAAGCTTGTTTTTTCTAACGACATAGTACTTCCATGGTAATGCCGGGCGACCATGTCTATTTTCCTTAAAGCGAGATTTCCAATCCTTTGCAAGTTTATTTATTTGGCGGTGAAACAGATCATCAAAATCGGTGTAGGGTTCTGTCTGTGTTTGATTTTTCTCCGTAGAACCCATTTGGCTGATGTTGTGTAATTCTTCAACTATTATTTCAGCATCAAGGTCGTGAGGGTGGTCCAGGGTATGTGGGCGGAAATCCATAAAACAATGGTTATATTTTGTCACCAACCGTCTTAACTCCGGATCATTTGGCACGTCGATGTCGTCGAGAAATGCATTGTCCAGTTCAACGATCTTATCCTCAACGCCCTTATCAGCATTTGCATGAATGAGATAATAAAGATAGATACTATATTCATAAAGATTGCGCATGATATTATCATTTGTTTCCGATACGTCCGTTAAATGTTGTTTGTGAAGATCAGGGACGGCCAAAATATAGGTGGCTCGTTCGTAAATGTTGCTCATCTGATGAATGGTGGCTTTACGACGCTCATAGCTGGTTTGATCCACACAAATCGCATCCACCCACACATACTTGATGGATTTCAAATCAGGTTCCTTCATCATCATTTCGCAAAGTCTATAAAAATCGTTCAAATCAAATGATGTGATAGATGCGATATAGCCACATTTCGTATCAACCGATATTTCTTGTAATTCGCCCCAACGGTACGATAATGCAACAAAGTTTAATTCTTCTGAATCCAATGGTTTTTCAACACAGCGGATGATTTTATCTTTGGCGGCCTTTTCAATATCAACAAGTACAACATGAAATGGTTTCTGTTGCTGTCGCTGTTGCTGAGTGTCGTCACAGGTTAATTCTACAAAAAAAAAAAAAAAAAAAAAAAAAAAGAGTTATTCGTTGTTGTTGTTGTCGCTCTTTTACTTTTTCTAGGAGCCCATCACATACTTTGGAAGAGATGCTCCACTTGCTCATCCTTAGTCATATTGATAAAGAAAGAGGACAAAGAGAATAGAAAAAGCTGTTAATAAGGAGGAATAAGGAATTGTATTTTTCTGATACATGTGTGGCGTTTTGAGGAGCTGTAATACCGTATTTAAAGTTTGGGCTTGTCGTATTTGTCACTTGACATTCCTAAACAGGTACAGTATAACACTCAGCCTCAAGTATTCACTACTTAGACATATACACTCATATCTACAGAGAACAAACTTCCCAAATTACAGCCATAGCCTCAAATTACCGTTCTCCGATCGCAGCCACAGCACCAAATGGCAAAACCTTCCTTTTCTCCATTTTATTATAAAAACTCTCACTCATTTTATTCAATAAAAACCGTATCTGTTATATCATTTATTCTTATAACGTCTTCTCATCAAAAATTTCAGGGCTAATTAAATTTCTACCAAAATTTGGTCGTTGAAGGCTGGTTTTTTTTTTTTTTTTTTGATATTGTTGAATAAAAGAACCAATTCTAAGCGTACTACACTCGATATATATCAGGTTTTCTGTATTAAAGCCCAATTTTAAACATATTTGGACAGGTCACTGTCATTCATTTTGTTAACACTTTGGTACCTGATTTTTTTTAGTGATTGCTATCTTTGAAATTTCCGTTATTTATTTTCTCAAGGGCTGGGAAGCGAGATGTCGACATTGAAATGATTCATTTATTTATTTTTGCACAAAGTTATTTTTTTTTAAAAAAAAAAGATTTTTTGACACACTTATGATTGTTGTTACAAAAATGAAGGTGAATAAAGTAGAGTTGGGAAAAGACACAATTCAGCCAATGTAACAACTCATAAAGATAAACAATCGTAATATATCGGCCACTCACACCTTTTCTCCAACCATTGCATCTTGTTAGATGATGACTTTGTATTTCTCTTACATGATACCTGATCGACTCGGATTACTGGCTTGATTGTAAGAGAAAGAGGTAAATTATCAGACGCATGATCTTTATGGCGCGCCAGCAGACTGTTTTTTGCAAAATAGATATCGGATGGCATTCATTAAAATAGACTGCAAGAATATTTAAACGCCGTCTCGCACGATTTTCTATTTTTATTTATTTTTTCTCACCCTCCCCTTTTTTTCCCTTTTCTTTTCTTTACTACATCTTCTTTGTGAGTCTCAATGAGGTATAAGTCATCTTGGATTAGTGGTTAGTATGCGAATTAGGGGCATTTTGAAAATGCAATACAAACATGCATGGGGAAACCTTGTCATTTTGGATCCAGGATCAGATGCCGCCATTAAACTTGTCATTAGGCTTGTTTGAAATGGTCATTAGCTTAGTTTTGCACTAGTTATCATAGTTTATATATCTGTATATGAATAAAAAAAAATATGTTTTATGACCTCTAAATCAAACTTCGCCCTTTAGTTTATTGTTGAGACGTCAGCTGAACATCTCCCTTATACATCCTGCGTTAGGTCTCTTTTAGCAATCGTCTCCTCTACCTTTTAGATAAGTATTGACCATCCCAGCTTAATCTTGTGTTTATGCTTCAATAAAATATATCCTATTTCCTTTAAACCAATAAACGTGGCCTTTCTTTTCAACCTGACGCTGCCAGTAAGTGAGTAAAGTTGAAGAAATCTTTTGTACTGAGGAAAGTTGCCGCCTAGTTCTCTGGCCATGAAAAACAACTAGCATGACGGAGATCTAATTATGGTGAAAGTTGCATAAATATAGCCAGGTACCAAAATTTAACCAAGAAGCGTGACAGAGACTCCATTCAGAATCGATGAAAAGGATGTCTTTAGTATGTACTGTGCCGTATTGTACAGTACTTTGAGAACTGGTATTCATAGGGCGAAATACAATATTCATTCAACTACAGGAAAAAAAAAGTTAGTGTTACGTCCCTTTGTGTAACTTTAAGGTATTTTCCAAGCCCTCATGTGTCACACATCTACCTGAGAAATACTTTCTCCTATTTTTTAGAAACTTCTTTTTATCTTCTTCTATTATTTCTTTATCAATATGACTAAAGACGACTCAATGGAACATCTCATTCAAGGTACTTTACTGTATCATAAAAAAAAAACAAGAGAGGGGAAAAAAAAAGAGCGAATAATTAATTAATCACCTGTGCTCGACTCGACTTTTCCTATGAAATTAGCTTGCGACGGCGCTCTGCAGCCACAACTGGAAGAACCATTTCAAATTGTTCTCGTCGACATCGACATAGCCGCCAACCATGGGGCAATCATTTGTGTTGAAAAGCCATTGGAATTGAACGCGGAGGAATTAAACTTTGTAGCACTATCTTATCGATGGGGCGAGCTACAAGAGCAAGTCATTGATACACACCTTGACTATTTGGCAACTATTACATCATTTGATTTGGATGATCTTTTTAAGCTTTGCAAAATGATGACCTTTGAACCCGATATGGAATCTATCCAGTATCTGTGGGTGGATGCAATTTGTGTGGATCAAACCAATTACGAGCGACGAAAAGCCACGATTCATCGAATGTCCGAGATTTACGAAAAAGCCACCTATATTTTGGCTGTCCCTGATCTTCACAAGCAACACCTGATGAATGTATCTCTAGTAAATCATAGAATTTGGTGTAATGCATTTTATGAATTTGATGCAAATGATAAGTATGGTAAATATATTTATCACCTCATTCAAGGAAATACGGAACAACTCATTCAAATGGACGATAAATTTCTCGATAATATCAATGTGCCATCTGATCCTGCATTAAGACAATTACTGACAAAATATACCAGTTACTTTGTTGATGGGTTTACAGAACCTCAAAACGACTATCACTATTATAATCCTGAGGAAACACTTGAACATTTATACCAAGCATATCAAGGTTCCCTGACAAACCCTCTCCGACAAGGTGTTGATCAGACTGGAAAAAGTCAAACTCAGAAAGGTGATGATAGTCCTTTGGAAAATTTGAATCATTACGATGAAGCGGTTAGCCTTCTGGAATCTTCTGGTGATCGTTCTTCCATCATGGAAAAAATTGGCAAAACTGACCAGTGCTGGATTCATCCTATCATGGGAAGAAAGAAAGTTATACGACAGGCCATGGAATTTTTGTGTGACCTCATCAAGGATTGGTCCACTCGTGTTTGGGTGATTAGCGAATACCACATTGCAAAAACGAAAAACAACCTCAAGTATTGGTTTATTGCACTCTCATCAGACGAGCTGTGGAGGTCGTCATTTTTTAAATTCGATTTTACCAACCCTGCATTCTCCTCTGCCATCAAAGACATTACCTATTCTTATCTAACGCTCATTCACAATCCAAATACTCCTGTCCACCTATGTTTCCATGATTTAATCATCGACCAGCTCACCACGAAAACATTTTTAGAAATGATACTGAACTCAAAAGCTAGCAAAAATGGTATTACTCTTTTTTTTTTTTTTTTTGAAGGGAAGGGTATTAAAAGTACACGTTTATTTAATAATCCATGTAAATCGCTAAATGTGGGTTAGAGGATAGATTTTATGCCGTTTTGCCATTATCTAAGTATAAAGACAAAGTCGACCAAGTGGCTGATTGGAAAATCAATACGATGACCTCCGTCAAATTAAAACTATACGAGATCATGGACACCAAAGACAAATTGCTGCTTTTATTTTCAGGCGGACAATGGAGATCCATGAAGATATGTGAAGGTTTACCGACGTTTGCCACATCACTTATCACTGGCTTTCCTATCGATACCTTGGGGTATCCATGCAACTTTGATTTAACCAACGAATGCACCATCCAACTCCGTCAGGATGCTGCTCATGCGCCGCCCCTGCATTATCTTCACCTGTCACCCGCAGAATACTACGTGAAGCGTAAACCCTACAAGGATCAGAATGCTTCAGCACTTTATGGGCTTAAACAAATAATAGGTAGTCTTCTTCAACTCGATGCGTGCCGCTCCACTGTTGACATCGTATACATTAATTACTTCCCCGAGAAAATCAGAGAGCCATCCACTTTTGAAGAATCGAAAAAAGACCTGAACACGCCTGATTATAGTATTGACCTGATCGGCAGTTTTAAAGAAAATAAATGGATAGTAGGCAATGGATTTATATTATCGGCATTTGGTCGCTCTGTATGCGATTATTACGAAAATAGTGATCATGATATTTTTTTTAATATTTATTGAAAAAAAAAGAGAGAGAGGAATCTATGATGATCCAATCAATAAACAATAAACTGTTTCTTCCATTTTAAATAAATGATATTAGTATCATATTCATATAAAAGGCTATGATGGAGAATGCGTAGAAGGAAAATGCTATTTCAACACGATTACAATCTCACAATGTGATATACAAGAATTGTTTTTATGCTTTTTTTATTCGTGTGCTTCTCACTCTAGTTAAAGAAACACTCTGGTGTTTGACACAATAAGAAAGTATCGTTTAATCTAGACAACAATCTATCATTCTTCTAGATCGAGTTTTGGTTCCTGGTTTTTTTTTGGGGGGGGGGTCTCCAATTCAGAGAAATTCCATTGCGGCGAGGGATGTCTCTGGAGCCTAACCGTCATGCTGAGGTTTGTGTCTACTGGTCTCCTCCCACCCCTCCCCCCCAAAAAAAACAATCACCGACAGATCCCATTATATAATATGAAATAAGCAAGTGAAATGAATACCCCTCCTGTGCGTTTTCATGCAGTAAGAAAAATCACACTCCAAACAACCCGACAACAATGTTAATTGGTACTATGTCATATTTTCTTTATTGAATAAAATGAGATACAAAAATATAATAATGAAGAAAAAAAAAAAAAAAAAAAAAAAAAGACGCTACTATTCTGAGCAATACTAAAGCATCCCAGTGAATAATACCGATTTGGTTCGCTCAATCAATGTACGTTTTTCCCCGTTTTCTGAGCACGGCGTATGTTGGCGATATCGTTTTCTTTCAATGACACCTCATGCACGTCGTTGTCAAGAGTTTCCAAAAGATCCGTCATCATAAATTTACATTTTAGTAATTCGACGAGCACCAGCTTCTGGCAATGTTGAATGAGTCGGAGTAGAGCACCAGAGGAGAATTCGCTTGCATTGTCTAAAAGCAATTGGCGAAGATGAGGGAGGAATACGGTCAATGCGTCCAAACTTGCATCCGTCAAGTGTGCATCCCTTAAACGAATCAGCTCGAGATGAGGATGACTTTTGATAAAGTCGATAAAGGTAGTGCTGTCGATATCAAAAGCATGGTCCAGTCTTAGTATCTCCAAATGAGGCCAAAGAACCATCTTCTTTATGTTGTTGCGTTGAAAGAGATTGGCGGAGGTCATGATGTCGTAGCCGCACGTCACAGAGAGTTCAGTAAGGTGGTGGCAATAATGAGCTATGGCGCGGCCGGTATCGCCCAACGTTTGATTGTTGTTTGGTTCGGGGGTAAAGAGTCGTGGACAGCGTCGTGGAAGGTATTCTAGGTTGCTGCTGCTGGTAAGGGGTGAGACTTTGGTTGTAAAATCCTCAGTTCCATTTAAAAAGGCTTCCAAATCGCTTATCTGACCCATCGGACGTAAGTATTGAGAGTCGGCGCAACTGGTGTCTAGTAAAACCAGTCTTCTGATATATTGTCCCAGGGGTTTTTCGGTTGCACCCAAGCAGTCCAACAATTGTTGCATGTGCGTGCGACTGACATACAGTGTCGGCTCCTGCCATAACACACGATTGGCTACCGAATGAAATTGTTTGTTGACCAAGGTGCATGTATAAAGAGCTCTTTGTTGTTCAAACCCAAACCATCGTCCATTATGACAGACAGAATTATGTGGAATTAGTAGTCCAGCGGCATGGTCAATAATGCATTCCAGGATTTCATTTGGAAGTCGTCGAAGATGAGGTAGATTAGTGACTGTGTCATCAGATATCACTTGAATGGTACTTCGTTCATGATGAATCATTTCCTCGTCGTAGCGTTCCATTTTTTCAGTGTCACCATCTACCAAAATTAATACAGTACAAAAGTCAGTTCACTCTTTTTATCTAGTAATTTGGATAATAGCCCTTCCTTTTTTTTTTTTTACGTGTAAAATGTGAGTTTCCGTATTTTTTATCATCAGAAACGCATTGTATGTCACTAGTTCTTCCTGTTCTATGTGGCTGATAATAATAATAATAAAAGTAGTATCAGTATTAAAGTATATCAGTCACCTTCCTTCTAGTCGCCTTATTAGCGATGGATCTGTACTAGTCATTACCCATTCCTTGTTTGGGGATGTGGAAGATGATGATGGTTGATCTGAGTGACCGTAGCGTTGGGATTCTTCTGTTGACTTTCTTGTTCTAAGCATGTTTTCTCCTAGTGATTGTATTCCAAAATGGATAATAAGCCTGAGAGAGTAAAAGAAAACGGAGGGCGTTTGTTTCAAGTGCCCCTTTAGTTTAGCATTGAAGGTCCGCTAAAGTCTTCTCTTTTTTTTTTAAAAAAAAAAAGTGCATCGTTTAAGCCATGAATCATATCACGTATAACGTAGCCAACACCTTAAAATACATGAGTCACATTAACCATAATTCATAATGATACCGCTGGAAATGACCCCTCCTATTGGAGAGCGAAAAGCATATTTCAGGGGAATCTCATTAAAGAAAAGTTGATGTGTTAAATAATCCATAAAGCATGAGCTGATAATGTAGCGAAAACGCTCACTTAATATGTGCTTGTTGTATGCGTCATAGCTTGGATTTTGTGGATGTTCGTATATGATGAAGATTATTGATTTGAACACACACTTTAAAGTCAGTATGCATTGACGCCCTGACCAAACCCAAACCGACTGTGCTTGAAATGATGTTACACACAAAGGCCACCAAAATAGAAGCCAGCCTTACAACGCCTCCCCGCAATAGTGGATCCCCATCACATCGCTGGATTCCGTTTGATTCATCAGCAGATACTCTCTCTCTCTCTCTTTTTCTCTAGAAACTGATGTTATCATCTTGGAAACAAACGTATGAGTTCCCAAGTCCAGTTTCCTAAATAACCTCATACCATCAAATCATCATATTTGGGCAGGATTTCTGAGCGAAGAAAGTGTATTGTAAAATATGATTTCCTCCTGTTCCGTGTTTTCAGACGAAGGAGGGGATCACACTCATACTCCGACCGCTTTTTTTTTGTCCCGAGAGTTTGTTTATTATTTTTGCCTGTTGATCTATGGTATGATCGCTTGCTCTCCTATCCCCTTGATCATCATTCTATTTATTTCATGCGAAGTGGTCCCAAAAATACAGCAATTTTTTAAAATCCATTTTGATATATATATATATAACTCTCACGTTTACCGGTATTTCACATTTGCTTATCCGTCTATTGATGTTGATGCTTAAACTATCATCAAGTAGCGTTTATCACTCGAATCTTTTGAAAGTCGCTCAGATGGTATCATGCAGTGGGTGACCTTGCGTTTGGTCTTCCTTTGTGCATAAAATTACCTGCCTCCCTTAATATCTTGGTCACTGCTGATAAACACCACCCCCCTAACGATAATATCACGGATCTGCATCTACCCTTATAACTTAAAAAATAAAACTCAGTCCCTGCATTATGGGGTGACATGTCATTCTTCTGGGAAGTTATCGGACGCCGTTCTGATTGCGTTGAACTTGATGGAGCATTAGCTGGAGATTCTGGCTATATGAGTTCATCTGAATAGTACCGGAACGCGCTTCTATGATGAACATCTATGGGATGCTCGATGTATGCGCATACGACTCGAACTTGAAGACACCCAAAAAAAAAAAAAAAAAAAAAAAAAAAAAAAAAAAAGATAATCTGGATTCGAAAGTTCGATTTCATACATATAAAAGAAAAGAGGAGGTGGTTTGAATTTGTGTGTGTACTTCAAAAGAAAGAAAAGAAGAAAAAAAAAAGGGGGGGCGTAGGCAGTATGCGTTTTATTATCTGTAGACTGTCGATCGTTAGCATATGGAACAAGGCAAAGAACAAGACGGAAAAAAGAAGAAGTGTAATTTTAATATAGCAACCATGTTGATTGGATGTTGATCGGAGAGGAGGGCCTATATAAACGTGAACGTATAACAGAGAAAATGGATGATAACCCCCCAAATCCCTGCTTGCACCTCAAACAAAAACTTTGAAATATAACTGCCCACCATGGTCAACCTATTGTTTGTCTTATCACTTTTTGTTCCCATTGCCTTTGTAGCTGGTCAAGGGTTCAAGTATGACGAAGATGGCTATTCTTCCATGTTCGATGAATATCTTGGACCCAAATGGACGGAGGAAGAGGACACGGTGATAATGCATTACTTGGCCAATCCTGTTACTCGATGATGGATTGTGGCTTTGGTGAATAGAGAGAAAATAGAGAGAGAGAGAGAGAGAGAGAGAGAGAGAGAGAGAGAGAGAGAGAGAGAGAGAGAGAGAGAGAGAGAGAGAGAGAGAGAGAGAGAGAGAGAGAGAGTGCGAATTAAAAAGGGCATAGGCTGAAACCATTTTTATTTTTTGTGGGCGTTTGTGGAATAGGTACGCTTAACTGTATTGAGGGAAAATGTCAAAGAAAGCGACCTAGTGCGGATTGTGTGGCTGCGGGTCAGATAAGGACTGGAGCTAAATGCTGTTGTCCTGCCATGGCCAACCCGCACGTACAGGGCCAGCCTTGCAAATAGTTGTCACAGTGATATGGCATACGTGAATTGTTCTGGCTGTAAGTAAAAGGTTGGGTTGTCCAAAAAATTATTAAATAGAAAAAGCTTATGTAATATTTGATAGAAAATAAGACGACGTTATAAAAAATAAGTGATATATCAGATATAGTTTTTATTGAATAAAATGAGGAAGGGTTTTTATAATAAAATGGGGAATAGGAAGGCTGTGTGATTTGTGGCTGTGGATGTGGTCGAAGAATGGTAATTTGAGACTATGGGAAGTTGGTTATCTGTAGATATAAGTGTATATGCCTAAGTAGTGGATACTTGAGGCTGTGTTTTATACCTGTATAGGAATGACAAGTGTGATAGTGTGGGAAATGATTAGTGACAAGTGACAAATACGACAGCTTATCTGATTTCGTTACTATTTTATTATTTTTATTTATAGCGCCAAATTACAAGTGCTGCAATGGTACTTGCCCTACAGGCTCCTGCAATACATGATGACGACCCAAGTAAAATGAAAAAGAAAAGGTCAATACACATGCATCGTACAGTTTTCATCAAATAGTGTCGAATAATTTCAACCTATCTTGAATAATCGAATAAAAAGTGCACTACCGTTATTTTGCTCGCTGGTAGATCTCACACGGCATATCACAGGAGCAGGAGTTTAAAGGCGAAATTTTGGACCTCTGAATTGTAAAGACATATGAAGGATAATGTACATAGGACTAGTATATCCATGGTTACAAACGCAACACATTCCGAGTAGAAGAATGACATGTTCTTTTACTTTTTATTATTTTTTTTCCCATTTGTGTGTGTATTTTTATTGGCTTGATCTTGCGATGTGCCAATCCTGCCGTCGCCGCCGTCGCTAAAGTCCCCGAGCTACTGATGCTCTTTTTTTTTTTTATGGAAGTATTCACAAATTGAACAGACGAAGAATCATCAAAGCCATGATTGAAGGTGATGTCTACATCCATAGCATATCTAAATTTTTAAGTGATGCTCGAGCATGAGTATGATCATGCCTGATAGTAAGTGGTCAAAAACTACCAACATTCCCTAGAAATTTAGGTGGAAGGGAGTAGCCTTAGCGGGTGAACTAGAACGCAAACGTTTGGTAGAATACTGAAAAAAAACCAGCTGTATTCGCGACATTATTCACGATCCGATGCCTTAGAGATGATGGTTAATGAAAAGAGCATATTTTATTGGGGCATATTGGAAGATACTAAAACTAAGAGTACGTGTACATCGTAATAAAAGATCTAAGAAAGGTAGAATGAGAGGAACTCAAGTAAGGTCTGAAGAATGATCAACACTAATCTAAAGGAACGACTGTCAAAAGGTAAAGTAAATAAATAACATTCATGCGTAAATTCTGAAACGCCGATTTAGGAATTAAATAGTTTTATGTACAGCCGGAATTTGTGTTCTACGTGGGGGTAATCTCGAAAATAAATAAATAAATAAACCATTCTCACAATCGACAGCTGAGTATATCAACCATCGCTAAATAAAGTAGCAGAAATTCAATAAGATTGAATCACAGAGAAGATTGCTAGAAACATTAAAAATTCAACATTTAGTTCTAAAAAAAAAAAATAGAGACCATCTAATATACTGTAAAAGACGAGACATGAAAGTGTGTAGAAATGAATATCTTTTATTTAAGCCAACATCAGTGAACACTAATCTAAAAGGAAGAGGCGATGGTAAAAAGGGATCTCTTGTACAAAACAAGAGAGAGAGGGAACTAATGAGACATCTTTTACAAAGAAAAAAAAAAGGGACAACGTTTTATTGAGATGTAGATTCAAACTATAAAAAAACTAAGCTAATGATGACTTTCAAAAGCTAACTATGGATGCCTCCAGATCCTGGATCCAAAATGAAAGGGTTTCCCCATGCATCTTGTCATCCCTGTTTTTAAAATCCTTCTAAACTAATCCTGACACTAAGCTAGGTTCACCATAAGTTCAAGGGAGTCAAAATAATGAAGAGGCAATAATTTTTCATAAAAAAAAAAAGGAAAAAAGAAGAGAGAGAAAAGAAAAAGCAAAATGGGCCGCTCCCGTTAAAAAATAAATAAATCGTGTGCGGCGTTCGAAATGTCGTTGAGCCCATCTCTATTGGCGTCCAGACCAAAAATAGAATGATATTTATTTGTAAAACAGAAAACGCCATGCTTTTTTTTTTTTTTTTTTTTTTGTGTATATGTTCATATGATATCAAAGGATTAGAGATATACAAATAAAATTAGCTTTTTAAAATTCATGACGATCTTGTTGGTGGTTAGTTGTCAAGTGACGAAGTTGAAAGTCCAAACAATGATAATGGCACATTCTTTGAGAGACTTCACTATTACTTTTTCTTGTGATCAAGGATGTCTTCGTTTGTTACCTATCATATGAGAACTTCGACCAATTCTTTCTTTCCTTCCTTTTTTTTTTTTTTTTACCGAATAAAATAATGAGAGGTGTGTTGACGATTTATTGGTGGTTAGATGTAGTGTATATAATTATTACTGTTCTTATTTTGGTCCCGATGTCAAGGCGCCATTCATTTATATAATAGGCACCCCCACTTTATGATTTAGGTTAGTACCTGGTAAAATAAAAATAAATCCATTTTCACTGGGTATGAAATTTAAACCCCCCTCCCTCTCGAAACAAATAGAAAGCATATATCACAGAATGGAATTCAAAAAAGACCTTTTTTATTACAAAATAATTTACATCATATATCGTATATTTGTATATATATATATATATATATACTAGGTGTGATTTTCACCATTTAAAGTCGTAACAAGTATATAATCCATCGGAACCACTGAATTCCACATTGCCAGAGCCATGTAATGCCAACGGTACGATCATCTGCCCTGTTACAACAGTAGTTTCATCGACCATTATTCGTATGTGCCAGTACAGCCATAGTTAGGGAAAGCACAATCACTACGAGCTCTCAAATCAGTAGTGGCTGGGAAAGTGTTAAAGTGCTTGCCAGTGGTAATGATCATGTCACCACAAGTTGTTCTACCATCATCCGAGCTTATTATAAAAGCGACCCATGCGTTTTTTGCCACAATGAGGTTTTGCCAAGGTCAACTGAACGGTAGCGGGAAGGAAAATCAATAAGATGACGAGTTTTCTAGCTATATTTTTTTTGTTTATGAAAATCTGTTGTTGTGATGGATAAATGGAAGGATTAGATACAAACCAACTTTTAGGACCGTCGCTCCAATCACACCTTGACCGATATGCATCTCCACTGCGATCTTCTTTCTCTTTCTTTTTTACCACTTATTCTCTCACTCTTATGTAACCAATTTAAGCAATCTCTGGTTATTCTGTGATAGCATAATTTTTTATTTTGTGCATCCATTATTATTTCTCGTAAAAAAAAAAAGGGTTTAGGGCTACTACTTGTCTTAAAATTGGAAGACTTGGAATACAAAATCTATTCCTGTCAAGATCATTGACCTAATGAGGTATATAAAGAGCTTATTAATTATTTTTTTTATAGCAGGTTTGATGATAACATTCATTACACCTCTTCCGCTTATTTATTATGATTTTAATGCTTGTGAAACACATTCAATACCTATTTGGTCACAAGATCTACTCAACTTCTTTGACAGACAACTTCTTTTAAGTGACCCCTGATTGACCGATATCTGAGCTGACTTTTTTATCTGTCTCCCAAATCCTATTAAAGTTCATCAATGCATGGTTGTACAAAATAAAAAGAATGAGAAATAAGCATTTTTGTCTAACGTCGTATATCATGCATAGGGTATACCCAATTTGGCACACGGTATTTGAAACGAAATTCATGCAAAGAGTCCCTCCGAAATCAGGGGCCATTCATGCATTGCCATCTTTGGTGACATGGCGCCATTTCCAAAAAAAAACCACCCAGTCAACTCACCTCACTCTGATCAACTTCCAAAAAAAAAAAAAAAACTCTTTAATTATGGGAAAACACCGGATATATATATATAATACTGTTTCAAACTATACTAAATTACAGCATCCCAGTAATAATACTGATTTTGATTCACTACTCAATGTTACATTTCCAGTTCCATGAGCACTGTATTTTTGGTAAATGTCATCTTCATTCCACCAGACACCATCTCTGTACCGGGGCAGAGTTTCCAAGACGTCAGTCGCCACCAATTGAGCACATAGATAAACAAAAAAAAAAAAAAAAAAAAAACGGGACAAGCACCAGCCCTTGGCTTTTTTTTTTTTTTTTTTTTTTTTTTTTTTTTTTTTTTGGAATCCATCGACGTACGCTCTTAGAGGAGGAGACTCCTGTCCGCGCCTATCTAGTAATAGAAAAAAAAATTGCGAAGATTACGGATAGACATGGCCATTGCAAATCTGACCTTCCATCGGTCGAGGCTGCACCGTCGAAATGAATAGACTGAAGGGTGAGGATGCGCTTTGATGAATCAAAGAAAGTAGCGTTCGTCAATATCACTCCAATATAATCAAGGCTGAGTATCTTCAAGCGAGACTGAGGAATCGTGGTACAGTCACCCTTCTTTTTCTTCATCTTGTTGGTTAATGTCATGATAAATCTTGAATGTTTGAAGAGAGAGAGAGAGAGAGAGAGTTTCAAATACATCAACGCTTGAAATTTTGTTATATCCATCACCATTTGTTCAGTCAGATCCCCCCGACTGTTCATACTAAGTTTTTTCAAAGGACAATTGGTAAGAGAAGAGAAGATACCTTTTTCATGGTTTGACAATGAGAAACAGAGTGAATTCAGTAAGTTCGAGGCAATGCTGACATATGGAGCGGATTTTTTTGCTTCCGAGAGATCAATATTAAATAAATTGAGAGACGTGAAATTGGGAACAATAACGTGGAAGGGGTATTGTAGGCTTGTGTGGGTGATGAGTGTGGCGGCATAGCCATCGATCAAAATATATTCTATCGAAAAGCGTTTCCAGTACGGATGTGCGTCATTAAAACATAAATGTTGATTGTCGGTGCAAGTGGTGCTTTGAAAACGCAGTTTTCTAACATAGAATGGGTTGTTCTGTATTGCCAGCTAAACAGCCAAAAGCAACCGTTGTAAGTGGGTGGAATCGGCATTCAGCACTGATTTCTGCCATAGCAATGGATTGACAATGGAATATAAAATGTTAGTTGACCTACGCGCATATATAAAGTTTCTTTTAGCTGATGAGGATGTCGCCTAAAAGGTCTTAAGGTAATAATTAGCATGTGATACTGCATTAACATGGTTGAAATTGCATGCCAGGATCGGAATTTGTGGGAGATGAGGTGTGATAATGGCCCTTACCATCAATCTTCATTTAAATAATACTTCAGTCATGCAGAAGAATTTCCTCGATGCAGCGTTTCATTGTTTGGTGCCACCACCTACAAAAATCAATACAGTACAAAAGTCAGTTCACTCTTCATCTACTAAGTTTGATAAAAACCTTTCCTTTTTTTTTCTTTTTTTTTTTTACTTGTTCTGTTATTTTTTTTTTTTTTCTATTTTATATTTTTTCTATTTTTTTTTCTATTTTTTTTTTTTTTTTAATGCCATTGTCATTTCGCTCGTTGTTGGGTAGCTACTTGGCGTCTACCCTTTGGGTTATCAACGTTCCCTTGGTAGCTGAAAATTACGAGCTGGGATTCAAGAAGTGCAATTAAAGTTATAATAGCTAGTGTTGTCTTACAGTATGTTTTCTTTTTATATATAGTTGGAATAAATGTAGACTGGATTTTTATCAATCCTTGCACTGTATTATATATATCATTTTACGACTCAGTTCAGCATAAATTTTAAGAAGAAAGCTAATATTTTATTTCGTTATTTATTGTTGGCACCGTCATTATGCAACTTGTTTCAGTAGATATTGAAAACGGTAACAGTATCATCATTACCATAATGGTCCCATACGTTGTCATCAGGCATACAGGAATGGCGGAGCAACCATATGTTTTCTAAAAAACTTCCAGTCAGATATAACCCCTCACGATCAAATGTACTTGGTGGGATCTGTATAACATCAATCTCTAAACTGTGCTCATTGAGTTGAAAATGACTGCAAAGTATTTCTTTTTGTAAAATTGTTAAGGCAAGAGTCTCTTCAGAATGAGGTTTAGATAACACCCTATATTTCTTGGGTGTCAGCTGAAGATAATAATCCAGTTGCGAATCATGAACACGGAGATGCATTGAGATAGTGAATTTGTTGCTCCAGTCAAAATTGTCCAAACCGTAATGGTCCACACTTGGAAAATATACTAGTGTTGGTGTTGCAAATGTTGGTAATGGCCTCAAAAAATATGCTGCGCTTGTATCTCGGCTGTGGTCCAGTTCTCCAACCAGAAATAGAAGGACCAACTTGTCCTTGGTATCCATGATTTCAAATAGTTTCAATTTGACCGAAAGCATAGTAGTAATATCCCAATGAGCCACTTGGTCGATTTTGTCCTTATACTTTGATTGCGGCAAAACGGCATAAAACCGATCCTCTACACATAAATAGTAATATAAAAATATAAACTTTACTGTCAATTTTCAAAAAAAAAAATGTCAACTTACCATTTTTACTTGCATAGGAGTCCAGGATCTTTTCCAAAAAGGATTTTTCATTGAGATGTTCGATCATGGCATAGTGGAACATTACTTGGATAAATCGTTTTTTCTTATCGTTTAATATAGCACGGGCCCCAAAATCAAATTTAAAAAATGGCAATCCCGAGGATGCCATTGAGGAGAGTCCAATAAACCAATACTTTAAGTTGTCTTTCTTTTTTGCAATATGGCATTCACTGATAACCCAAACACGAGACGCCCAATCATGAACGAGACATAAAAAAAAACCCATGAGTCGTACAATAAACTTGTTTTTTGTAACGACGTGATACTTCCATGGTAATGCCGGGCCGCCATATCTAGTTCCCTTGATGCGAGATTCCCAATCGTTTACAAGTTCGATTCTTACGTTGAGATTGTATTGAAATAAATTATCAAAAGCGGCGTAGAGATCGGTTTGTGTTTGATTTTTCCCAGTAGTGGCGTCCGCGCAAAGATGATCATCGGTCAGAGAACCAATTTGGCTGATGTTGTGCAATTCTTCAATTATTATCTCAGCACCACGGTTGTAAAGGACATCCAGTAAACTTGGGTGCTCATCCATAAAACAATGGCAATATTTTGTCATCAACTGTCTTAACACCGGATCTTTTGGCACGTCGATGTCGTCGTAAAATTCAGTGTCCAGTTCAGCGAGTTTATCGGTATTTTCTTGAATGAGGTAATACACATAGACACAATATTGAGGAAGAATGTTGAGGATTTTTGAATTTTCAATCGATATGTTATGCAAATGTTGCTTGTGAAGATCAGGGACTGCCAAAATATAGGTGGCTCGTTCGTAAATGTTGCTCATTTGATGAATAGTGGCTTTACGTCGTTCATAATTGGCTTGATCCACACAAATCGCATCCACCCACACATACTTGATGTTTTTTAAATCGGGCTCATTACGCATCATTTCGCAAAGGACAATAAAATCAGTCGAGAGAAATGACGTGATGGATGCAATATAGCCACATTTCGTATCAACCAATTCTTCGTATAATTCGCCCCAACGGTAAGATAATGCAACAAAGCGTAATTCTTCTGCGTCTCCTTCCAGTGGCTTTTCGACGCAATGGATAGTCTTATCTTTGCAAGTTTTTTCAATGTCGACAAGCACAACCTGAAATGGCTTTTATTGCCGCTGTTGTTCTTGTTGCTGTTGCTGCTGCTTGTCGTCACAGGTTAAGTCTACAAAAAAATGAAGTCGAGTTATTCGCTGTTATTGGTTTGTTTTTTTTTTTTTACGTTTTCTATGAGCCCATCACATACCTTGAAAGAGATGTTCCACAGACTCGTCCTTGGTCATATTGGTAATAAAAGAGAATAAAGAGAAAAAGAGAAACCGTTAACAAGTAATAAGGAAATGTATGTTTCTGACACATGTGTGGCGTTTGAGGAGCTGCAATGCCGTATTTTAAGTTTGGGCTGGGTAAGTTTCTACCAAAATTTGTTGTTGGTTAGTTTTTTTTTTTTTTTTTTTTTTGATATTGTTGAATGAAGGAACAAAGTCTAAACTTACTACACTCAATGTATATCAGTTTTTCAATATTAAAGACCGATTTTAAACATGTTTGGACACGTTACCGTCATTCATTTTGTTAACATTTTGGTACCTGATTTTTTTTAGTAATTGCTATCTTTTGAATTCCCGTTATTTTATTTCCCATGGCCAGGGAACCCAAGATGTCGACATTGAGAGGATTCGTTTATTTATTTTTGCACAACATAAATGTTTTTGTTTAAAAAAAAAGATTCTTGGCACACTTATGATTGTTGATACTGAAATGAACTTGAATAAAGTAGAGCTGGAAAAAGACACAATTCAGCCGATGTAACAACTCATAATGATAAACAATCGTGATATAAGGGCTACTCACACGTTTTCTCCAATCTCTGCATCTTGTTAGATGAGGACTTCGTACTTCCTCTACTTGAGATTTGAGCGACTCGGATTACTGGGTTTGCTTGTAAAACAAAGAGGTAATGTATGATAGCCTTTTATTAGCGAAATCGAATTGGGGTGGTCCTTGGTGTGAAAATATGGACACTACAATGCTAGAACTACTCAACGGGCTGATAGTGCCCATTCACCATTAAAAAAAGGGGATTGCTCCATTTCAGAGAAATTTCAGAGATTTCAGAGATTTCAGAGATTTCAGAGAAATTCTCTGAGCCATCAGAGAAAATTTTTTTCTCCCGAATCTCAGATAGATTACATAGAACAACCGTACCAGCATGCATTGTATCGGCGATGATTTAAATTATACTGCGCGATAGCATTGTGTCAAAACAGGACGTTGTTTATTCTATGCATGATGTATAAAAAATATCAGAAGCTTCGATTTACAACTAGCTGTTTAGAGTAGGGACAAATTAATGTAGTATAGTGTTAGTACTTCATATTATTTTCTATTGTATCCAATAAAAAACAAAAGCATTTAAATTTGGACATGGCTTTTACAAAGTGAAGGTATGATACACGTAAAGAAGTATCATTTTAGGGGGACAAAGAGCTACGTACAATGGCAAAATGAATATGTTTTATATAGTGTTCAACATGGTTATGATTCAATGGTTATTTATAAAAAGAATGTATACTTTATTGAAGTACTGTATAAATAGGCATAAACTAGTGGAATGGTCAACTTGCTAATCTAAAGGATGAGACAGCGAATGTAAAAACGGGATCTCTACACTAGAAGACAAAACACACCGTATGAAAGAAGCAAATTGGTACTAAATGGTAAAAAGACGAGGCCTGATTTATTCATATGTAGATAAAACCTATCACAAACTAATACGAAGCTAAACTAATGGCAGTTTCATGACGCTCATCTCTTAAGATGAATGTCCTAATCTAATGGTGGGTGCGGGATCTTCAATCCAAAATGAAAGGGTTTCTCCATGAATGTTTATACTGCATTTTTCAAAATGCCCCTGAACCAAGTTCTAACCACTAATCCAAGTTCGTCCTTTCTACCACAACCACTTCCCCTTTGACTGCAGTACATATCCAGACTGCACCCATTGTTGCCTGAGTTTCTGGAGATTGCAAACTCATTTCTTCTAGCAAATGCTTTGACGTCTTACACCATACTATCTTTGGTAGGGTAGACTTTTCCAATAAGAACATGACTGATCATGATAATACTAATAATAGTGGATGTGGATGTTTTAATAATAATATAAATGCAAAAAAACGCGACAGTGGAGAAAGAAGTAAATGTCACACTTCAAATTTAAAGTGCAGTATAATTTCAATCATCGCCGATCCAATGCATAGTGATACGGTTGTTCTGTGTAATCTATCTGAGATTCCAGAGAAAATTTTTTCTCTGGCGGCTCAGAGAGTTTCTCTGAAATGGAGCAATCCCCTAAAAAATACTTTAGGTGAGAATGATATCCTTGAATCCCTACTCGAATCTCTACTGGAAAAAATTGATGACGGATTAAAAATATCCACCAAGTTGGTCTCCCTGAATTGGTGGCCAAGATATAAAAAATAATACAAAAAAAAAAAAAAAAAAAAAAAAACTGCTCAGATGATTCCTCATCTGATAATGGAGTCGACCATGTTTATTGAATACCATCAAAAACAGCTACTAAGGGTCGGCCAAGCACTGAAAACGAAAAAAATTGAAGATCTGCATTGGAGAATGACAACTACCACTTGGAAAATAATGCTTCTGGTGAAATTAAGCTAACCATAGGGAATATAAGCTCATAATTTATGGACTCTATCGCTGAATTTATCCAAAGAGCCCATGGTCATTACCATTAAAAGATTTATTTAACCTTCTATCTCCTCAATCACTACTTCCACTAACATTACCATCATTGCTTTCATAACTAGCACTGACAACATCGCCTTTACTAGTATCAATGGAAATATCAGCAACAACACCAACACTAGACCCATACCCATTACCACGATTTTAACCCCAGCCAAACCAAAACCAGCATCATCCACACGACGAGAAAAAATGCCAGAAGAAAGAGGTTCAGCGATCGAATTTCAACGCAAAACAGACGGTATAGAGCTTAAAAGCCTTGATTTTTATTTTATTATCTTTATTATTTTAAAAAGCTACACTATAGGATAAACCATGTTTTTTTTTTTTTTATTTTATTTTGATAGTGTCAAGTAGAATGCTTTAATTTCTAATTATTGGCGATACAATGAAGGTAGTACATGTAGGACAGTCGAGCATTGTAAATTCTATCTGAAAAAAAAGTTCGAATCCATCTGAAATATCTGACTTTCTGAAAAAAAAAAAAAAAAAAAAAAAAAAAGATATCGGATTTATCGGATATGGAGTAATCCATCGTGGCCAGAGCTGTAACTAATGGGCTGTGTCATATATAAATATAGTAGATATGTATGTTAAAAAACAGCAACGTTGCGGCGAGGAATGTCTTAAAGCCTAACCGTCATGATGAGGTTTGTGTCTACTAGTCCCTCCAAAAAACAAAAAACAAAAATTATCACATATAGATCCCATATATAATATGATATTAGCAAGTGAAATGAATACCCCTCCTTTGCGTTTTCATGCAATAAAAAAATCACACATCAAACAGTCCAACAACAATGTTAATAGGTATTTTGTAATATTTTCTTTATTGAATAAAATGAGGTAGAAAAATATAATAAAAAAAAAAAAAACAGACGCTACTAATTCTGAGATCTACTAAAGCATCCCAGTGATAATACCAATTTGGTTCGCTAATTAATGTACGTTTCCAGTTCCTAGAGCATCGCGTATCTTGGTGATATTGTTTTCCTTCAATATCAACCTATGCCAGTGGTCGTTATGCATTTCCAAATGGTCACTTGCCACAAATTTACATCGTCCGAATTCAACGAGCATCAGCTTTTGGCAATGTTGAATGAGTCGGTGCATACCACCAGGGGAGATTTCGCTTGCATCGTCTAAAAACAATTTGCAAAGATTAGGGAGAAATACGGTCATTGCGTCCAGACTTGCATCCATCAAGTGTGCACCCACTAAATAAATCAGCTCGAGATGAGGATGCCTTTCGATAAAGTAAATAAAGGAAGTGCTGTCGATATCAAAAGCATGGCTAAGTCTTAGTATCTTCAAGTGAGGCCAAAGAACCATAGTACTATCCATCTTCTTTATGTTGCGTTGAAAGATATTGGCGGACGTCACGATGTCGTAACCGCAAGCCACATAGAGTTCAGTAAGATGGTGGCAATAATGAGCTATTGCGCAGCTGATATCGCCCAACGTTTGATAATAGTTTGGTTCGGGGGTGAAGAGTCGGGGACAGCGTCGTGGAAGGTGTTCTAGGCTGCCGCTGGCAATGGGTGAGACTTCGTTTGAAAAATCCTCATTTCCTATAAAAAAGCCTTGCAAATCACTTCTGTGGGTCACCGGACGTAAAAGGCGAGAACTGTCGCAAGTGTTGTCTAGTAAAACCAGTCTTCTGATATATTGTCCCATGGGTTGTTCTGTTGCAGCCAAACAGTCAAGCAATTGTTGCATGTGCACGGGACCGATATCCAGTATCGGCTCCTGCCATAACACACGATTGGCTACCGAATTAAATTGTTTGTTGACCAAGGTGCATGTATAAAGATCAATTTGTTGTGCAAGCTCTCGGCTATTAAATTTACAACCATGAGGATGCGCCGGTTCAGCGACATAGTCAATAATGCATGCCAAGATTTCATTTGGAAGTTGTCGAGGATGAGGTATAATACTGACTGTGCCATCAGGTTTCACTTGAATGGTACTTCGTTCATGATGAACAATTTCCTCGGCGTAGCATCTTATTTTTTTGGTGTCACCACCTACAAATATTAATACAGTACAAAAGTCAGTTCACTCTTTTCATCTAGTAAGTTGGATAATAGCCCTTCTTTTTTTTTTACCCGTAAAATGGGAGTCTCCGTATTCATTATCATCAGAAACGCATTGGATTCCAATAGTTCTTCCTGTTCTATGTGGCTGATGATAATAATAATAAAAGTAGTATCAGTGTTAAAGCATATCAGTCACCTTCCTTCTAGTCTCCTTATTAGCGACGGATCTGTACTAGTCATTACCCATTCCTTGTTTATGGATTTGGAAGAAGATGATGGTTGATCTGAGTGACCGTAGCGTTGGGATTGTTTTGTTGACTTTCTTGTTCTAAACATGCTCCCTCCTAGTGATTGTATGCCAAAATGGATAAAAAGCGAGAGAGAGTAAAAGAAAACGGAGAGCATTTGTTTCAATTGCACCTTTAGTTTGGCATTGAAGGTCCGCTAAAATCTTCTTTTTTTTAAAAAAAAAAAAAAAGGTGCATTGTTCAAGCCATAAATTATATCATGTATAACGTAGCCAACACCTTAAAATACATGAATTATATTAACCATAATTCATAATTATATCGCGGGAAATGACCCCTCCTATTGGAGAGCGAGAAGCATATTTCAGGGGAATCTCAATAAAGAAAAGTTGATGTGTTAAATAATCCATAAAGCATGTGCTGATGATGTAGCGAAAAAGCTCACTTAATATGTACTTGTAGTATGCATCATAATCTGGATTTTATGGATGTTCGTATATGATGAAGATTATTGATTTGAACACACACTTTAAAATCAGTATGCATTGACGCCTGACCAAACCCAAGCAGTCTGTGCTTGAAATGATGTCACACACAACGGCCACCAAAATCGAAGACAGCCTGACAACGCCTCCCCGCATTAGTGGATCCCTGTTCTCAATACCAGTCTCCTTCACTCGGAAGCGCATACTGGACACATCACTTTGACGCCGTCCCCATCCTCCCCACCATCATCATTAGGCCTAATTGTCATCCAAGCGATCAATGCCGCCCTCGTTACCACTCCCATGCTCCCCATCACATCGCTGGATTCCATTTGATTCACTAGCGGGTACTCTCTCTTTTTCTCTAAAATAGATAAATAACATTCATGCGTAAATTCTGAAACGCCGATTTAGGAATTGAATAGTTTTATGTGCAGCCGGAATTTGTTCTACGTGGTAATCCCGAAAATAAATAAATAAATAAATAAACCATTCTCACAATCGACAGCTGGGTATCTCTACCATCGGGAAAATAAAATCGCAGAAATTCAATAGACCGCAAGGTTCAAAGATAAATCAGGTACCAAAATTTTATCAAAAAAAAAAAAAGGAATCACAGAGAAGCTTGCGAGAAATATTAAAAACTCGCTATTTAGCCCTAAAAAAAAAAGAGACGATCTAATATACTGTATAAGACGAGACATGAAAAAAGCATGTAAAAATGAATATCTTTTATTGAAGCCAACAGCAGTGAACACTAATCTCAAAGGAAGAGGCGATGATAAAAAGGGATCTCTTGTACAAGACAAGAGAGAGAGGGGACTAATGAGTCATCTTTTACCAAAGAAAAAGAAAAGAGACAACGTTTTATTGAGATGTCGATTCAAACTATAAAAAAACTAAGCTAATGATGACTTTCAAAAGCCAACTATGGATGCCTCCAGATCCTGGATCCAAAATGAAAGGGTTTCCCCATGCATGTTGTCATCCCTGTTTTTAAAACCCTTCTAAACTAATCCTGACACTAAGCCAAGTCGACCATAAGTTCAAGGAAGTCAAAATAATGGAGAGGCAATAATTTTTTATGAAAAAAAAAGGGAAAAAGAAGAGAGAGAAAAGAAGAAGAAAAATGGGCGCTACCGTTAAAAAATAAATAAATCGTGAGCGGCGTTCGAAATGTCAGTGAGCCATCTCTATTGGCGTCCAGACCAAAAATAGAATGATCTTTATTTGTAAAACAGAAAACGCCATGCTTTTTTTTTTTTTTTTTTTTTTTTTTTTTACTATAAACAAGAAAAGGAATACCCTTTCCTGTCTTTCTTGAACACAAAAAAAAAAAGAGAGGACTGTGCTTTTATTGGTATTCACAAAAAAGGGACTGTATAGATGGACGTTCATATATCCTTTGGAACATAGAAAAACAAAAACTCGAAATCATGAATCGCTTTCCCTCTCCTCTTGCGCATGACTATAAATAATAATTATAACAGATAAATGTTTTGACGGTTAAAGTAAGGTTAACGTTCCAGCCTTTTTTTTTTCTTTTATTTTCTTGAAAAAATGATATTCAAATGCCAAGATGATAAAAAGGTTCCCCGAAAGATGCGGAGTTGTTCCTGGACCTCACCTAAAAGGTTCCTGAAAAAAAAAAAGTTACTTGCATGAATTGTTTTCAAACTCATTTTTTTTCCTTACTCCTAAAAAGGGCTCTGACGGAGATGATTCTTGCTTGAAGTCACCATTGGTTTTCATAGGATGAAAATTCTCCCATTGTCGCGCAAAAAATATCTTTTGTGGTACAGGATATATAAATTCAAAAGAAAAAGAATTAACAAAAAGAGCCATTGTACCCTTTGTTACCATGAACCACCTTGCTTATTTTATTTTTTGGCTCTTCAAATATGCAGAAACGAATTGAAAAAACGAACTTGCGCAAGGGATTGTAGTTGCTGTTATTATTGCATTATCATAATGTCATAATGAGGACCCTACGGTAATGGTTCAATAGCGCAAAAGATATATTTTTTTAAATACACAGTACAGGAGATATATATATACTATGACAACTAAAATTATAAACCTTCATCTAATGACAGTTTGATGATGTTCATCTAAGATTATTCCAGTGCGAAATTCCACCCATATCATTACGAAGCCAAACGAAAAGGTTTTTCCCCAAGGGTCTTTGTATTTCATTTTTCAAAATGCCCGTGGTTCACGTTTTAACCCTTATCCAAGTTCATTATGGTAACTTATGTAAAAAACATATAATATGTATTCCTGGAGTCAAGGGTTTCGGGACACTCGCCACTTGGCATTTCCCAAATTAAAAAAAAAAAGACAGCGTAAAATGCAATGAAAGCTGATATCATATAAATTTATTGGTATAAAAAAAAAACACATATACATTTGTTCACGAATTTAAACAAATACAATTAAACTAAAATTGGCACGTATCCGCAATCCCATCACAATCCCTTCCCTTTGTTTGTTTCCATGGCGTAGGTTTCAACAAGGTGGCAGCATTGGTTGCTTATCATCAAATCAAATGCGTAAGAGGTTAATAATTTAACGAGAAACAAAACATAAGAATTACCTTTCCCAAATTCCCCATTAAGAACAATGCAAAATAAACATAAATCATCACGCAGCAATTGTGATGGAATAAAAAAAAAAAAAAAAAAGAAGTCAACCCATTGTAACAAAGGGTTAAAAAGCAGTGTAGGGTGTAATGACCCCCCCTGAATTTCTGTACCTTCCATTGATCCAAATAATTTATCGATATCTATGTTGATGACTATACAACAAAAGTAAGGAAATGTGTACGTAGCTGATGTTGAGACTTTTTTTGGGTGGGGATCATGCATAGGGTATACGGCAATTTAGGCATGGCGGTGTTTGAAACGAAATTCATGCAAATTGTCCCTCCGAAATCAGGGGCCATTCATGCATTGTCATCTTTGGTGACATGGCGCCATTTCCAAAAAAAAAAAAAAAAAAAAAAAAAAAGGGAATTGCTCCATTTCAGAGGATTTTCAGAGGCTTCAGAGGACTTTTCAGAGGAATTTCAGGGGACTTTTCAGAGACCGTCCCGTACCCCCCTTCATTGTATCGCCGATAACTATCATTTTAAACAAGCTTTGTGACATTAGCGATATAAAAAATTGGCATTGTTTATTCAATAGAGTAATGCTTTAAAAAAATAAAAATGAAAATCATGATTATCATTTTCGCTTTGGAATGAAATTTGTTCGGCATATATTTTCCTCATGACGGACTTTTTGGTAATAGTGCTTGATGATCGTTTTTGTCTTGGTGGTTGTTAGTGGTGGTGTTGCCTTTTGATAAAGATGGGTTACTAGTAAAGGTGTAGGTGGTGATGGTGCTAAATTTGATACTGAACAAGGAGGCGGTGGAACTGATGGCAAAGTTTATGTTTCAATTGGTGATTCCAATGTAGACAGTGGTGGCTATAATGGTTTTTTAGACAGATCTTTCAATAGACGTTTTGTGAGCCCTGATTATAGGTATTGTTCAGGTGAGTCAATCTGCTGAAAAAAAGGAAGCATATATGCTGTTTGTCATTTTCCCATCCAAACTGAAAAATTACAAGTCGAGCATCCTTTTGTGCGTATCATCTACTTTGTAAACTTGTCGCCAATTTACATGATGGTGTAAAAATGCCAACTAGTAGGTTCCATAGCTATGATCCGACCATGAATCATGTAATCTTGTTCTATGATACTGTCCTTACTTATAATTTCTAGAAAATAATTGCGTTGATCATTGTTGTCGTTGCTGTTAATATTATCGGATACAGTCAGAAGTAGTGTTGCATTGCAATACGTGTATTCGATAAAATAAATTTTCAACGAGCGCCTCGAAGATACTCCTTGATAAGGATAGGCTTCTCCAATTGGAAGATGACTAGTCATAACAAATAGAACAATAGCGCTCCAAATAATATGGCTAAAGAGGTAAAGAAGTAAGTGTCAATTTCTTTTTTATTGCTAATGTCACAAAGCTTGTTTAAACTGGTAGTTATCGGCGATACAATGAAGGTGGTACGGACGGTATCTGAAGCCTCTGAAACTCCTCTGAAATGGAGCAATTCCCTAAAAAAAATCACACATCAAACAGCCCGACAACAATGTTAATAGGTAAGTTGTAATATTTTCTTTATTGAAAAATGAGATAGAAAAATATAATAATAAAGGAAAAAAAAAAAAAAAGACGCTACTATTCTGAGCTAGACTAAAGCATTCCAGTGATAATACTGATTTGATTCGTTAATCAATGTACGTTTCCCGTTTTCTGAGCACCGCGTATTTTGGTGATATCGTTTTCATTCAAGTACAAATCATCTCCGTCGTCGTCATGAGTTTCCAAAAGGTCACTTATCACAAATTGACATTGTCGTAATTGGACGAGCACCAACTCTTGGCACTTTTGAATGAGTCGACGTACACCACCAGAGGAGATTTCGCTTGCATCGCCTAAAAACAATTGGCGAAGATTAGGGAGAAATACGGTCATTGCGTCCAGACTTGCATCCATCAAGAGTGCATCCTCTAAATGAATCAGCTGGAGATGAGGATGTGTTTCGATAAAATAAACAAAGGTAGGGCTGTCGATATCAATAGCATCTTCAAGTCTTAGTTTCCTCAAGTGAGGCCAAAGAACCATAGTACTATCCATCTTCTTTATGTTGCGTTGAAAGATATTGGCGGATGTCATGAGTGCGTAGCCGCAATTCATAGTGAGTTCAGTAAGGTGGTGGCAATAATGAACTATTGCACGGCTGGTATCGATTGACGTTTGAATATTGATTAGTTGGAGGGTGCTGAGTCGTGGACAGTGACGTGGAAGGCGTTCTAGGCTGCGGCTGGTAATGGGTGAGAATTTATCCGTAAAATCCACATTTTCTATTGAAAGGGTTTCCAAATGGCTTATGTGGGTCATCAAAAGTAAAAGTTGGGTGTCGTCGCAAGTGGTGTTCTTTAAAACCAGTCTTCTGATATATTGTCCCATGGGCTGTTTTGCTGCAGCCAAACAGTCAAGCAATCGTAGCATGTGCCTGCGACCGACTTTCAGTACTGGCTTCTGCCATAACAAATGATTGGCTACCGAATAAAATTGTTTGTTGACCAAGGTAAATGTATAAAGTTCATTTTGTTCTTTAAACCATCGGCCATCATATTTGTAATCATGAGAATTCGGCTGTTCAGCAACATGGTCAATAATGCATGCCAGGATTTCATTTGGAAGATGTCGAGCATGAGGTATAGTAGTGACTGTGCCATCAGGTATCACTTGAATGGTACTACGTTCATGATGAATAATTTTCTCGTCGTAGCGTTCCATTTTTTCAGTGTCACCACCTACAAAAATTAATACAGTACAAAAGTCAGTTCACTCTTTTCATCTAGTGAGTTTGATAATAGCCCTTCCTTTTTTTTTTTTTGTTACGCGTAAAATGTGAATCTCCGTACTCATTATCATCAGAAACGTATTGGATGCCACTAATTCTTCCTGTTCTATGTTGCTGATAATAATAATAATAATAATAATAAAAGTAGTATCAGTGTTAAAGCATATCAGTCACCTCCCTTCTAGTCTCGTGATTAGCGATGGATCTGTACTAGTCATTACCCATTCATTGTTTGGAGATTTGGAAGATGATGATGGTTGATCTGAGTGACTGTAGCGTTGGGATTCTTTTGTTGACTTTCTTGTTGTAAGCATGTTCTCTCCTAGTGATTGTATTCCAAAATGGATAATAAGCCTGAGAGAGTAAAAGAAAACGGAGAGCGTTTGTTTCAATTGCCCCTTTAGTTTAGCATTGAAGGTCCGCTAAAATCTTCTTTTTTTTAATTAATTTACTGCTTGTTAATTAAAAAAAAAAAAAGGTGCATCGTTTAAGCCATAAATCATATCACGTATAACGTAGCCAACACCTTAAAATACATGAATCATATTAACCATAATTCATAATTATACCGCGGGAAATGACCCCTCCTATTGGAGAGCGAGAAGCATATTGCAGGGGAATCTCAATAAAGAAAAGTTGATGTGTTAAATAATCTATAAAGCATGTGCTGATGATGTAGCGAAAATGCTCACTTAATATGTACTTTTATTATGCATCATAACCTGGATTTTGTGGATGTTCGTATATGATGAAGATTATTGATTTGAACACACACTTTAAAATCAGTATACATTGACGGCCGACCAAACCCAAACAGTCTGTGCTTGAAATGATGTTACACACAAAGGCCACCAAAATCGAAGACAGCCTGACAACGCCTCCCCGCATTAGTGGATCCCTGTTCTCAATACCAGTCTCCTTCACTCGGGCACGCATACTGGGCACATCACTTTGACGCCGTCCTCATCCTCCCCACCATCATCGTTAGGCCTAATCGTCATCCAAGCGGTCAATGCCGCCCTCGTTAACACTCCCATGCTCCTCATCACATCGCTGGATTCCATTTGATTCACTAGCAGGTACTCTCTCTTTTTCTTTAAAATAGATAAGTAACATTCGTGCGTAAATCTGAAACGCCGATTTAGGAATTAAATAGTTTTATGTGCAGCCAGAATTTGTTCTACATGCAGTAATCCCGAAAATACATAAATAAATAAATAAACCATTCTCATAATCGACATCTGAGTATATCTACCATTGCGAAATAAAATAGCAGAAATTCAATAGACTGCAAGGTTCAAAGATAAATCAGGTACCCAAAATTTTATCAAAAAAAAAAAAAGGAAGCACAGAGAAGCTTGCTAGAAACATTAAAAACTCGTTATTTAGGTCTAAAAAAAAAAGAGACGATCTAATATACTGTATAAGACGAGACATGAAAAAAGCGTGTAAAAATGAATATCTTTTATTGAAGCCAACAGCAGTGAACACTAATCTAAAAGGAAGAGGCGATGGTAAAAAGGGATCTCTTGTACAAGGCAAGAGAGAGAGGGACTAATGAGACATCTTTTACCGAAGAAAAAGTAAAAAGAGACAACGTTTTATTGAGATGTAGGTTCAAACTATAGAAAAACTAAGCTAATGATGACTTCAAAAAGCCAACTATGGATGCCTCCAGATCCTGAATCCAAAATGAAAGGGTTTCCCCATGCATGTTGTCATCCCTGATCTGAAAACCCTTCTAACTAGTCCTGATATTAATCTAAGATTATCATAGCCTCAATGGTGATATAACGATGAAGAAGAAAAAAACAAGGGAAAAGAAGAAAAAAGAGAAGAAAGTGCGGGAAAAAAAGTGGGAAAAAAAAACATGTGCGGGATTTAAACTAATTTTTGCCTTGGTCCTCATGAGTGATTGGCAAAATCTTTTTTTTTTTTTTTTTTTTTGTGAGGTAAACGTCTTGGTGTCGCCATTTATCGTCCCTCCATCAAAATGGACTACCTCAACTACCTACATCATTCCAATAAAACACCAACTACGTAATTGGGATTCTTTTCATCCTTGATTATCATATCCTTTTCCGGTACAGTACTCATTGGAAAAATGAAAATAGTCTCTCATAAAAAAAGAAAAAAGTTGATATTGTATCACACAGCCAATAATTCATCAAGAAATGGTAATGTGGCCCCTATCTTTTTACACAAGATGTATATGGTTGACCCCGCCCCCCCCCATTCCTGCATCTTAGTATGCCTGATGTTCCATGGAGCGGCGCTCGCGCAAAAAAAAAAAAAAAAAAAAAAAAAAAAAAAAAAAAAAGGATCATTCACACTCATCAGAAGGAAAATGTCCAGCGGACAACCATGAATAGAAGAAAATTCGGCCCATGACTGGCGAACCAATTCTCAATAACTGTAACAATTTATTTTGGGTAAAAATCAGTATAATGTTGTTTAGTTTAGTTTAGTTTAATTTAATGTATATAGTACAACAAAAGTTCCAATTTTTGTTATCATATCTATGGTATGATATCATCCATATTGAATAAAGAGTATTCAACAAATATATCATTCATTACATTGGTACAAAACGTGGTACATTAAATAGTGGGAAGGACACTAATTGGGAAATATAGAACATTAAGACAAAAAATTAATTTATTATGGACGTACATATTGTACTGTACATAGCATACTATATAGGCTGTAGATGCGGGCGTGTGGAGACGCCAACTAAAATGACCAAGATCCTTATAGCTTGGGGTCACCAAGTGGTATTGCTGTCTTTTTTTTTTTTTTTTTTTTTTTTTGTGAAGGTCACTTACTTTGAATATTTATGGTATTTTAGGCAAACATTCAAAACATGTAGGTCAATATTTTTATTTTATTTTTGATGTAGCATACATAGTCTACAGATGGGGTAAGGTCGAATTAAACATATCTAAAAATCAATAGCTAGTAGAATCGACATGGATGATACTATACAGTATTGTATGTATATAATACCAAGCAATTAATTAAACGATGGATATAAGAAATATCTGGACTAATATATATTAAATACTACAGACTTATTATCATTGTCATTGTCACCAGGAATCCAACCAGGATCTGTAACGTGAAGTTCGAGGGAATTTTGATCTAATGTCCATTTATTTTCGATAAAGCTTCCAACTAAAATGATATAGAATTGATCATACGCTCTTGCACTGGCATAACGGGTCAAAGCAGGAATGCATACAAGGTCAATGTGAGCAGTGGTAATGATAGAGCTACTGATGCCAAGGCGTTTGCGGATTTCTTTTCTCCTCCAATCCAGTTCAAATGAATCATTACGATTGTTTTCGCTTTCGTAGTCATAGATAAAATATTGTAAGGGTTTCAGTTGAAGATAATAAAGTCGTGAGGTGCCATCCTCATTACTATCTGTTTGATGATGATGATGATGATGATGCTGAAGAAGCATAATGGTCGATGTGTTGTTCAAATCAAAATTCCAAAGAGAATTTTTACTATGTGTCAGATTTCCATTTTCAAACCTAAGAGGTAAAGTCGATGTTGCAAATGTTGGTAGAATCGTACCTTTATTTGACGCATACAAGTTGCCTGACCAAAAAAGAAGGTTTAATTTGTCTTTGATAGTCATAATCTCGTACAGCTTCAATTTAACTGAGACCACCGTATTTATTTCCCAGTCACCCACCTCGAGGTTTTTGATACTGTTTGCATACTCTGACAATGGCAAGATGCTGTAAAATCGATCCTCTATTTTTTGTTTTTAAAAAATTAATTCCTATTATTATAACCAGTTTAAAGTAGTAAAAGTTCAATTATCTTGTTTTACTGATAAACTATTTTACCGTTCTTGCTGGCCTTGGATTTCAATATCATCTCCAGGAAGGTCTGCTGATTAAGTTGCTTGATCAACGTTTTATGAAAATATACGTAAACTGGATTGGATGAGGTATTTGTTGAATGCCATGGTGTGAGATCGTATTGATAAATGTTGATATTGAGAAATTCAGAGAAACAGGGGTCTTCGACGTCAAATTTAAAAAAAGCGAAGTCGTCCATATCTTGGAATTTACCAAAATGCGATTCGTATCGTTGTAATTGTGCAAACCAATACTTTAGATTATTTTTCTTTTTAGCAATACTGTATTCACTGATGACCCAAACACGGGACGACCAATCCTTAATGAGATCCGCCAAAAATGCCATCGATTGTCTAATTGCGGTACTTCTTTCAATGATTCTTGACTTCCAGTTGGCATCATTATGTCGTGCAATTTCTTCCCGTGTTGCTTGATACTCTTGCTCACTAAAGGTTTTTAAAGGACAATTCTCCATATCATGACAATGATGTAAATTTTCAAAGGAATAGATCTGATCACGTTCCGTTCGAGTTTGAGGTTGGAGACGGGTTACTGGACCGTTTTCTTCGCAAATATGATCGAGGCTTCGCGCGGGACAATAGGGGTAACCATGTCGTCGATATTTCATGAACCCATCCACAAAATGATCTGTGTATCGGGTCAGTAATTGTCGTAACCCTGGATCCTTTGCATCCACAAAATGATCTGTGTATCGGGTCAGTAATTGTCGTAACCCTGGATCCTTTGGCACTCGGTTATCGAAGTTTGCCTCGATTTTCTCTAGCTGGTCCGAGTTTCCATGAATAAGGTAATAGATATAATCACTGTAAAGAGCAGAATCCTCCGTGATATCCATATTCTTCATCGTTAAGTTTCTTAAGTATGCTAAATGAAGGTCAGGTACAGCCAAAATAAACGAAGCTTTTTCGTAAATGTCGCTCATTCGATATACAGTATTTTTTCGTTTTGTCGGGCGTTGATCCACACATATAGCATCCACCCACACATACTTGATATGTTTCAAATCCGATTCCATGGTCATCATATGGCAAAGCCGATAAAAATCTTCCAGGTCAAATGAGGTGATGGATGCCGTATAGCCAACTCGTGTATTAATTAGTGTCTCTTGTAGTTCGCCCCAACGGTAAGACAAAGCAACGAAGTTCAAATTCTCCATGCTTTCCTCTAGAGGCTTTTCGACACAAAAAATGGCTTTATCTCTGGCAGCCTTTCGAATGTCGACAAGAACAATTTGAAACGGTTTTCTTTGCCGTTGCGAGGTGTCCGTTAGTGATAAGTCTATATGAATTTGTAAAGAGGATAACGTCATGTCAGTCCCTATGGGATGGGGTTTTACTGTACATATATACACAGTCAACGAAGTGACGCCTATATTACCTTTGTCATGCTCATCCACTGGACCATCTCTCGTCATTATGTAGTTAGAAAGGAAAAAGAAGAAAAGAAGAATAGTTTGGTGGTAGGTATATTTTGGGAACATAGTAAAACGCCGTTGGTCGGTAACACGAAACTCAATGCGGTGCCCCACGTTTGTTTCGAAAATAAATAGAATCCCGGCTTTTTATCTCTATCGATTATAGTTTTTTACAACAGTGGATATTTAGATAAAAAATGGCTTATTTCTCGGTGAGGCTTCTTATTTCATTTAGTGTGGCATACTCCTAGACCAATTTGGTTCCTGGTTTTTTTTTTCTGGGAGACTTTTAACAGTCGCCGCTATTCCCTCCTTTTACTTTATGTACTACATGCAGGTGGAGAGGCTGGGTGATTGCCGGTCTGCTGAGCTTTATTTGCTGTTGTCGAGGAAACAACGCACTTCCACCTGTATGTAGTAGCGCACATGCCACCAAAAATGGCAAATGCTTCTTTTGGACATGCCCCCAATGCTATTGGCTGAATATTGATAGCCCAAATGTGTTGGAGCGGTGAGGGAGGGGCATCGTGAGAGCACAACCTCTAATAATATGATGCATTACGACAATTCAGTTCAGCAAGAGTGTAATGTAAACCTTAATTATTTCAAGTTTTTGTATACTCGATTTCAAAGCATTCTGATACCTTCAAAAAAATAAAAAAATTACTATGTAGGTGTCAGGGACTTGCTGAAATGAATCATAGATAAACTAGAAAGCAGTCCAAAATCCTCTATAGTGGTAGTGGTTGCACGCACAGCATGATCTAAATTTCATTTATATGACTACATTTCATAGTAAGTGGTCTAAGAGACTACCAACCACTTTCTGAGGCACGGGGAGGGAAACGTAACAAAGGGTTAAAAGTCAGTCTAGGGTGTAATGACCCCCCTGCATTTCTGTACCTTCCATTAATCCAAATAATTTATCGATATCGATGTTGATGACTATACAACAAAAGTAAGGAAATATGTACGTAGCTGATGTTGAGACAATTTTTTTTTTTTTTTTTGAGATCATGCATAGGGTATATGCAATCTGGCAGCGCGGTGTTTGAAACGAAATTCATGCAAAGAGTCCCTCCGAAATCAGGGGCCATTCATGCATTGTCATCATTGGTGATATGGCGCCATTTCAAAAAAAACACCCAGCCACCCTACCTCACTCTGATCAACTTCAAAAAAAAAAAAAAAAAAAACGCTTTGATTATGGAGAAACACCCGTTTATATATATGATGTTTGCAAATGCAGCCAACCAACTCCTTCTTCTTGATATATTTATTGCATGTTACTGCACCCACACTGTACAGTCCTGTGGGGTGAGAGTGGATGATGGTAGAACAATGGTACGAAGGAACATCAAATAATTGATATATAAAGATATATTTTGTTGAAGATAAGAGTAGAAATTGTATACAAACAAAAAAAAAAATAAACAAACAAACAAACAAACAGGCAATCAAACTCAACAAAAGTCAACAGGTCAGAATAAAAAGACAATCCAATATTATTTATTCTTTTTTAAGATGGGGGTAAAATAAAATATAAATAAGATGATACTAAACTAAATCGAATCAAAGATAACAAAACTATCATCAACTAACTAAGCCAAATGCATCAGAGTGACGTGTTGATTAGATGTTGCTCATCGTTGTCAGTTGTTTCACGCGACGCATGTTGTCCATCTCAGTTTACCCAGGCACAGAAGATATTTACACCATGTGTCCAAAATCACCTGACAAAATTTGCCACATTGATGAAAAGAAGCACTCACCAATCCTTTGCAGTTCTGAATCAGTCGACGTACACCATCTGCGGAGATATCATTCATTTTCACGAATACCAATGTGGAAAGATCACCGAGATAACGGCCACGGCATCCAGGCTTACATCGGTCAAGGTGCATCGTGAGTTGAACGACACAAGGTGTGGATGCGCTTGCATGAAGCGATCCAGTGGCGTCGTCATATAGCAATGATAAATCAATCACCTTCAAGTGAGGCCAGAAAACGATGGTCCTCTGCTGCTTGTTGTTGCCGGCGTGTGGTGAGTTGTGGTTGTTGCTGGCTAATGTCCGACAAGTCCAAAGAGGCGGCACCATTCAACGTCAAATGCGTCAATCCTTGAAAGGAAGCAACGTCATTGCCATGTTGCAGGAAACACCCTCGAATTACCATCTGTGAGGTGGATTTTTTCCAAAGGACAATTGGAAAGAGTACAAACATGTATCCCATAGACCGCGCAGCTTTCAGAGTAAGGTCATTAAGTTGGTGGCAATGTTGACCTAGGGCGCGGAAGGTTGCATCCGAAAGAAAAATGTTGGAGAGCGTGAGGGAGGTGAGATGGGGACAATGCGTGGAAAGTCGTGTATGTTGCTAGTAAAGTAGGGATATCGTGTGAAAAACTACATTTTGTATGGTCAAGGTTTCCACATGGCGGATGTAGGGCATCAATCGTAAAAGGTCTGTGTCACTACAAAAGCTGTTGGATAAAACCAGCGTTCTAACATAGTCACCCAGGGGTTGTTGTGTCACTGCTAAACCGTCAAGTAGCTGTTGCATGCGCCGTCTGACGTTGATACTGGGATCGACGATATTCAGTACCGGTTCTATCCATAACAGCGGATTGGCGATGGCATAAAACTGTTTGCTGACCAATGTCCATGTATAAATATTGCGTTGTCGTCCTCGTGCATATCGATCATCTGCCAGCTGGTAAAATGAATGACCGATATTTCAAAATAGGAGGGATGACTTGTTTGTTCAAGAACATAGTGGATGATTCGCACCAGGATTTCATTCGGAAGTTGTCGAAAATGCGGAGTAATAGTCACCGTGCCGTTGGGTTTGACTTGTTCATCTCTAAGAATGTTTTCAGCGTAGTGTCTCCTTTGTTCGATATTGCCGCCTACTATAAACCAAAAAAAAAAAAAAAAAATAAGGCCTTTCGTCCGGCGAGTCGCTTCTCCTTTTTTTTTTTTTTTTTTTTTTTTTTGTACCTTACAGTGTGGTTGTAGAGCTTCAGTATCAACAGAATTTGAAGACTAATAGTTAAAAAAGTGTTAGTAACATTTAGAGGTCGTGTCCTTTCCAATAAATTACTTACACAAGAACCACCCCCACCATTTCCAGGCCTTGTTTCTGGGAGTCCCAAGATGATGTATGTTGTTGATCGGAGTAACTGTCGTTAAGAGATTCCATTGTAATAGTAATTGCTTCCCGTGCGGAATGTGTTTCGTGATAAAAGTAAAAGAAGAGAGGGTATTTGAAAGTTAAATGCAATTTCCTGCTTTTTTGACCTCTACCTTTTTAAGCCCTTTTACGCCACATTAAAAGTCCGGGAACATCCGTGATCCATATTGCACAGAGAATAGTCAAACATCCTTATAAAAACATCTGAATCACACCACCCATAACACACACATACATACACACATCAATAAGAAATTTAAGGAAGAGCAATATTCGTTGCTGCTTTCAAAAAATATCTAATTTATATCGGATAGCATCTAACAGGCTCTTTTGTTGCCTTTTTTTTTTTTTTTTTGTAGTTTCATTTATTTAATTAAATAAAGACTTGGTCTCACGTCATAAGAGCGGTGGCCAATAATATTATATAGGGGTAAAGAGGGCAAAGGTGATAAAAACCCATGGTCGAGGAGAGGGGAGATGTGATATGAGAAAAGGTTAAGCTGGCGAAGTACGTGGAGGGGGAGGTAAAAGGGAGTAAAGGGAACATGGGATGTTATATATGTTGCTGGCTAAAGAGAATGGCGGTTTATTTTTTTGTTTGTTTTTTTTTTGTTTTTTAAAAAAAAAAAAAAAATTATATATCAATTACATGCAAGACTCACCATCTAAACAATCAAGGAGCAACAGGGGATCAGCTGCCAAAAATTGCCAAAAATAAACACAAAAAATGCCACTATTTTGGGTTATCCAGACTTTGCATCATTTTCATTGTTCATTGAATGCCATGATTGCGAACCAATTTCGTTCCTTCCTTGTACTTCCCAGCCAGAACCAATTTTTGTCATTTTCTTAGTATCCTGGTAGGATTAAAACTTTCATTGTCATTATCAACGTAACCGTCTTCTTCCTCACCAAAATTAAAGCAAACCAAGACAAGAACTGCTCTTTGCAAGAATTCAGCGATGCAGTGAATAAAGCATGAATTATTCCGCCAGCGGGCGAGTCCCAAGTTTAAAGATCCATTTTCTTCCATATGGTAATTGACTTTTATCTTCCGCGGATTTACGCTTTTTTTTTTTTTTTTTTTTTTTTTTTTTTTTTTGACTTGGTCGACCTTTGGTAGTTGCTCTTGGTGGCAGTGAAAAATGCTCGCCATCTTCAATTGATGATCCGTTTTTCAAGCTGTCCTTTTCTTTTATCATATTTGATATCTTGGTTACCGGATCAGGGAGTTCATCTTGATGGACGCTTTGTAATAAATTTTCTATTTCTAAAATTGCTGCTTCGTGATTTATCTTATCTACTATATATATGTAATATATATATAGTTATTATGTGATAATGGGATTTAAAAAAAAATTGAAACTGTACCTTCAATGCTTCAAAGTGCCAAAATGTGCTAATATCATCCAATGAGAGCCCAGTAGGGAAGTTGCGGCGGCAGTAAAGACCAAAATTTTGGCGGACCATGCACATGCAATGAGTATTCTTTTTTGTATTTTTTTTTTTGTTTATACTTGTTATAAAGCATCGTCAATGCAAAGTGTGACACCTTCCCCATCAAATCTTCGAAGATTTCTTCCTTGTAAACTGCAATTGGGAAAGTATTTATCTCACTTTCGTTTTGAAATAATGCGCATCTTGCTATTTTTCAAAATCAGAGATAGATCTAAAAAAGCAGTAAGTATGTATGAGCTCCCTTTTTTTTTTAAAAAAAAAAAAAACATAATAAATATGTATTTACATACCCCTTGTCTGATCCAATCACCAATTTTTCCAGTAGGGAAGTCAATGATTCATTCTTCCTTAAGGTGCATTTTAAGGATGCATGTACACTTTCAGCCCGTTGAGTAGTTCTAGAGTTGTAGTGTCGCAAATTATTACACCACGGTCCAGACCATATTCCATTTTTTTTTTTTTTTTTATTTTTGTGGGGATCACGCATAGGGTATATGCAATTTGGGGACGCGGTTTTTGAAACGAAATTCATGCAAATTATCCCTCCGAAGTCAGGGGTCATTCATGCATTGTCATCTTTGGTGACATGGCGCCATTTCAAAAAAAAAAAACCAGCCACCTCGCGTCACTCTTATCAATATATGTATATATATATATATGTAGAACTGTTGTATACTGGGAAAGGAAGAAGTGGGGAGGTCGGGAGGAAGCATTGGTGGTCGGTGTATATGTGTTCAATATAAAAACGTTTCAAATGTAACGTGAAATATTTTTAAGGTTTAAGCGTAAAATAGTTTTTACACGCAGCCGGAATTTGTTTACGTTGAGGCATCCCGATTTTATTGTTGGTGTAAACCTTAGAGATAACGATGTGGGAACTAGCTGCATCAATTTATGAAACTCGTTTTTTCTTTCGCCTCACCTCCCTCTTTTTTTCTCTCTTCTTCTATGATGACAACATTCGGGCGTCTTCCACCTGAAATAGTATCATTGATTCTACAACAACTCTCCCGACAACGGGACCTTTACGAATGTGCAATCGTTAACAAAACATGGAATACAACAGCGACTCCTTTGTTATGGCAACAACCGTCTTTGAGATATGACCATAACTTAAGGGAAACCTTCTTCATTTGTCTTGCAACGGCCTCCCATCCAATAGGACAACATATACGGGTCGTCAAATGGTATTATATTAATTATGAGGACAAACATCTTTTGTGCTTAATCAAACACGCTCGTTCTTTGCAGCGTTTGGAAATCAGTAAAGCACATAACATTACAGATGCCAGTGTCGAGCCTCTTGCTCGGACTTGTCGAGACCTCACGACACTTTTCCTCTGCACAAGTCCTATAACGCACATTTCTATTGATTCCCTCAATGAGCACTGTCATCAACTTTCAAATCTCGCTTTGATCGATTGCCACAATATACCATCCACCACCTTTTTGAGGCTTGCGCATTGTCCTCTACAAGGAATTTGTTTTAAAATTCGGGACTGGCACCTCTATTCCCTCGATTCCCTCTATTCTTGGTCCGCACTTCAAGAACGCATCCCGGATTTTGTTCGGTTCGACCGTTTGACTAGCTTGGTGTTTCATGAACCTTCCACTTCTTTTGTTTTAAGCCTCTTATCGACATCACAAACGCCGACAACAACAACCAACAGCAGGGTCAGATGGCCCTATTTGACTCACTTGACACTGACACATCCGGATGCTAACCTCACGACCGTCAACTACAGGATCAATCGCCTCAACAGCTTTGATGAAGAGGAAGAAAAACAGAATATGGACAAAGTGGAGGATTACTTTATTACGTTTTTTCAAACACACCCTCACCTTTGCTCTGTCATTTTAAGGGGATACCCACTTGGTGCTCGTGTCTTGGAAGCCATGGCCGCCTTTTTACCCAACCTGTCCATCCTGGATCTATCATGGAACAAGAAAATTGAGCCCCATGATATCCGTCAACTTGTGATGCACTGCCCCACCCTCACCTACATTTACATGGACCATTGTGGTCTAAGCTGGGATGATTTTCCGGAAATCGTACATGTTTACAACAAGTCCAGATACAAATGCAGGTTCGACCTAAGGCCGTTTCCATCGCGTTTGTGTAATCTGCACCAGACGTTAATCAACCAAATTCGCGGCGATGATAGTGATGGTAGTGTTAGTTATCTAGAACTTTTAACAGAACCGCGAGTTACCTGGTGGCAATAATACGAATATCCTTGTTGTTTGTATATTGATGTGGCCTTTTTTTTTTTTTTTTTGTATATCTATATTGCGGCTTTATGTGGTGTCAGTTTAATTCTGGGATCTATGGTTTGTGCCGCGGGGATGGATGGACAAGGTCATTGGGATTGGTGATGACATGTTGCTAGTTAATTGATATATACAGTGTCTCTTGGTTTTATTGACTCTTTACTTTTGTTTTTTAATACCTGCGTGTAAAAATTTGAATGAATAAAAAAGGATACTCCCTTTTTATTTGTATGTATTTCACTTTTGTCGCTCAGTCCACTTCTCTATTTCTATTATGTTAATTTAGAGGAACGGTCAACACATACTCTACCTTGTTTGATGTTCATGCTTCATTAAATAGGCGGATTTTTAATTTTTATTCAACTACCTAACTCGTCTCCGTTAAGATCCACTTTTCTCTAACTTCTGCCAACTCTGCGATTTTGTACTATCCAGTAAAAAAAAAAAAAAAAAAAAAAACAAACTCAACAAGAAGTCAACAGGTCAAGAATAAAAAGAGCAATGCAATATTATTTATTCTTTTTTAAGATGGAGGGTAAAATAAAGTATAAAATAAGACCATACTAAAACTAAATCCAATCAAACGAAACAAAACTAATCACCAACCAAACTAAGCCAAATGCATCACAGTGGTCGTGTTGACTAGATGTTGCTCATCGTTGTCCAGTTCCCAGTTTGTGTTATGCACGCGGCGCATGTTGTCCATCTCCCGTTTTCCAAAGTCACCTGCCAAAATTTGCGCACATTGACGAAAAGAAGCACGCACCAATCGTTTGCAGTTCTGAATCAGTCGATGCACACCAACAGTGGAGATAGCATTGATGTTCGTGAATACCACTGAGGAAAGAGCATCACGGAGACATCCGGCCATGGCATCCAGGCTTGCATCGGTCAAGCATGCCTCCGAGAGATGAACAGACACAAGGTGTGGATGCGTTTGCACAAAGCGAATCCATGTGGCGTCGTCCATAAACTTGCAATGACCCAAATGAAGCTTCTTCAAGTGAGGCCAGGAAGCAATGACGGCTTCGGTTGCACGACGCTTATCGTTGTTGTCGCCGAATGGGGAGATCTTGCCGGCTAATGTCATGGCAAGTGCTAACGATGCGGACCCATCCAACGTCAAATGCGTTAATCCTTGAAAAGTT